>VZTU01007463.1:0-45828 GCA_013400835.1 Zapornia atra | reverse complement strand
GGAGGTGCTGAGAGGCAGCTCAGGGTTGGCTTGGTTGGGGGGGTTTTTTGGGGTTTTTTTGGGTTTGTTTTTTTTTTCTCCCAGTTTCAAACCAAAGTTTTTATGAGGCAAAAGCCTAAAGCAGCAGAAATTTGAGAAATGTGGAACAGAAAGGAAGGTGAAGCTCCACACCAATACAGGGAAAAACTTTTTCACAGTGAGGGTGACAGAGCCCTGGGACAGGCTGCCCAGGGTGGGTTGTAGCATCTGCTTCTCTGAGATAATCCAAGATCCATCTGGATGCTGACCTGTGTGATCTGTCCTAAGAAACCTGGTTTTGGGGGGGGTGGGGGGGGGAGGAGTTGGACTCAATGATCTCTGGAATTCCCTTCCAACCCCTAAGATTCTGTGAGTCTCTGAATGTCAGCCTTACCAGCATGTATGGCCTCCATCTCATTCCTTCTTGCTAAACAATACTTTTTTTCCCAGTTACACCTATGTGTGCCCCACTCTGGGCTTTCCAGTGGTGCAGGAATGGGGGAACCACAGGCCAGACCAATACTTTACAGAAAGCTGGTTTGACTTCTCAGCCGGTCGCTGTGTCTCAGTAACGGGCACTTGAAGCTGGGTGCAGCCAGCAGCTGTGGCTCTTGCAGCCCCAAAACCAACTTGGCTTTGTGCCCTTCTGAGGGCTTGCAAGAGTCTTTATTCTGTGACCAGCTCCACCTTCCTCTGCTTGGTCCAAGTGAGCACAGGCTGAGGGCCCTCTCCCAGGGCAAGGTGACACCTCCCAGGAGCCCCAGCCTTCCTCCAGGTAAGCCCAAGCCACCCCCACTCCCCTTCTCAGCAGGAACAGCTGGGGGAGGGCAGAGGGAGACTGGTTGGTTTTGGTTGGGGTTGGGTGGTTGGTTTGTTTTTCACTAGGTTGTTTTCTGCTTGACAGGTGAATGAATTAATCAGAGTGTATTCCCTTATTCCAAGGGAATGAATCAAACCCCTTCAAAGGCGAAAGCCGGATGAAGCGTTGGGTTGATGAGCTCGCTTACATTCCCCACCCACAGCTCCAGTCTGTGCTGTGATGTTTATTCCTGGCTGTTGCTAGGAGAGCACTTTTTTTCAAGGTAGATGGAGAGACTTTTGTTACAGTCATTTTGGGGACTGTTCAGTAAGCCCTTACATTCTGTGTCCAGGGCTAGAACCAACAGGAGCTGCCTGCCCTCCCCAACCCTTGAATTGCAGCGCAGCATGGGGTGGTCAGGCTGACAGTGATGGGTGCAGGGTTCTTGATAATCAAAAGGCTCAATAAATAACTTTTTTTTTTACTCCACCATTTCTGGATTATTTTAGTTTTGTTACAATTCTGATCATGCATCATAGGACTGCAACAATGAGCTTGAAATAAGTATTCTTTGTGCACAGTAAAATAGAAATAAAGGAACATTTAACAAGTTAGCATTTCATCAGATACATCAGCTAGTAGGCACAATAGATAAATCGAGCAGCTTGGGGTTTTTGAACGTAGAGCATTTTCATGAAGAATGTCATGTAGACCAAAATGTAAGGGGAGCTATTAGTAACCCGCCCACACAGCCTCCAACAAGCCCTTTATTGGGGAGGGGGGGAAGGGGGGCGGGTATGTGCACAAAACCAAAAACACTGAACAGTAGGAGGACAAATTAAGTTACTGTAGGCAGCAGTGTGAATATTAAAAACCTCTTCCTGTGAAAGAATACTTCAGACCCTGTAAAAACTGGTTCAGTTAAAAATAGATGTATTTACATTTAAGTCTGATCTAGCAAGTTTTCCCAGCAGGTGTAAGTTAAGATGTACAGTAACTCTGCAGGTTGTACTCAATCTGACTTGATTTGTGAATGTTGGTTTAGGTTTGGGGGTTTTTATAAGCTGCAGCTATCAGGCCATAAAGCACCAGCATCTTACAGCGGTGGGATGAGTAGCTATCTCCGTCTGCTTTGCTACCAGTACCCTGCCAGGATACATCCCAAACCTGTCCTTAGATCACACTGTTGGTAATTAAGGTGGTGATTGATTATTTTTTTCCAGCTCAAGCCATGTGGGTCCTTTTCCAGGGTGAGATCGTTTCCCCAGACACTCAGAGGTGTGTTCCCTCTGCCCCTCTCCCCAGTTAGGTAGGCGAGGGCAGAGCGTAGCTGTAGGTGGTTGCAGCTGACTGCTGCTGTCGTAAAGTGTTTGTGGACAAATGTGCCTGGGGTGAGTTCATATGAACATGCTTTGTTTTTGTGAAGCCACTTATGCTACTTGTTCAGGGTATAACGACTAGTAAAATGCTAAATACTGTCAAGGTTAGCTCTTTGGTAAGCTTTGACACCTATAGATTACACAGCCTCTAATGCTGGGTGCAATGGTGTTACTCTACATTGAAGGAAGCGTTCATTTCACCATGCCAGTCAAGATAGTTATTTGTTTTATTTGGTTATTGTTCAACAACAAAGTTCCATACTTTCCAGGTGGAGCCTTGAACTGTCCCTCTGGTTCCCTCCCTCGTCAATAATAAAAAGGTAATGAAGAAAAAAACCTGTACTTTGAAAGAGACCTAAAACCTCATTTATGCTAACAAGCTTCAGTTGCAATTTAATGGTACAATATTTTGTCATGGGAGCAAGGAGGACTGAGCTGAGGCCCCCTCCACTGTCTGACGATGGCTGTCCACAACCACCATTAAACCAAAAAGCTAGTGTCGAAAAACACACAGTTTACAATAAAAAAGTAGAAACCAATTCAATTCCCTTTTGTTACGAATATAAATTTTCTTGTAAATATGTACAGTCCTTGGAGCTATTTCTATAGCAGGAAGCATTTCACGAACAAGACACAAGATAATACACTTTCAGGACTCAACAAGCCCGTTTCTGAGGTCTTGAAGATCTTCCATGAGATGCAAAGATTTAAAGACTGATCTCAGTGACCTTTCAAAATGTTCAGACCAGGGGACAAAAACTTTCAGCAAGTTTCCTGCCAACTCATCTGATCCAAAAATCACCCAACAGACAAGAGAACGGAATACAATATTCATTAAACTGGCCAAAGGACACTGACAAGGCATTTGGATTGTTATGGGTTTCTAGGACAGGTTAGCACAGGCTTGCGAGGGACTAGCAGAAGTTTAAGAGTGTGGCCAAGGGAAGATTGGATGCAGTTTTGCTCTTTCCAGTTGTAAAGAACATGGTTGTTCACTTAGAACGTTGCTATTGCAGATCGAGCGGTCGAAACCTGCTTTGAAAATCATTTGCTCTCTGCTTCACAGCAAGAGCCTGGAAAGCAGTGAGTGGCTGGAGGTCGGGCACGCAGCAGCCAGGTGAAGGTGTGCTCAGTGCCTGCTCGGGCTGCTCGCTGGGAGCAGCCTCCTGTGCCCTGACATGGGGCTCTTATTGTACGACAAGTTACAGAGCTCGGGAGGAGCCAGCCCCGGGCTGCGCCTCTCCGGGGCACCTCAGACTGTGGGGACCTCGAGGTCTTTTGTGGGGGCACCGTGTTCAATGCTGAGGGGAGAACACAGCGTGACTGTAAGTCTTGTCATAGAATAAGGCTCGTTAACTCAATTGCCCAATTTCCAGAGTAATTAACGGTTATTTTGCAGCGTAATCTAAAGGTTTCAGTTAATTTACAAGTGAGGTACAATACACTACTCAGCAAAGCAACCTAAAAGGAGAGAGCAGCCAGTGATGGTGCAGCAGCATGCAGTGAACTGTCATGCAGAAGACCTGGATAAAGTCTTACACCCCAGTCGCTTACAGGTAATGCACTTTGTCTCAGGGCGGGGCACGGGGGATCCCTTAAAGCCGGATTCTTCCCTCCCCATCAGAGCTGCTCTAGAGCAGTGAGAACAAAATAACTTTCACAAGTGGCACGTGAACAGACTAATCAGAAGTAGTATTTCTGGTGTTCTGTAGAGAAGATCCAACCACACCTTCTATTGACAGATTCACTCACCTCGGCCCTTCCGTTTCCAGGCCATCAGGACTTCCCAGCATGTCTCAGAACTAGGACCAAATCTCTGGTACGGGGTGCTAACCACATGAAAGACCTGGGGTGGGACTCTAGTCCCCTTGAATTTCCTTGATGAACTACTAGGGACTAAGGTGAATACAAAAAGTTCATGAACTGCTTGAAAGAGTTAACAGTAGTACAAAGTGCAAAAACAGGAGTGCAGGAAAGTGCAGAGAAATTAACTGAGATGCCAACAATCTTGAAAAGCAGCACGTCTCCCAACGTGGAGCTAGCTTTGGCCCGGGAACGCTGTTTCAGTAACTGGGCAGCAGACATGGGGAGTGCATATACTCAGTATATTTCCTTTTTTTTTCCTGCAGGTCAAGATGAGTAACTTTGTCTAGCTGAGACTTACACTGAAGACTGGTCCCAGACCTGGCAGGGAAACAGAATGATGGTTAGAGGTTGCACATACTTTTCTCACGGATGCACAGGGGCCAGCAGCAGTACCTCACCTAACTGCTGCTGCTGCTGCTGAGCAAGTGCTCTGTGCCAGCTTGCTTCCAGGTGGCATAAATCTTAAACCACTGACTCAGGGAACTCCTTGAAAGAGTCCAGCACAGGGCTGGTAAGATGATGAAGGGAGTGGAACATCTTCCTTATGAGGACAGGCTGAGGGAGCTGAGCCTCTTTAGCCTGGAGGCGACTGAGGGGTGACCTCATCAATGTCTATAAGTATGTAAAGGGTGAGTGTCAGGACGGAGCCAGGCTCTTCTCAGTGATAGCCTGTGGTAGGACAAGGGGCAGTGGGTGCAAGCTGAAGCACAGGAGGTTCCATGTGAACATAAGGAAAAATCATTTTCACCATGAGGGTGCCAGAGCACTGGAATAGACTTCCCAGAGAGGTTGTGGAGTCTCCTTCTTTGGAGACATTCAAACCCTCCCTGGACATGTTCTTGTGTGACAATCTAGGTGATCCTGTTCTGGTGGGGGGGGTGGGGTGGGCTAGTTGATCTTTTGGAACCCCTAACATTCTGTGATTCTGTGACTACCAAGTATCGTTCTGAACACAGCAGGCTCCCACCTTCCTTTCTCCATTGTCTCTCTTCAAGTCCTCAGTAGCCAGATTTCTCTCAGTAAATGCCCCATTACTTTCAGATCTGGAAGACTTCACCCAGCTGCTTTTGCAGTTTCTGAACTAGCACAAGGGCAGGTGTTCACAGCCCCAGTGAATTACACCACGTGTGCTCTGGCTTAATAGACACCGAGGGCAGGAGTGAGATTTTATTTGCTCTTGTACTTCACAAGTACCATCAAGCCCTGCTGCAGTTTCAGCCTGTGCCTCCTCCCAAGAACAGGCAAGTTCCCCAGGCTCCTGACTTACCTTATTGACTTGAGCAAGAGGAGTTCTGGCACCACTCACGGGCATCCGTCCTCGGCTGCTCTCTTCAAACAGTCTCCCAGGGGACCTTTCTCTGCGGGTGCTCAGGAGCCGGCCCGGGGACTTCTCCCTCTCCAGCGGTCGCCCAGGTGACTTGTCCCTCCGCAGCTCCGTCCTCCCCTCGCGGTACCGGTGTGGTGTGCTTGGCTCTCGAGGGTGGCTCGGGCCTTCTGGTGGTCCTGGGCTTGATGCTACCCGCTTGGTGATGTGCTCGTTGTACGTGGGTGGGCCTCTCTTGTTAGGGCTGCTGAATTCATAAACAATGGACAGGAACAGCTGAGCAACAAAACCCAACCCCACGTTACACCTTCTTCTAGCAGAAATGTTACCGCCCCCAAACAGCCAGAGGCGGTTGGGTGAAACAGCATCAGACCTCCCAGAGCCAAGGTGGGAAATCCAAAGACAGTCACTACACTAGCACTGCTAGTGAAGGGCCTTCAAGGATTGCTAATGTGGGTCATGTCTAGGTAGCAGGCCCCAGAACTCCTTAAGCAGTGCCCTTGTCCATACAGAGGTGCATTGAAATTGGATAGACACCATTTCACCTACAAAATTTTCAGTAGCTCCAGCACGTTCAGATCAGGTTAGGATAAACTATCAACCTCAGTTCCCAGTGCACAGTGGCACTAGCAGCCCCAGATCTGTCATCTGTCAGAAGTATCCCTGTTCTGCTGAACAGAACAAGATCATGTCACAACTTCCCAGCGCTGCCTCCCTGAGGCACTCTCATTATTTAAGGGGAAGGGGCTCTTGCCCTACGGACTGTAACATCAGATGATGTTTAGTGTCACATCAAAGGCATCTGAGCTCACCAAGCCTTCAAGTCTCAGCATTATCACAATGTAAAAGTAACCCAGCTGAAGATCAAGAGCATTTGTAGAGATTACCCACATGTTCCCACAGAGTTCATGTTTCTTTGCCTTCTGGATTTTAAACTAACTCCCCTCCTTGTTCCATTCCAGCATCACAATAACTGGCTGATGCCAGCCTCTCTTGCTAAGAATGGGACAAGGGCATCCATCATTTGAGGGGGTGGGGGGGGGCGGGCAGGGAAATCTAGCTGGAGCAACATTTGCTTACGAGGTGCCCAAGGACTACAACATACAGCCTTCATCATACCTGCGTGTAGCAGAAGATCCTCTGTGGTGCTGCTCGTTGTTGGTCTCCTTCACTAGATTGCCCTTACAGCAAATCACCCTTAATTTGTCTTGGTAGGAGGAGGCCAGGTAGATAGCTCCAGAGGAAATTGCAGGCCCTAGATACCGTGGATTTGGAATCTCCAAGTGGGCTCGTGCAGGAGTTCTGGGTAAAATTGCAGGAAGAGGTCTTTACAATGGCAACACTGTACCTTCCCCAGGGTAGTACACATATTCTTGCAGCACATGCTGTTTGGAGTCGTGAAATGGTAACAACTTACCCTAGAGAAGCTCGTGCCTGAATCTCGATCACTTCCAGGGAATTGAAGTGTGTCACAAACAGGTAGGGCTCCCGGTAGGCTGAAGGAGCATCAGAGAGGGAGGAAAAACACAAAATCAAAATTCTCAGTTCAAAAAGCATCAAGGAACACAACAGAGCTGCACAGCCCCTTGGGAAAAGAAGGGAATATATTTTCTGTAATAAGACACAGATGCTGTTACTAAGCAGGGAGATTCAAGCTTAAAGAATTGTTGCTTTGAAACTCTGTATCTCAAGAATTTTACTAACCCAAGTATCATGAAACAGGCATTAAAAACGGACTATTAACTGAACAAAATCCCACTAGGTAGCACAGAAGGCCTGAGGGAACCACAGTGACATTATAAATTCTCAACTATTTTAGAAAACTTCCAAACATCATAAAAAAGTCCACTAGCCAGTTCAATCCCTAGGAACAGTAAGGAAATAGGAAAGGAAAAAGGAAACTTTGGGTTAGTTTTCCTCAAATTTTTTATACTTCAGGAGGCTTGCCATTTGGATTTATAATGATCTTAAAACCACAGGAAAAATCTCCATAGCTTCTGGGAGAATCAGGAGGGGGAACAAGAAACAGAAGCACGGAGTGAAGAATACCCATCCCACAGGGATGCTTCCCAGTTTCCAGCATTTCCAGAATCCAAGTGAATGTCTGGCAACACCTACCGAAAGCTAAGGGCAAGCGATTCCACTTCAGGTCGTCTGTCCTACTGCGTCTTCCATAGGAATCCACAAAGACACCAAACTCTGCCAAGAGAAGTCACGTCATGTCACGAGCCTGTGCCCGAGCGCTGCTCGTTCCACTGCGAGGGGCAAAGGCCATTGAGCTGGGGTTTGTAACAGGGACAGGGTGCTCGTTGTCTTACAAACCTCAGAGGGCCATGAATTACTCCAGCTGGCACTGAATCGGCTAGATCACAGAATCACAGAATCCCAGGGGTTGGAAGGGACCTCAAGAGCTCATGGGGTCCAACCCCCCTGCCAAAGCAGCTCCCAGCTCATATTACATAGATAGGCATCCAGACGAGACTTGAATATCTCCAGAGAAGGAGACTCCACCACCTCCCTGGGCAGCCTATTCCAGTGCTCTGTCACCCTCACTGGGGAAAAGTTCTTCCCCATGTTGGTGTGGAACTTCCTGTGCTCCAGTTTGCAGCCATTGCCCCTTGTCCTGTCCCCACTGACACTGAAAAGGGGCTGGCCAATTCCCCCTGCATCCCATGCCTAAGATATTTATAAACACTAATTAGGTCCCCCCTAAGTCTTCTTTTCTCCAGGCTGAACAGCCCCAGCTCACTCAGCCTGTCCTCATACGGGAGATACTCCAGGCCCTTAATCATCTTCGTAGCCCTTCTCTGGACTCTTTCCAGGAGATCCCTGTCTTTTTTATACCAGGGAGCCCAGAACTGGACACAGTAATGTTGGAGTGCTTTCAGTACCAAAAGGTATTGCAGTTCTAGGTGTCTCTGAACCAGCTAAGGTAAGGTTGTTATTTTATCTACAGACTGACTGCTGGTGGGCTTCTGAAGGCTCACAGAATGGTTTGGGCTAGAAGGGGCCTCTAAACTGATTTATTCCCACCCCCTGCCACGGGAAGGGACACCCTCCACTAGCCCAGGGTGCCCAAAGCCCCATCCAGCCTGGCCTTGAGCCCTGCCATGGGTGCAGGGACAGCCCCAGCTTCACCGGGCACCCTCTATCCTGCAGGGCCAACAAAAGCAGCTTCACAAAAAGGTAACATCCTCTTTTACTTCATCACAAGAAGATTAAAAAGTCTCACCTCAGTTTATCAGGACAACCAAACACTCACACTTCACCTTGACTCCTACCCCTTCCCTTCAGGCACAGATGCCCACATGTGGCAACTGAGCCACAGGCACAGAGAACGTTTAAGCCAGAAGCGAGCTGACCAAAAGCACCTCAGCCAGTGCTATTTTCATGCCCATGCCCTGTGCATCTGACTGCTCAAACCACCAGCCACAATCCTTCCAGAGCTTTTAGAGTCACGGTTTTTAACAAATACTCATTACCAGGTACTAGAAAGTCAGCTCTGTTCAACACTGTGTTACTACAGTATTGGGTACTGCAGAGCTGTACAACACTTACCATGGAAACAGAGCAGATACTCCTCCCTCTGCCCCGTTGGGTTCACTTGAATGATACTGACTGGAAAACTGTTGGTGGAAGCAGCAAACACAGCAGAGGCCAAAGTGTGGTCGTTTTTATCCAGAAACTCTGCAATGAGAAGAGAGGGAAACAGCTTGATCAGCACCAACTTTTTTTCCTAAACTGATTTAGAAAAGCCCCACCAACAGAATCCATGGAGCCACTCAGCCTGTTCTTTGGAAAACACCTCCTACCCTCCAGCGTGTACTGCTTCATCTCAATTTCATAGAACTTGTTGGTTCCAATGATGATGCTGTAAGTGGTCAAATGGATGCAGCTGCAAGGCTCAGAGGTTTCAATCTCCTGGAAGAGAGAACAGTGTGGACCAATATGAGGCCCCTGTAACAGCATACAGATTTTGCTTATTCAGGAAGGTCATACACTACCACATTTATATAAGGGAGAGGCAGCAACCTAAGCGTCAGTGAGGTCTCTGGAAAGCATGTGGAAAAGTACACTGGCTACAAGAAAAAGCTTTGTGGTGTTGGAAGTGATAATACTTGCTTTAATATAGACTTGCCTATCAACTCAAGTCCAGGTGCTACCCTTAATAAGAACCTCTTCCTTTTGGAAGAATAAGCTATTCTGGAAGGTACTCCTGTGCTCTGTAGCTCAGGTTCTTGGAGCAGCAGGGAGTGGTTCCCTACTTACAATAGCTCAGAGCCATGCCAATGACTGCATGACTCCCAACAGTCTCTGGAGATGACTTAAGACCAGGGCTGAGCAGTTCAGGCTGAACAACAGACTTGTCACTAGGAAATCTATCGGTCAAAACTGCCCCAGCTCCAGAATAGCTGTGCTAGAACAATCAGTTCCTAACCTGGAAGTCACCAGGATTAGGGGCAGCTGCCTCAAAGGCAGAGAGAAGATCCTAAAACAACTGCAGCAGGATTGACCCCAGTTAAGTCCCAAACTCTTTTTCCCACATAGGAAAGCTCTTGTCAGTAGGTACATCCATCACAGTGGTTCTGCCAGTGGAATTGGCTCACTAAAGTATCTCTGCTATTAACACTTTAAAAATTAAGCTTGAGGGTGGCTTATGTAAAAGGAAGACAGCACATACACAATCCTCCTTCCTTCTTTGAACAAAGTAACCCAGATACATTGTTCACCAAGACTTGTGTTATGACTGAACAGCTAGGAGAGCCCTGCAGGGTAGCCTGACACAACACGCAGATCCCCAGGTCTTCTGAGGACAAGATTCCTTGCATAATTCCTAGTTTATCTGGAAATTTAGTTGGCAGAACAGAAGAGCATATTCTGGGCTTGCTGCCATCTTGTTAGGATCTAAATTCAGTTGTCGGGATTAGCGAAGTTGTCAGGAAACCTACCTTCTGAAGCATGCCTTTGTGTGCTTTGCCTGTAAGCCCTTGTTGGCTTGGCACTGCAGGGATGAATGCAGCACAGGCAGAGGACAGTGACTGTACAGCAGAGGACAGTGTTGTGTTTCCTGCCAGCTGCTGCTCCATCACGAGCAAGAGTTGATACAATGCTTGCAGATGCTCTGGGTTTCCCAGCACCCACATTGTTTGTGCCAAGATCTCTATCAAACGTCTTTACTTTCAAGGAGGCTGGCATCCAAAGTACTGTGCCAACTCTGCTCCCTTACAGCAGTGCAAGTGCAGCACTCAGTGGGGATCAAAGCCTCAGTCGAGCTGTAAATTGAACCGGTGCCTTCAAAGCACCTTGCAGAAGCTTGTGGGGATATGTAGCTTGATGCGAACATCCTCTAGTTTGTGAATTGGAGAGGACGGGAGCTTCTGGGTACCCATTGTAGAGCAGGCCATGCTTAAACTCTGCTCAGAGGAGAGATCCCTAACATTTTGGATTTTTCTGGATGCATATGAACATAGAAAGTTTATTCATGGCAATTCATTGAACTTGTGTTCAAGAGGAGTAGTGCTCAGAGCATTATCTGCCTGCCGCAGTCTGAAGAACTACCGCAGCTATGCGCGTACCAGTACCCGAGCTGCCAGGAGACTGGGTTACACACAGAGCAGGTGTGTCACACCCATACTGCCTTGTTTGCTGGCCAGGAGAAAGGGCACGTGTCAGGGTGAGTACAGGAAACAGCTGCCTATGACAATAACACCAAATCCCTTTGGTTTTCACTGGGCAGTAATTGATTCAGATACCCATTGCTTCCTTAATTGCAAAGAAGAGAGAAGTCATTTGGTATGGGTTTCTCCAGAGACAACAGAGGTGAGGGGACACTGCTGGATAATTAAGAAGAAAGCCTTTTTTGGATAAATAAGTGAGGGTATGAGTCCAGTATCTCCAAAAAAAACCAAACAACAAACCCCCACAGTTCGTTCTGTATCTCTCCAAATGTGCCAGCTCTTATTAAAGGAAATTGCTGCCTACTCCAACTTTAGTCAGAGCACGTTGCAATTTGTTATCATTTTAGCTGGCAAACAAATGTTCTTATGTGTGCAAAAAGGTTTAAGGCCTCAAAAGGCTCCAAAGTGCAATATGTGAACTACCTGAGCTAGCACAGGGAATTAGTAAGCTTACCTTTCTGATACAGAACTTGCTCAAGCTCTCATTGTATCGCAGAACCACCACTTTATTGGGCATGGCTGCACAGATACACAGACTATTCTCCACCTGTAAGGAAGATGACAAGCACAGTTCAGGACAGCAATACAGAGTACACTCTAATGCTGAGCACGTCAAATGGGTCTGAGTAAATGGATCTCCTTCTACAAAAAGAACTTTGCAGAGAGAAACAAGTACATTTTTAATAGGGTAGCTGTTGTGAACTAGTGAAATAATTAAAAGCCTCCTCACATTCTCAAAAGGGAACATGAATTTAAACTGGTTCTATGAATTCTTTCATACTTGAAAGAAGTTGATGTAAAATTTGTTGAAGGTTTTCCTCAGAAAAATGTTTCATTGAAATAGATAAGAAATTCAAATAGGCTAGGCCCAAATTTTAACCCCTGAAACTGTTCTTTTAAACACCACTTTGAAATGGATGACATTCAGTTTGTTATCAAAGTAGCCTGTGGAAGTAACTGTTAACAAGAGATTTTGCTGTGGCAAAATGTGCTATACCAAAAGTGGAAATTAATGTAAATACCAAGTGTTGCCCAGTGACATAAACACCCAAGTGAACTTTCTGGCCTGGAAACTGTTAGATGACCTTCCAGAACAACCAGTGGATGGAATTTACTCATTGTAAATCTCAAAACTGAAGTCAGCTGTGAGGTGGCAGTGACAGCCACGCTACGCTGTATTTCATACTCTGTAGCAGTTTAGGTGATACCATCATGTCATCCAGACTGAATTTGTGTTAGTCCTCCATGCTGACTCCAGCTCAGCCTCCCTTCAACCCCCATACTCTTCTTAGTGAGGGAAAAGATTTAAAACAAGACTACAGACCTTGGATTCGTTGCCAGTGAAATAAAGATGCTGATTTCCCTAATATTAAACTCAGTGCAGTCTCAAGGGTGGTCCAGGGCAGAGGGAGCTGTATCCTACCTTGCCAGCAGCAAAAAGGTGACATCCTTTGACAGCCTCAAAGACATTGGGTGAGATATCAGGCTGGGCTGGGAGGTGAGACTGGGCTAGAGATTGCTTCACTTTCTTTACATCAACAAGACACAGAGCCCTTTCTTCTCCTGGAAGCAAAAATGGTTACATTTCATCAAGGGAAAATTCACTATTCTCTGCGAAAGTCTGTCGGGTTACCTAAGCTGCAGCTTGTCATCACAGGCTGTTACTGTGGTAACAGTCACATGGTACCAGGTCGAATTCATTCCACATTATTCCTATTAAAAGTGAAACAGAAAACTTACAAAACCCCAGCCACATTCTCTCTGGGTTATCAGTGTTGCTAAGGTCTAGCAGATCACAGTAACAGTGGCCTCATTAGTGCACTATTCAAGACTAGACTAGCCAGGAAGTTTTAGTTTACCCTGCAGAACTTCTAAGAAGTACAAAGTGCTTTAACCTCTCTGTGGCAGCAGAGCTGGCAATGGATTTCTGAGAAGTGCCCTAATAAACTGTGTTACAGACCAAGTCCAATTCCTCTCAGAAGTCAAGTGATACAGTAATGTAGTCACCTTCTAATTTTGTGAGAGATCTTTGTCTGATTGCTTTTGTCTTTACTACCCTGGAATAAATGAAACACAGAAGCATCTTTACCAGGGGATAAATGCAGAACAAACTGAAGAAGAGAGAGAATTTGGTTTTCATTCCCTACAAATGTCATAGGTAGACACTTAAGAACTTGGGTTTTCAGATGAGGATACACCCTAATGTTCAGCATGCCTACATCAGTGTAGGAAGGATTATCTCTGGAAAACCACAGATGGAGAGATTAAAGCTGGTGTTGCTTTCACAAGGGAATCTTAACCAAACCATGAAAGAGCTCCCTGCTTACAAGTGGATTAGTGTTCAGAGCAAGAGAGGTTAAGAGCTATTGGCCTTGGGCCAGAGCGATCACATCGTGGTCCTCAAATGATTACCTACCTTAAAAAGAAAGGTTATGTAGTGATTAAGAAGACGTATGCTCAGTGATCAGTTCAAGGCTTTTTATACTGAATTTAAAATGACAACCAACCCCCAGGATGGAAATAGTTTGTCTCTGGCTCCTCCCTCAGCTTTGGAAACTGGGAAGTCATTTTCACGTGAAGGTTCAGCTGAGCCTTCCTTCACATGGTCATTTAGAAGGAAACCTCAGACAATACTGCACTGCCCACAGCAGTGGCTGCCTGACCATACAGTGATTAAAAAGAGAGCCTGTAATGAGACTAAAGGAATGCCTGGCCCTTGGCACTGCAGTACTCCCAGCAGGATGAAGCATCACCACACACTGCAGGACAAATGGAAACGTTCAACTCCCCACCTGCTATCATGAGTAGCTTTTCCAGATCCTTGATGAGGTGAATTTGGAAGACAGCACCCATTCCTGGGATGTGGGTTAAGGAATTCTTCAGGACATTCAGGGCATAGAGACCTTCTTCTGCACCCACCAGCACTACCTGCAGTGACAAGAGAAAAATGAAACCAGCATTACATGGAATGCTCTGGAGCAATCTTGGACAATAGTGTTTACCACTGAAGAGAAAGAACAAGCCAACAAACAAGTAATTGCATATTGCCTTTAAGATACCACTTCCATGAAGGCAAAACCCAAAGGCCAAACTGAAGGTTCTCATTACCTGGTCACTGAAGGGCATTGTACAATTTATATCCAAACGGTCTTCACCCTCTAGCTTCAGCAGGGAGTTTCCCAGCAATTTCTGCAAATGACAAAGGAAATATTTGTTGCTGTTGAGTTAACTTTTATTTCTGTCTCTATTAGTATTTTAACAATGTAAGGTCATCATTTCAGACAGGCAAAAAGCTTGGCACAGATTTCTTTATCTCAGAAAAGGAAAAACTGCAGGGGTACAGCCCAGAACAGAATTAGCAAACTTTTATCTGCCTGAAACACTGTCAGGCAAGCCAATCAGAATTAACCTAAACTCACACAGAACCTATGCTGACCCTACCCTTTCCATTTCTCCCAACCACCTGCAATGGAATTTTCCTGAGGGAAAGATTAGGAAAAGTCCAAATGTTGGTGAGAACATGTATTTTTCCTTGGAGACAAGAGGAATGCTGGCATGAGGAAAGGGGTGATTTCCTGCTCAGCAGATACTCCCTACCTCTGGAGTTCACATTCCAATGTGCAATGCCATAGAATCAAATCTCCATTTATCAGAAAGCAGAGTTATCAGTGCAACAATGATGGAAAAAGCTATGCAAAATGATACCATTTAACCTTATTCTTCTCAGGAATAAAACTTAAACTAGCACATAGACACACACCTCCCCCCCTAGAAACAAAAACCATGACTCTGTAAGAATGGGAGAGGGGGGAGCTTTTTTTTGTTTCTTTTTTTTGCTTGTTCCATGTGGTACATTATGAGATTGAATTCAAACCATGTCCTAACTGCTCCTTCTTCCTCTTCTGCTTGCTGGAACTAGAGATACAATTTTGGGATCTTACTATACTCCCCAAGTCTAGAGAGCACTGTTGATATAAAGCATCAGTCTCACAATGGGCTCATTTCCTGGTGCTCACAGTGTACATCAGAAGGCAGAAGTAGTAACTTACCTGCAGTTAAACCTCAGTGTGGCAAATACTGAAAAGTTATTTTTCAAAACTCTGCTCCCTCCCAGAATATTTTATGATTAAATGAAACTTTTATACTCACAGCATCAGCCTCAGCTTTTTCTCTGGAAACTCTCCCACCTGCCACTATTGATTCCAGTGCTGTGACCCAGCGCTGTTTGTCAGGGAAGCTGGGTGCTAACAGGTAGAGTGTTCTACCAGGCCAGCAAGTGGTGTGTGGATGAGACTCCAATTTTAGGATATATGGCACATCTGAGATGTTATATAGATAGAATAAGACTTAGATTAGTTTTTGGAATATTGTCAGTGGACTAAAAATCAACACCTTTCAGCCTCATTGGAGAGAAGTTGTATTTCTCATGATGTGTTACCATGGCAATTTATTACACAGGTTTCTCTTTTACAGGTCCTGCACAGGCTAGCTACTTAAAGCTCAGGATTAGCTGCATGTATGTAATCCACACATACAATGCTGTCTCTACTAAATAAATACATTTTCTTGCCTTTTATTCAAAGGAGAAAGAAATACCACTGTAAAAAAGCACAGAACAGCCACTTGACTAAATTTTTCCCTGTACTGTTCAAGAAAAATCTGTAAAAACTGGTTATGGAAACCTTTGTTTTTAACAATCTGTATCCTTTAATGTCAAAGTCAAGACATACATCATCTCTTCATCAGTGCTAGTCAATACATACACATCAAAACATCAACATTTTTTCATAATAAGAGACTGTATACATCCCACAGTATTTCTAAGTGAATGACTTTCTGCACAAAGGTGACATGAATGATGATACTTGACACTTGAGCATTGAGAGAAGAAATTTAAACCAACCAAGTGCTTTTAAGTATGTTACAAAACTTAAAAATTTACTTCCAGTCGGCTTGATGATTATTCACAGTTCAACTACCATGACAGAAGTGACCATCCATGTGTAACCAAATCTGGATGACTGACCTATTTACCTAATTCAAATAGAGGTAACCTCAAAAGTACACAGTTACAGAATGAAAGTTAAAGGGAGTAAATTCTGTTCAGCTAAACAGAACGCTGACTGGTGGCAAGCCAGATGAAATCCATTTGACCTCATCTACATAAGATTCTCACCTGTCTTTGCTGTATTGGTAAGTTCAGTTGCTCCTACAGCTCCATGGACAGTTACATCACCATCAGGAAGGCAGAGCTCAAATTCTTCCAGAGGCCTCTGTCCAGCTGCAGAACAGGGAGACAGGTTAAGAAAGAACAAGTCAGTAGCAAAATTAGGAGGATACAGACTGGATGTTTCACAGCTGGATTATTATGACACACCAGCTAATAAAACTGTTAAGGGTCTAGAAAAATGACAATGTTGCCTTATTGCACAAGATTTAGCTAAATTAGGGGGGGCCACAGCAAACAGTAACCACCTTTAAGCCTCTTAACTCACCAAACAGTATCTGAAGATTAAAGGAAACGTTCTTCCTAGAAATGCTAAGTTACCTTCTCTTGCTTCTGCATCGTAAATGAGCACTTTTGTTCCTTCCAGGACAATATACTTCCTGTCCCAGCCCTGTTGCCCACGTTTATTATTCCTGAAAATAAATAAGTGCAAAGTCCATGTTGGATTTTCTGCTTGGATTCTGAGTAAAACAATCATGCAACTCACAGAAAGGCAAATTTCAGTGGTAACAACTCACTGTAGCTAATGGGCATGCGCTCATTATCACATTGTAAGAGCCAGGATAACAGAAGGAACTGTTCCAAATGTTTCAGCACCTGACAGCACACTAAGATTCATGTTTATACCTTGGCACTTTCATCCACCCTTCAAGACGTAGACTGGTGCTTGGCTCCTTGAGCTGCAGACCAGGAGAATTCAGTTTATCCCGGCAGAATGCTTCGGAGAAGTGCGTGGCGTATTCTGCTGGCAGTCCACAAGTAGCTGGCAAGCAAGTTGAGCATTTTGGGTGACACATCACCTGGCATTCTGACAAAAGGATGGAGAAAAACTTCTGTTAAATGACACAGCTGCCTCAACTTCTAACACACAAACCCCAGCTTTTCCAAGAATCTCCTACTCTGCACCATCAGGTGTTTTCTAGTAGAATGTTTGCACCAGCTAGTTTCAAAGTCTTCATACTTAAGTCGTTTCTTCAGCTTTCACTGAACAAAAAAACTGTTCTAGAAGTCATTTTACCATCCAGCTGTGCATTGTTTCTGCACATGCTCTGCTCTTACCAAGACACTTAGAGGCTTGCCGTCCGAAGTGCACAGTATCCAGACACACGGCACATTTTGTGGCTCTCATGTTCAGCCCCACGTTAAAACGATGGGGGATGTTGTGATGCATTCGCTCTTTCAGGCGTCGGCTGTACTCTGCAAGGGACAAAAATCTGTTATCAGGATGAACTCTCTGAAAGGGATGAAAATTAAGGGTAGGTTTTGGCATTTTTAGGCCCAGGGAATGAAAAGCGACTACATAGCTCTAGTAAAGCTCCACTGAAGCTTTTCTTTTTCATCTTCTGCTGATGAACATGATTCTTTTCCCTGCCCATGACCTGGGCAATGCTGGACCAGCTTGAGGGTTCTGGCTTTTTCCAGCTAAAGTCTGGAGGTTTTAATTCTCTAAGCACTCTCTGGGATACCATTAACTAAGAGCAAATGAGCAGAGCCCTCAATCCTTTACTTTTTTCTGATGATTCTCCCCCCTCCGTTCTCAAGGATATGCAAGGGTTAATAGTATAGCAGTGTCATCTTTGACCCAGTATCTTTCTTTTATGCCTAACCAAAGTCTTCTCCCTCTACCAAAAGATCTTGATAGAAACTTTCTGCTCAACAGAAGAAATCTAGTTTACACAAGTAAAAATGTTAACTGCTAAGGAAACAGCCATAAATCCTTTTGATCAATGCAGATAGTACAGAAAACAGAGTCCTTTGAAACAAACTTGCTCTTAAAACAATTCATACTAATAATGACTTTATTGCAGAAGTTTCCAGAAATAAATTCTATCATCCAAACAGAACGTTAAAGCAAAACTTATCATCTAGTATTCCTATCATGAAAATAATCTGGTTTTGAAATTTAAAAAAGAAAAAAAAAAAGAGGTAGTAGACAGAAAAATAGTAACAGGAAAGTTCAGCAAGAAGCACCTACCCTCTGGTGTGGAAGCTTCCTTCCTGCGACTGGAGGGTGGAGCGAGCAAACTGATCGGAGTCGGCTGATGCTCTGGTGAGCGGACTATGGCAGACATGATGATCTGCTGCCTGGCTGTGGCTGGAGTAGATGGATGAGGGTGGTCTGATATTTTCCGATGAGCAGCTATAGACGAGATAAATGCCACTCATTACCACAACCAAGACATAACACTGGCTCACAGCAGTGGCTCTGCGTAACCATTCAGTGGTTACAACCCGCAGAAAAACAGCCTTACTGTATCTTCACAGCAATAGATAAGAATTAAACAACCTATGGTACTGATACAGGGGCACACAATTAAAGGCACGTTTTCAGACCAAAAGCGTGCGTCTCCTTCCAGATTCACCTTTTCTGTTAACCCCTACCTTCTTCACGAGCAGATCTGAGTTCAATGCGTGTTTTCTGTAGAGCCTCCTCCAGCTCAGCAGAACGAGCCTTCTCCTTCTCCAGTGCCACTTTCAGCTCATTGTATTGCAGGGGAACCTGTGTGGGTAAAGAAGGGTCCTCTTTCCGCCGACTAAACAGGCCCTAGCAACAGAAACACACAGACAACTCCTAACTCCTAGTAAGAGATGGCTTAAACTAGGCAAAGTGAAACTAGCTAGTGGCAGTCCGGCCAGAGGGCCTAATGGTAAGTCTGATATGTGTAAGGATGGATTTTTAGTTCATACTGGCACTGGAGAGAAAATATTGAGATATGGATTAATTTAAAGAGGGACATACATTACCTGTTAGTACTCTCACCTTGAGTTTCCAAAAGCATCTAAACAGAGGATCTCAAAATATGTGGTTAAAATTAAATTACTTAATTCAAAATGACAGAACGGCTTATGACAAAGATGCGACACAAGCCACACCGCCTGACTAGCAGTCCTATGCTGTAACTACAAGACAGTCACTCTAGGTACACAGTATGTTCATACACACAGACATGTACTTACCATTAAAAAAGTAAAACAGCATGGTTAAAATTCTGCATTCCTACAGCCTCACTGAGGTGTAGCTACCGGGCTGTAACCCAGAGCCACAGAGAACACATTTTGCCTAGTATAGCTGGCAAGTTTGCGTTCAGCAACTCAGAATGCTCTTAAATAAGAACACATTTGTGATACACAAAGAAAGGAAACAGGATATTAGGAATACACAGCACAGAACTAATCACAAAACCATCACTGAATTCCATGCCTCTCAAAACTTTTTCACCCACCTTTTTCTTTTTTGCTGGTTGGTCCATCTTTGCCTGCAGGAAATCAATGAGTTTGGTTTGCTGAGAAATAGTGCCCTCCATTTTCACTTTTTCATGGGAATAGAGAACCTGTGAACCACACACACACATACACACAAGAAATCTCAGCTTAACAGTAAAACCAGGTAACTCAAGAGCAGAACAGAGCTAAAAAATAGCATAAGGAAAGTGTCACACACAAACAGCAGATCGCATCCTACAAGCCCACAGGAAGCAGGCCTTTAGGACAGGGAGCACAGAGCCCTGCCCAGTAACTCCTCACCCTCACCTGAATGTTTTCCAGCTGATACTCCAGGTCACTTCTTTCAGTCTTCAGAAGATCTGCTCGATCTAGAGCCTCTTGCAGACCTTGAGTTAGGCGGAAGATGTGATTCTTTTGCAGATCCATTTGCTGCTGCAGCTTTGCCTGCTGTTAACAGGAAAACCAAGGCCAGTGTTTTGGGTTGCTTGTTTGGTCGTTTTTAAATAAAAGCTATCAAATGTTATCATGCCTTGTAAAATCAGCATCATTGCAAAACTTAAAAGCAAACAGACAACTCTTAAAGAGCTGGAAAATCGCAATATTCTAGAAGTTTCCTCTCTTTCAGGACGCGTTATGACTAAACAAGCATTTCTCTCTAGTATATGTAGATAAACCACTGTTTATTTGAACTGCATGGTCAAGTTATTTTCTTATTTATGCATTTAAAATCTTGCAATTGTTAATAAGACTGCACAAACATGAATTTCTCAATGCTATTTTCTCAAGCTCTATACAATCACTACAAACCAACTCAGCACTTTGTAATAAAAAACCCAGTAATTTTTTCCTATAAAGCAGGATAAACTCCTGCTTCTATTACCATATGAGATAAGGAAAATTATATCCAATTGTTTACATCTGTCTCCAACTAACAATAGAAAAGGACACATGATAAACTACTAATCCTTTCCAGTTTTCTTGATGAGAAAGTCCCCAAGTATGAAAACTATGAACGTTCATGTTCTAAAGCAAGAGCCAGATATCCCTCACTGCGATGCATAATGGAGTTCTCAACTCTGGGATAACTTGTCAGTACTCCCAAGAACCCCAAAAGGCTCTAAGTGCCCTAATTGCCTGTAATCACCCTTCCCCCAAAATCCTCTTCTGCAGCCCCCTCAGCCACGGCCCAGGTTAGGTGCCTGCATTCACTGCCTCGCTGATACAGCGTGTGTGCGTAATCCTGGATGAGCATTCTGTGAATCAAGCTAAATATGTAAAAAGAGCTGTGAGAAGCCTCATCTGTGGCCTCCCCCATGCACCCTCAGCACAGGCTCCAGCACTGGTTTTAAGCCATGGTCCTTGCACTTGGTTTAGTCAGAGCTATGCTGTAAGAACACTATGCATGGGCATAGACCTTGCCTTGCAGACCTGACCTCATCACTATAGGCTTCTGTAATAATCACCAGGCCACTGGCTGAGCTTGATTACCTTCACTACACCCACTCTACTCTCCTTGTTCAGGTAGGTACTGGGGGACAGTGCCCAGTGGCTGCAAGGTCCCTGTCCCTGCCTGACTTGAGGAGCACTTTGCTGTTATTGCTCCCAGACACGGCCGCACACTTTGCAAAGTTTTAAGTAAAAACTAAACCTCCAACTTTATTAATCTCCTCAGTTACATAGAAGAGGATAGATGTGTAACATTGCTAGTTGCACACCTTCCCCCTGCCTCAAGAGATGGAACCTTCTTCTGAAGTTCTAACATGAATTTCCAAGGTTACCTCCTCCAGAAGTCTCTGTTTGAGCTCCCTTTCTGTTTCAAGCTTCTGCTGTAAACTGCGTGCATTCATCTCCAACATAGCGTGCTTCTTCTCCAGGTCATTGAGCTAGGCAGGGGGGATAGGTGGTCAGAATAACATTGAACACTAATAAATACAGCATTCCACAACCTCAAAATCCAACTTCACCAAGCACACACTAAGGAAAAATTATACAATTATCCTTTACTTACTGTAAGGGGAAAAACCAACCAAGCAACATTTTGGTATGCCATAATGCTGAAATGCAGGTATCAAGTTAGTGGAGGACTTCATTGTACACTCCAGGAACTGCAGGCTGCTTTCTGCTTTAGTCTTTTTCAAAAGGAAGTCCAAGGTCTTTGGCTTGAAGACAGAATTCTATTCTATGACCTCCAGCCTTTTAAATTTGCTTTAACATTTTGAAAAAGCTGTTCGTTCAAGACCACATTTCTACAAGTAATATCTCTAGAAAAGTATCTCATCTAATTATGAAAGTCCAAGCTTGAATGTTACTTACCTTATCAGAAAGGCTCTCAGCTTTGAGCTTTTGTTCCTTTAGTGCTTGCTGGAGGGCTAGAATCTCTGCCTTGTGTTCTTTGACAGCTAGTTCTACCACCTGGCGAGATTCAGTAATACGCTGATCTGCTCTCACTCTGTATTAAAATGGAAAATAACATTACCTAACTTTCCAGGCTTGACCTCTTCCTAGCATACAGTGGCATCAATAACTCTTTCAGGGGTTTGCCTCAAATTCAAGATGTTACTTTATAAAGCCAGACTGTTTGCGGCAACACTTGTATATTATATAACCCTGTTCCTGCCCCTGCTAGAACTACAGCCTGAAAACTTCAAGACCCCACAGGAACAGTGAGGAGCAAAGACTATTTTTCCATATAATAAAGTAGAATATAATAAATCAAGACATTTTATAAATACCACTCCCCATGAATCGCTCCCTTGCAAAGAAACAAAAGGAACAATATCCCTGGTGAATGACGATTAACTAATAATCCATTTTTAGAACTACCTCACAAGAATTTATATTTAGTTCCAACTCCCATATCCTATTCTAAATATAATTTTTGTACTAGCTTCTAGAAAGCATTTTCATCAAAGTTAATAAAAGGGGGAGGAGGGGGGGGAAGAGACCTGCTCTGTTTCTCCGTATCCAGCATCCTCTGCAACTCTCTAACTCGACATTCAAACTGGGACTTCTCATCCCCTAGAACACTTCTCCATGCTTCCCACTGACGCTCTTTCTCCAAGAGTTCATCGTTCAGGGCCTCCAAGTCCATTACTTGCTCTTCCAGCATTGTACATGTTGTCTTCAAGGCCTCCATAGTCTAAAAATAAATCCTCCTATCAATTCTCACATCCCACATCCAGTGTGCACTTTAAGCTTCAGCCTTTACCATTTAAATTACAGTACATGCAAATTGGCAGCAAACATAAGCTGGTAAATCACAACCCATTTATTTCAAGGCTTCCATATATTCGCTTGTGATTGCTGTTAATGTCAGTTCTACCTCATTATGAAAATTTAGAAATTTCTAGGGTCACAAAATTGAAATGAATAATTCTAAGTAACATCACCTTCAGAGTGCAAGATTTCTAAATAAAATTGCATCAAAATACAATGGGAAATACCAGAAATTTCCATGCACTCAACTGCTCTGAGAAGGAAGGTTTAAATGAGAAATGGTTTAAGCCACTGCCCCTGGAAGCATATTCATTCCTTAGAGGTACCCAGATTTAAAAGACTTTTTGCCTTTCAGATAAGTAGTTAGCTATCAAAGAGACTGTGAACCAGACTCATAGACCTTACTTGTTTCTGACTGGTAAGCTGCATTTCTCTCTCAGTGATCTCCCGACGGAGATGGTCAACTTCACTTCGCAACTGGACAACCTCATCGTTGGCCCCTGAGGCCTCATCAAGTTGTTTGGATAGGAAGAAATTCTGATTGTTCAGTTCTGCATTGTCTTCACTGAGCTGGTTCAGCTGCTCTTCCAAATCTGTAATCACCTAGAAAGAAAAATAAATTGAATTTCATGTCAGTGAGAACAGGTTCCAAAATAAGTGCTCTCCTCTCACAGAGCCATTTGTTGCCAAGCAAGGAGACAACCTGGCTTCTTTTTTTTTTTTGCCTCCTCAAATTTTAACAAAAGCAATATTGTAATGGTAGATTTTATGCACAGGAGTGTAGTGTACTTCAATTAAGAACAGAGTTTTGTTTTCTACAGAAAATAGCTTTTTAAAAAAATTATTTTGAGTATAAATATGCTGTGATGCAACTTATTATTTGAGAGAACTGTCATATCTAAAGCACTGGATTAGGAGTCAGGAATTCTGGGTGTATTCTCAGATCTGCTGCTGACTTAACACTGTGTCTCTGCTAAACTACTTCACCTTCTTTTGCCTCAATCTCCCCTTAAGTGAAATTAGGCCGCTACCTCTCACAGAGGCCTGCAAGTGTGATATTTAAGAAAACTGACCAAGAGGTGCAATGGAGGCAGTACAATCTGATTAATCTGTCTAGCAAGCATTTATATTATGTATATAACACTGTATGTAACCAGGAAAAGCACAAAAATGTTAAGAAAATTATTCCATCAAAGTAACTGCATAAGGGATGGCAGCACGGGACGTTGGAAGAAAGAAAACGTGTGGCAGCACAACAGACTAACAGGAAATCAGTGAAAAACAAAAATTCACCAAGGACAATACCCTTGCCTTTAATGAAGTGGAAGCAGTCATTTGTTTAAGAGGAATAGCATTATACTATAGGCTTCAAACTATATTCCCCTTCAATTTAAAGAAGACTATGAACAACAGTGGGCCATTTTCACAGCCCCGTTTGGTTTTTATGAATGAAAGGCCATGAACACAGGATAGATTAATACCTCTACCTCCTCCTAACTCAAAAACAAGGTCATCACAACAGAAGAGAAAAGAACCTCAGTATAACAGCATAGTTTGGGTTGGAAGGGACCTTTAAAGGTCATCTAGCCCAACCCCCCAGGAACTGGAAAGCTTTCTACAAGTCTTACAAATATGTTCCAGAGGCATTTTTGCCTAGATATCAAAGTGGATAATTCATTAAATGGGGAAAATTAAATTCCCAGAGCACAGTTGGCCACACAGTCCAATTTAAATGTTCCAATTTCCTATACAAGCCAAGGACTTAAATATCAGCAGCAGCAGAGCATACAGCTCTTCTCAGCTATCTGGAAAGATGACAACCATTTCTTTTTGAAGAATCTGCAACACATATATTGGCAGCTTTTTACCATGCCTCTCCTAAATCTAAATTAACAGCATCTGATTTTTAAACTGTCAGCAGAAAAAGTCCAACTGATATTACTCCCTGATGGGTAAAGGGGAGTTCCTGCCACCCATGTTTCAGGTCAGATCAATATCATTCATACTCAAACACAGGAGTGCACTCTTACAGCCCTATTCAAAATACATTTTATTCTGTATTGTATGTGTCAAGTTTTCAAAGAACACAGACTGTATCATAAGGAAGTGTTAGTGTCTATATTGCTGTAGGGATAAGAACTTAGAAATGTATTTGCATAAACAAAAAAGAACATTTGTTTCTACAGGTTTACCTGGAATTCTTACAAGTAACACCTGAGATTTCTACTAACTACCAGATAAAACAATCTCTCCTTTTCTTCTACTTGTTTTTAGTTTTATGTTTAACCACACCATATATCTAGGCTGTTTCAAGATCTCTTTCATGTATCCAGGCTGCCCAGAGAAGTAGTGGATGCCCCGTCCCTGGAAGTGTTCAAGGCCAGGTTGGCTGGGGCCCTGGGCAACCTTGTGTAGCTCCAGGCCTGGAGGTTGGTGGCCCTGCCTGTGGCAGGGGGGGTTGGAGCTCTATGATCCTTGGGGTCCCTTCCAACCCATGCCAGTCTATGATTCTATGGTTTCTTCCATATATATTTTATATATTAATACAAGTACTTTCTATAAAAATTATTAAACTAGTTTTGAAATCCAAGGAAGCAGAGATGGGGAAACACAAAACTGATAGGGTGACATGCAGAGTTAATATGTTAAACTACTTCATTCATTTTTCAAAGTGGCTGCTTTTCAAGCTGATTTTATCCCTTAAGGGCTGGAAGTTAAGCTCCCATTCACCCATACTCTATGTTCTGAGATTTTTACTTCTTTCCCTGAATGTAACTAAAATTAAACCAGACCATTTTGATTTCACTGTTACATTTTATGTAATAGGATATTTCTGGAAAACTTAGGACAAATAACAAAGTAGTTAAGAAAGAAGAGTTCCAGAAGAAGGGATGTGATCTCCTCCTCTTGAAATTTTCCTGAAAGTATCTTTATTGAAAATTTTAAAATGGCTTGGCTTAAATTTCAAATATATTGTAACATATATAATGCAATCTATGTAGACTGATAGATTTTTATTTTTTAAAGAGTTAATATTTGTTCTTCTTGGCACAATTTTCCTTTTTTCACAGGGAAACAGGAAATCTGTTGACCAGTTCATGTTTTAAAAGCTTTCTGCAGCTACCTATAACCCAAGAGGGTACAGAGTTTATAGATACTACAAAGCCTGAATAGTACTGGGTAAGACTGTTACAGGTGTGATATGCCTGTCCTGGGAACCAAGAAGAAAGAAAACACAGATCAAAAGAAAAAAAAAACACATCAGGAAGTGTTGTCAGGCATATGTACAGACATACAACCTGTGTCAGAAGCCTGAACCTGAAAACAGTGAATAGCTTTAGTTACTTTTTGTTACAGTTAAGGAAATCCCCAGGCAAAATAACCCAAATCAACCAACCAACCAACCAACCCTGAGCTATTCTGGAGTTTAATTTTTACATACATTAAAGGAAGGTCTGTAAGAAGACACTATTTTATCCTTTAGCAACAGGTAATGTCATTATAAAAATTGTCACATTTAAAGTTTATAAAACAACCAAACACTTGAAAGCCTGGAAAAGTCATTCTAGGCAGCCTTATCTGTGCCACTCTATCATCACTCACAGAGCAACTGAAGTTTTCTCTTCAATCTATGCACAACTTCATCACAACTAGTCCACAAAATAGAGATATAATCTAACTACACCAAACTAATCTTGGTGGATTGTTCACTACATGCCACACCTAAGCACACTTAACTCTATCTTTGTACTGATAGAATAGACTGTATCTCATTTTTAAATATTACACAGCAACCCAAGCAGAGCAGCTCTTTGGCAAAACTGACCATACTCAGTACAATTCCCTCCCCATTGCATAGTTTCAGAAGAGAAAAGTGTTTATTGTGAGATTGCACAGATTCACAGCTATTATACCTGGCCCTACAAACTTCTCCAGGCATGGATCACAAATGAAGTATCATAGCAACAAGCAGTTCAGGGCCATGATGACTAGGTTTGCGTATCAGACACAACGTTCAAAATTTAATCCACATGCTCCAACAAGGGAAAGGAGAAAAGGAAGCTGCTTTGGAATACTACAAACTGCACTCTGCCAAATTCTCTATAACCTTATTCCTTCATAAAGACTCCTCAGTTCTCAGATGCTACCAAGAAACGTGGAGGAACATGCTAGAACACAGCACAGCTGTTTCAGAATGCTATCGGCAGCATGTCATTTTCAGACAACTTCCAGGCTAATGCATAGTTTTACTCTATCTGTTTCCAGTCCTCCCCACCCCCATTAATCTTTACTAGAAAGCCAGCTGTCAGGAGTAAATAGGGAAAAAAGAAAATTAGGTCTCTCAGACCCAACTTATTGTGAGAAGGAAGCAGGAGCAAGCATCAGAGACTCTTCATCTTAACCTCCGCACATCTGGATCCAAGACACAAAGCTTTTCTAGTGGAGAAATACCAACTATTCCCCTGGAGCAGAACACCAAGCCTCTTACTGAGCACACCTGCAGATAGAGACCAGCCTTGTATCTCTACCACCTTGATCAATATATTACAACGAGCTCCTCACTTTCTTCCCCTCTCCATAGTCAGACAACATCTGTGACTTGAAACATACCTTACAGAGAGGTCACAGTCTCCAAACTTCATCATCGCTTAGCTCCAGGTACACTGTTCTTGTTAGTAGCTGCAGAGTTGTAGGGCATTGGAGAGACTGCATTCCTTCTCCTTCCCACACCAACCCATTATGCAAACAGTCTCCTGTACTCCTCCATCCTAGTTCCCAGAAGATGAGCTGCCTCTAACAACCATGAGCCTCATCCTCAAACGACGATGCCATCGTCCATGGCGAAGGTCTCATTAGCCTCTTTCACAGCAACACCTCATCGGCACTGTAGGAGCCTGACTTCTTGTCAGGCTACAAAAACTACAAAGCCCTAGTTTTGCATATAACTGGCATCCACCATTCCATTTCATGTGAAATGAGGCTCAGGGATAACCCCTCCCACTCAACAACCAATTTTTTTCCCCCTTTTCATGAATTTACCAAAGCCACACACAAGTTTTTGCCTGGGTATTAGCCTTGTCACACTGGGCAAGGTCCCTTTACTCTGAAACATAATTTAGCATCCAAGTATAAAATATCTTTAGACATGCTTTTGAAAGTTCTCAAGAACACAGATTATTCTTGTATGCCAACACAGAGTATTCTTGAGGCAACGTGGAATCAGGATCTTAAACCAAAGTCAGCAGGACTTTAGGGACAACTGAAGTTATGTATGTACCTAACAGGCTTGCAAATCTAATGCCTCAATATCCAATCTCATAGACAATGCAGAATCAGGCCTGGTAGTTCTTAAGACAGGATTAGAAGATGATGCAAAAAGAACCTGAAGGAGGGGAGATAAACCTTGTTTCATTGGAGAAATCTTAAATAAATGGAAATGCAAAATCCAACTAGTATTAAGAACTGTCACTCGCCTTGCCAGACTAAAGGCAACAGCCTGTACCTGAAATAAACTAGAAGATTCAGGTGGTGGTTCCCTGGAATAGCAGTAGCATGTTACTAAGCTGAGTGTAATTACTTTATAGGATTCTTTTTTTCTAAATATTTATAGACTTTACCACCTGCTTACTGAATGTTTTCTTTTTGGAACAATCCTACTATTATTTAGATAACTTAGCTGCATTTTTAACTTAAAATATGCCAATGAACTGACAAGGGACAATTAAGTGGCAAGTTGGAAACAACTGACAAATACATAAACTTTCCTATGTAAGAAAATGCCTTTTACTTTTAGATCCTCTTCTGATTGCCTAGAAAATATTCCAGTGGATTTTATTTCTGATAGAATAATTCTTTAACTGTAGGGAACTAGTCCTTCTCCCTCAACAGATTTGCAGGATGAGCCATCACTGTGAGGAGATTTTGATAAAATATTGTTCTTGGAGTGTGCCCACATGCAGCTGTGTGTGTGTACAGTGGGTACCACAATTTACAGTTTGTACTGTAATTATGTATCCTATTATTTCTTGCACAATTGAGAGACAGAAAGCAAAAGCTTTTTGACTCCAACAGTAAGAGAGATGTCACAATATGAAACAGTGCAGAGCCATCAGAGCAACTGAATATAAATTTGCAAACAAGGCAGAGATTCCAACCAACATAGCAATGGCCTCTACATATGCACCCCAAAACACAGCAAGTTTAAAACAAACACACAGCAGAACCTAAAGAAGGTCTGCTTCATCAGAGACCTCAGCAGAAGGAGTAACGAGTGCAATGAGTGTACAAGGAAAGCAGACACACATTTAACACATAAGCCTACTCTACAATTGGAAGCAGTGAGCTTTGTGAAGCTAGGGAAACAGAAGAAATACCAAAGGAAGTAGATTAAGTATTTTTATTTAGCTTTTGAATACTATGAAAGTCCTGAAGTAATTCAATCTTTCTTTCTTTCCCTCCTCTAATCGTATTTTCATAATTTTATGCTGGTTTGGGCTTCTCAATAAGCTTAAATAAAAATAATTCCATACCAAAATTTGTCAGACTAGTTCATGGAGTTTGTTTGTTAAAAAGGGTATCTTTTGAAAACTTGCTAAAAGAATAAACCCCCTCATTATCATGCTGCCTAAGTAACAGATATTACAATTACTCCCTTGAAGTGTTATCTTCTTTTAAAAGGAGTATAAATTCTAATCACCTTCAAGCAGAATCATGTAGTCACCCCAAAAAAAAAAACCCAACCAAACAAAGCCTGCATCACACTGGTCACAATCAGATAAAAGTGAGGCTGAAATGGCTGGTGAAGGCACCATAATAAACATTCCCTGATCCCTCACTGCCAGTAGAAGATTGTCCTATGTTTTCCTCTCAGTGCTCCCCAGCAGACAGCATGGACAGCTTGAACTGCTCATAACACAGAACAAGAAAGTTTCTACCCATGGTCAATTAAATTATACATGTGTTCTCCTGGCCTGGAAAGAGAATGTATGATGAGCATATATTATTAATTTAGAAACTATTTAATTAATTTCTTATTGATGAGGATGTCTGATCCCACCTTATCCCACTGAAGGGCCTTACAATGCACAACACTTCTAGGAATCCTTTTATCCAGAACCTCTGAAGAATGTTATGGGTCAACCTTCACTGCTGGAGATTGTTCACCACACTTAAGAGCCAAAGTGTTACTAGATAATGAGTTACAACCTCAGAAAGTCAGTCTACTAAGCAGCAGAAAGCAGCTGTAGATGTTCCACAACTGGTTTTTGCCTGCATGGAGATAACAAGCATTTTCATAGAAACCTGTCCTGTTTAATGGGGCAAGACAGAACAAAAGAAGATACCTATGGATGTAAGATACATAACAGCACAGATGGGGCTAGAGGATCAATCTAAGTCAACAATGAAGGGAACAAAGTTTCTCGTGCATGATTTTGTTTCTTTCCTCATGTCAGTATTTTATATGAGCAAAACAGAACAATCCCCTTGCTTAGTGCTAAAGAGCAATTGAGGAAAACAGAGGAACTCTCATCCTGAAAAGAGATTTTCAAAAGGAGAAAAATTACACAGTGTGAAAAATTAAGTTTGAGGAAATCACTGGAAGCAGAGAAACAATCAGGATTATAAAACAGCACTTAAGCCCTGCTTACAGAAAAAGCCTAGAAAGGCTGTGAATGAGTGCTGACCCAGAAGACCTTTGGTCCAGTGGTCCTTTCGTAATTCACGTTGTTGGAAGACAGATGCTGTCCATCAAGCACTGTAAGTCTGAAGACAGTGTTAATCTGCAAGAATCCCTATTGATTGACAAGGGCTCAGACATCCGTCCCGGACTGATGCAATGAAGCTAAAAACATGGCAAAAGTTCTCAAGCAACAGAAGGTGCAGATTAAGATCCTAGAGCCCTCTCTGCTCTCTGAGCAGATGACTACATGCCAGTGTATTATTTGGAACCACAACTTCCCTTGCCTCTACAAACAGTGGTGAAGTCCTCCTTAAAAGCCAGAGTAGCAGGAAGGCTTTTCCACTCTGGCCTAGACCTACAGTGCAGCTCAGGATTTGGACAGGTAGATCTTTTCTTCTTGTGAGTGGAAAAGATCTTCACCTACAATCAGTTTTTGCAGCTGCTACACCATTCTTATTAGCTGCACTGCAATGAGATATTTTCATTTACTTTCTTCTCCAAAAAGAAGAAGAGTGTCAATTTCATGATCAGACTAAAACCTCAAAATTGAGGTTCACCCGAAGCCTATAAGAAAGCAAATCCAATCCACCTAGCTCCTACTAACACCTTGAAGCCAGAAGTCCTTGTGAAGAACTAGTGTCATCAAGGATTAAGTAAGTATAATGGTTTGTTTCTTTATCCTTAATTTCAAAAGAATTGAATGATCTGTATTTAATACTCACTGTGCAGCTATTACGAAGGGCTTCAAATTTACGCTGGATTTCATCTCTATGTGCCTAAAGGAGGTAAGAAGTTCAGCATCAATTTTTCATACAACAGAATTTGAATCCAACAGCTGTTGCTAAACAAACTGCAGAACAATCCACCAGCAAGCAAAGTTTGGAAAGCAGATGCTGCAGGCTATGAAAGCACTCTGTAGTGGCAAAGAACTGATTAGCAAAAGTCACATCCTACTTAACCAGAATACACTTGCACTCCCAATTCTGAATTACTTTAGAAAAATGGACAAACTTGAGAGTAGAATTATGAAAATGGTTCCATCTGAAATGGTCACCAGAAAACAGATCAATTCAGTGTTAAGTTTGGACATTCTCGACATTTAAATTTGACTTGGTTTTACTTCCATATCCAAACTGGTATTTCACATAAAAGAAATACTGTATACAATTTAACACTTGCAAAGAAAAACTCTAATGAAGGAACCCAAACAGCTCTGTCAATCTACCTGAATCCTACCATAAAGTAGCATTTAATCCTGAGCCTCTTTAAAAGGCAGTGATGGAACATAACAATCAATTCTTTGGAAAACAGCATCCAAAGTATGAAAAAGTACAAATACTTATTTTAAAGAACACAGGATTGCATGCACTGCTTCACATCCTGATTTACAAGCAAAGCATGACAAAGCAAAAGTTCTTGTTTCAGCCTCATGGCCTCTCTCAAAATTCAAACTGATTTAACGTGTCACACACTATCTGAAAACTTAACAAATGAAAGGTTAGTGCACTATCACATCCAGCCACATTTCTTCATTCAGAACATTTTCCTTAGAGCCAAGAGACTAAACAGGAAAACAAAAAAAACCCCACTGTTCAGCAGAAGTCAAATAGGAGAGCTCAAAAGCTATCTTACCACAACAGGCAATGTGAAAATTTAAAAAAGGCATATTAAAAAAAAAGAATCCATAGCAGAAACACTTCCAAGCCCACCAAACTGGACTATCTTACAAAGGTTAGTCCAAAAGCACTACCAGTTTGCCAAAATAACTGAAACTGAGTGAACACAAATCATAAACAGTCATCTGGTGGTGTAGGGTAAAGATATCAAGCACATCGCCATCCCATTAGCAGTGATATTTGTTATTGTGCAAAGCTTTCAGATGGGAGAGGACCAGAGTTTTGAGCAAAAAAGAAGCTAATGCATGTTCTATTCAATTATTCTTCAGCCTTGATGTTGCTGCTGTACCTTCCCAGCACATACCCACTTTAGAACCACTCTGAGTGAATGGTTCTCCCATTCATCTCCCCAAAGCATCAACATAATACAAGCACCTATCTCAGCTGAGCCCACCATCCCTTCTGAAAAATAGCAATGGCAGAAACACTCAGAACAGCTCTTTGATCAAATGCCACTGAGCAAGAGAGCATACCTTTTCAGCACTTAAAAATAACTGTATTTGAAGGTCATTAAAGACTGCTGCTCAACGGGGGCTAGCTGGTAGCAGGTCATATACTCCCCCACTCTCCCCCCCTGCCCCAGCTCTGAGAATCTCTTATAAGGAAATATTTAGAAGCCAACAGTTTGAAAACATCTTTTTGCCCTCAAGGGACAGCAACTAGCAGCATCTAATTTAGAACTCCATTTAGTGGGAATGGGGGACCAAAAAAAAGAGGGGGGGGGGCGGACAGGGGGGGTGAACTTTTTTCCTTTCTATCATCCACACACCTCACCAAAGACTGCAAGACACACATAACAGTTTTTAATGGAATAAAATTATGTGCTAATGCCACTATTTTCCTAGGAATCTGGGTGTTTTTTTCCTGAATAAGAATCCTCAAAGCAAGAAAAACAACAGAAAAAAAAATTAATAAAATCATCAAACATTTATGATCATCAAGTATTTTCAAACTCATGAGGTGTTATTTAAATAAGTAAAAATCACAGAGTAAACTCCTAAGTAATAATTCCATATGTAACATTCACCTCATCACAAAAGCAATAATGCTGTTACAAACATCACTCTCCTTTGGCAGCAATGAACCACTCCTAGGAAGCATTCATACAGGTAAGGATAAGAAGGCAGACAAAATTTGACATTTTAGCCATTCCTGCCTCTACCAACAGCAGGCACAAATCTGTTTGAATAATAAAAATGAAAGAGCATAAAATCAGTTTAACCTCTTGATGAAACATGCACCTACATCATTCTAACCTGCACACAGAGATCACAGTAGGAATGCTAGGGCTCACCGTGAGAGCTTGAATCTCTTCTTCTGCCTCAGCTGTCGTCTCCTCTAGTTCAGTTTTGGCTTCACGGAGCTGATTCTCCAGGGCTGTCCGTGCAGCCTGCAGCCCAGTAATTTGGGATTCCCTCTCCTGGAGTGTCAGCTGCAATTCTGTCAACTGCCTTTTGAGTTCCAGCTTTTGTTCTTCATGCTCTAGGCTAACCTGAAGAAAGAAAAAGCAGCAGCCAAATAGTTGGTAAAAAAGAAAACACAGGCAACAGAATCTCCTTTCAGACCCCACTTTAGTTGCCACACCTATCCCAAAAATCACATCTTGACAGACTGCCTAAGTCCCTGAGAAGTCAAGGATATAGCTTTGTCTGCTACCTAAAATCTACAGGTTTGCTTTGAAAAGATTAAAAGCAACCTGGCATTTTGAAATGAGGGCACAAGAATAGTTGAAGCTGGGGCTCCACTATCACCTATCAGACATTCATATAAAACGTGTAAAAGTTGAAGAAGTTTGTGATGAACTTTCTTCACTGAATCTTTATTTGAGAACTTTCAGGCATAAAGATCATTACTAATCTTTATGTGTACACAAACATTACATATATTTTGCAATTGACTATCCTATTTCTTTTTCCCTTCAGATTCTTTACAAAGAAATCAACCAGCCCATCTGGACCTAGATTGATTTGAATGGCTTCTGTTAAAGGTTTTCTTGAGCCAGACTCAGGGTTAAACATGTCATTTCCAAAAATGGGTAAGAAATGAACAAGCATCAGAACAGATCTCAGCGTTCAAAATCAATTCCAAACCTTCACACCTTCTTCACTAGCCCAAGTCAATCTGTCTGTTGTGCTGCAGATGCCTGACAAGCCTGCCAGAAATCTTACACTGGCCCCAACCTCTGGTCAAACAAGGACAGGTGTTGATTGTCCAACCCTTTTAGCTAAAGGCAAGATTTCAAGTCTTAGCTGAACATTAGTGCATTGAGGCTAGAGAGGGTAAAAGAAGATCTGAAGTGGATCTGAACTAGTTGATACAAAAGTTAAATGGAGCACAGCTCAGAAGTCTTAAAAAAAGGCCTATTTTCCCATTACTATTAGGTTTCCTTTCCAGAAAAATTCTGAAAGATGTGCATGAAGCAGCAGGTGTCCTGTTTTCTTAGAGCAATTCTGTTGTTTCCTTTGCTTCCTATTCAGTTGACTCCAGAGCAGTAGAATAGGCTGCCCAGGGGGTGTGGAGTCTCCTTCTCTGGAGAGATTAAAGACTTGTCTGGACGCCACCCTGTGCAATATGAGCTGGGAGCTGCTTTGGCAGGGGGTTGGACCCCATGAGATCTCTAGGGCCCTTCCAACCCCTGTGATTCTGTGACTCCAAGGCTAAGTTGACCCCAAGGTTAAGCTGGTCATTGTAGAAAGCCAAGCTTTACTGTCTACCCCATAACCATTCTGGCAGGACAACTTTGTAAGGATATTGTACAAAAAAACATAAATATGATTCTGAGAAAGCAAGATAATCTAAAACCAGATTCTGTTAGGTCTAAGAATGAGAAATCCTTAATACTTTTATCTCCTTTCTTTAATCTCCTTCTAATAAGCATTTTTTAATTTTTCAATATTGATTTTAAAATTTTCCTCCCAGGGAAAACAAGTACTGCTACACCAAGCTATGTTAATACACCTCAAATTTTTAATGACACACAGAACTAAACCAACTTCATTCTACTTGTCACTCCAATCCTCCAGAAGGGGTTCATTCAAGGCAGTTTGTTTGGAGGGATTATCCCCAAGTTCTCACCTCTCGCAGCCTAGTCTCTAACTCCAGCAGGCGGTTCTTGTCAGTGTGATCTTGGTGACTCATCTTCTCCAATTGTTCTTCTAATTTTCGATTCTGGGCCTCTAACTTTCCAGCTTGGGTTTCCAAGTAGAACTTCTGTTGCCTGAGTTCTGAAATCATCTCCTCTTGGGCTTTCCTAACAGGAGAGAAGCACAAGTGACAAACTGATGCCTTGGAAAGCCGGAATCAAAACTCACCGGCCTTGGTGACTGTGAAGCAGGGATCCTTTATGGCAGCGCTGGGCACACAGGGGATCGATCGCTCCTCCCAATGTGTGTGCCCATTAAAGCCAAATCTCTCATATTTATACAGATTAAATGTACATATTCATTATAATTTCTAAGAAAAGGCAGGGTTATGCTAATTATTCCCAGGAAGTTATTTACATTAACTCCTCCCAGCTAGAGCATGCTCAGTGACACTCAGGGGGTCTTCTGGTGGTCTTCAGGGATGAAGGCTGGACGTCTTCCTCTCTCTCAGTGCATGCTCTTTATGGGTTTCTCCATGCTTATCTGGGCTCCCAACACCTGCACTGACTAGTTAGTTTTTCACTGAAAACAAGATATATCCTCTGTCTTTTAACTGGTCGTTAGTCTCATTATTTAGGACTCCTCTATCTCCTACTTCCTCTGGTTTCAAGGCTGTTGCACTATTATGGCTCAGTTTTGTAGCCACTTTCATGAAACAGCTGATGTGATCACAGCCAAGTTCTGCTAAAATTCAAAACTAATCTCTTCCTAAAAACACATCAGTTCTTACTTCTTTATCTTCAAGGCTGTTACTGTTGCATTGTTATGGTTAAGTTTTGCAGCTACTCTCACAAGCAGCTTACACAGTTACAGCTTTCTCTTAAACTAGTCTATTCTTAAAACTATGAAAATTCTTATTTTAAAGTTATATTAATTGTCTCTTAAGCTCCACCTATACCAATCCACTCAGCATGATCACTTCTCACTGAATCACAAACCCAAAGTGTTCTTAACATATGTCCTTCCACTGAGATGAAGTAAGGAGAATATGCTACAAGTTTCCTGTTAAGCAAAACAATTAAGTTCATAACTTCATTTTTTAATTTTTATTTGGCATGTAGAGTTTAAGATATCTCTCTGATCCTGTCTGCAAAACAGCCATGTACTAGTGGCTTCATCAATGAATGTAGAGAGCACTAAAATTCCATGTTTGCCTGTGGCACAGAAAAATTAATCTCACACATGATATTCTACAACAATATTTATGTTAGAGTTCATGATTCCACTTTCACCAATTCCTTGTTACCTGTGCTATACAGGAAAAGAAAGTCTAAGAGTAGTTGCTTTCACACAATACATTCCCATGAGATAAGAGAAGCCCTATGGTTTAGGGGTAGTGTGTTGTGAGTTGGTTAGTTGGGCTTCTTGGTTTTAGTTGCAATGGATCTAGAAGTTGACCTACACTGAAGCAAAGCTTTGTTGTCTGTGATCAAAGTCTCAATCTACAAAGTGAACAAAAGTAATTACCTGTGCTCTTAAGAATTTTGAGGGCTGGCAACAATTAACTATTATCATAAGAATTTGAAATGGATACCCTCATATAAAAAAAAAAAAAGAAAAGAAAAGAAAGAAGGAAAAAAGGCCTTTCTACATTATTTACAATTCCTGGTACCATTTTATCATGTGCTGGAAAATTCTGCCTCACACTGTGCTTTCTACTTAGAAGGCTCACAAGCTCTACATATATTAATGAATTAATATTTTAAGAAGTTCATTGTGAGATAAGCTGTTATTAATCCTATCCCAGAGAAATTATGTGGGTTTCCAAGATCAAATAGGAAGACTTAACAAAACTAAAAATAGAATTGAAGTCTTCTGACTCACATTTCTGTGCATTGCACACAAACCCACCCTTTCACCCTTTCTCTTTTTATTTTAAAATTTACCTCTACAGATTATTGCCAGCCAGAACTGTCAAATGGTGTTACTTTACCTCCTGCTGTTTACTGGGCTATCTTCTCAGGAACCTGATTCACATTAATTTCCTCAGCTGCTCCTGGAACAAAAGCTAGCAGAGTTCCCCTCTCCTCTGAAGGGTTTAATCACTGGTTCTCCTCTTCAAATATGCTTAGATTAGGTGTAGCTTCAGTGGATTCAAAGCACAGGCCAACAACAGATTTATACAACTGCACCCCCACAGTCCACCAAATAAGCACAAGTTCCTTAGCTAACTGCATCCATAATAAATTTTCTCTTAAAATGTTGTTAATTCCATGCAATCTTCTAGCAATCCTGCAAAATCACATTACTTGACAATATGTCTCTCAATCTATTCTAAATTGTATGTTAAACATGATTATATTTTTTTCCTGCTTTCTATGGATCTCCAGTCCAGTGTCCTGCTCTCAGAGGATGCATCCAACTCAGGTGATCTCTTACACTCAGTACAGCACCAAAGACTGTGCCACTCGACCTTGCATGTGCTTCCCAGGTACACAGTGAGACACCACTGCCATTTTATTTTGAGACTGAAGGTAAATGATGACTTTTGCTGCCTCAACAAACTTCCTGACTGATTAACTGGAGGTCATCTGGAGCGTAAAGCAACGCAATTAAATTTCTCAGTTATTTCTGTCAATATTTTTGGCTGCTCAGTCTAAAATACCTTGCCAGATACTTGAAATACAACAAAAATTGGAGCCATTACATAGCTGGAGGCAGAATCACCACTGAAAAGGAAAAAAAACCAAAGCAACTCTTTGCCAAAATTTATCCTTGCTTGATGCTACTCAATCTAATAGGTGAATCTATCCAAGTGCTTCCCACTGAGACCTACCTGGCTATTGCATCCAGCAGTTGACAGACACTGAGAACCTTTCTGCAGACAGCCAAAGTTGATGAAAATCTTTTAACTCATTAAGAGCACATACCACTTTAGCCCTACCTTGCAGGACACATCAAGCAATCTATGCTTTTTCCTATACTTGAAGCAGAATGCCTTTAAGTCATCTCTGAAGGAAAATCATTGTTACAAGCACAAAGAATCTCAGCAGCAATCGAAAACTATTAATAAAGTTCAGGCAGACTGAAATATCTGACACAGAGTATTTCCTCTGTGTTTAATAAATAAGAATTCATCCCAAGAGCAAACACTGATTACACAGTGATTCAAGATGACAATTTATCTTGACCAGTAATATACCCCAAATCACTGATGAATCCCCAGTCACTGATGACTAAAGAGAGGCTGAAGCTGAGAAGGCGTGTGCGAGTGCTGTCTAGATTAGGACGAAATCAAAGTGAACTGAAGCAGCACTGTGAAGCTGAACCTGGGCCATCTCCTACTTCTTACTCCTGCCTGGTTTAGTATCATAATATCTCAGTCTTGCAATCAGCAATTCAAAAAAATGCAGAAAAGCTCTTGGCTTAAAAATCTAGTTTTCTTACTTGTCTTCTTACCCATCAGGGCAGGATGGCATGTTTGTGAAAGGAAGGTGTTTAATGCTCTTGTCTTCAATATCATGTAGCTGTCACAGGAACCAAGGAAAAGATAAACCTACTAGCACTATGTATGCTCAAAAAAGGAATATATGCTTTGCAAGAGGTATTTTTGACATCAGAACTGTAAATATTCATTTAACACATTTGGTAAACCTGCTCAGAACACCAGCCTTAGGAAAGGCTCCAAAGTAAACGTTGCAACACAAACCAATTTTCCTAGTCATGTTTGAGGAAACACAAAATCCACAGTGAACCCCAACTATTTGAAGAACAAGCATATTTTTGCAGCACTGAAAAACAAGCAGGGAGCACAGCAAGCCTGCAAAAAAGATCCTCTTTTACATTAAGAATAGATCTCACAGGGAACTGTTTGGTAGTGACCAGTATGATAGGAGTTGCTATACTTACATGTTCCTCTGGGTAAAAAGACTGCTATTTGCTGCCAGCTTATTGGCCTCAGACAATTCCACTATTCTCTGCTCCAGTGACCTAATCTTTGAATCCATTGCATTGATCATCTGAAACAGAGCAATGTGCCTTTGAGACTGCTCAACAGAAGGGATTATAAAAACAAGGTGCAAAAAAAAAAGCCTGAACGTTTTCCAGAAGCAAAAAGAAGTAAAAGAAAACCAATCAATAGAGCATCACAGATGCAACTGGTGGAGCTATTTACAACAGCTTTCTACTGCTTTAGTATTAGGAGAAAGTAACCATTCTCTTATCAATGCATAAAGCAATGGGTACACAGCAAGCTATGTGGCTACTTTTAGGGAAACATTCTTGAAGATACCATAATTTAAAAGAAAAACCCCATCTGTCTTAAAATTAGTTTCAACCAGGGATTTCCTTCAAAACAACTCATCAGCACTACAAAGCCTCAAACAGGATTATTTTCCTTGAAATCAATCTCATAAAGCTACTCTTCAAATGTTTTGATTTCCAATTCAAGTATACATACTGCCTTCTGTTCAGCCAGGACTTTACATTTCTCACGTGCTTCTTCTTCATGTCTTCTTAGCATATTCTCAAGTGCTTCCTTATCTGCAAGATCTTTCTTCATCTGATTTTCCAACACCTAAATGAAGACATTTCTTTTGTCTAAATTATATCTGTTTCACTGGGCAAAGGGCAAGCAGAAAGAAAATAATCAAGAAAGATAATTTTTTTTTTTTTAAGCAATTGATCATATCTCAAGCAAAATTCAACCCAAAATGCAATTGCATGAAATCCATGGAAAAGCAAACTCCAGAAAAGAGCACTCCCTCAGTTATCTCTCAAAACTGAATTTAGTGATGGAGTTTTATAAGGATATGGAAATACTGTAGACTTTTAAAATTCTTTTAAGTCATATAAATTGTGCTCAGGACATACTCCAGACAAATGCAAGAGAAAACAGAACAACTCAGTACCCCAACATGTATAGTAGAGCAAGTAAGCAAGTGCACAGGATCTGCCCAGGTGGCCAAGAAGGCAGATGACATCCAGGCTCCTATCAGAAACAGTGTGGCCAGCAGGACCAAGGCATTGTCCCCCTGTACTTGGCACTGGTGAGGCCATACCTCAAGTGTTGTGTTCAGTTTTGGGCCCTTCACTACAATAAAGATGTTGAGGTGCTGGAGTGTATCCAAAGAAGGGCAACAAAGTGGTGAAGGGTCTGGAGTACAAGTCTGATGAGGAGCAGCTGAGGAAGCTGGGGTTGTTTACTCTGGAGAAAAGGAGGCTGAGGGGAGACCTCATCACTCCCTACAACTACCTGAAAGAAATTGGGGTGAGCTGGGGTTCAGCCTCCCAAGTAATAAGTGATAGGGTGAGAGGAAGTGGTGTCAGGTTGCAGGAGGGGAGGTTTAGGTTGGATGTCTGGAAACATTTCTTCACCTAAAAGGTTACCAAGCATTGGAACAGGCTGCCCAGGGAAGTGCTTGAGTCACCATCCCTGGAGGTATTTAAAACACATGTAGATGTGGTCCTTAGGGGCATGGTTTAGTGGTGGGATTGGGAGTGGTAGGTTAATGGTTGAACTTTTCCAACCAAAATTATTCTGTCCCTTGGTTGCCCTACCAGTAAAGCTCAGAAGTAATTTGTAAGTTCCATAAGTATGCATAAGAAGGCAACTGAGACCCCATGAATTCTTCAAGTGGGAGACACCAAATTAAACAGCTAAGTAAAAGACTCCTTTTTGTGGAATACAGGAATATCTGTCAGTAGGAAAAAGACTAAGGTAACTGTTATGTATGTGTGTATGTCCAGAGCTTTAAATCACTAGTTAAATTGAAGGCCAGGACATGTTTTCAAAGGCATAAAAGTCTGGACAACACTGGATGTTTTATTGTTCCAGTTGCAACCATCCCATGCCCTCTTCTATCCCTTTGAATCTCTTTCACCTGTTTTCCTGATTCCTCTTACTAAACCTCATATCATATGTCCCTGCAATACACTGGCACTCTTTTTCTTTTAATTCATTTTTCAGTCTCTGTCCTCTTTTTCAGTTTTTATGTCACCAATCCTCACATTTAAGCTGAAATGTAAAAGTCCTAAGTAGATGTACCACAACCAGATTGCTGAAAAGAGATTATGCTTAGCAGAAGAAACAAAGATTCTTGCAAAATACATTTACTGGCTGAGGTACTGCAGCCTCTTTAGAAAAATCCTTAGCCAGTGCACATACTCCTATTTCCCAACTTGTTTTTTCTAATTTTAGATAGTGTCTATGATGCTATTTCTAACTGTTTGTTAAAGTCTTATGCTACCCTGGAAAAGACAAAAACAAAGTGGGTGGTTTCTGTGGCTTCTTGGCAGATGTTACAGCTCCAAGAAGATGGAATTGCAGAAATGCTCTAGTATTTGCTGGATTTAAAACTTGCAGGTAGGCTGGGTGAATACTCTTAGAAAATCATCAGTAGGAGCTAAAAGCTTTTTCAGGATGTGAGATCCAACAGCATTAAGCAAGAATTATTTAGCCAGCAATAGTCAAAGTACAATCAACAACTGTGTTCCTATAGTTCTGACTTCACATGCCACCTGTTCTAATGCAGTGGCAAAGGCAGATGAGGTACAATGCCATGGACTAGAGGAAAAACTTACTCAGATTTCACTATGTCCCCTGAACATTTCAGCAGCAGTTAAGCAGGAGGGCAACTCATAAGAAAAAGCCATCAGAACCTGAAGGCAACTGGTTTTCCCTGAACCCATTCTACCCACAAACACTTGTAGAAAGAGAAGATATTTTTACTTTGAGTTTTTCCTCATAAAATTGTTCCTTCTGTTTCAGCTGCAACTCCAGATGTTGTGCTGCAATCTGAGCCTCACGATGCTTTTCTTCCAGCTCCTAAAAGCAACAGAGATTCATATTCAGACACAAAGAAATAGTAGGTGCTGTGTGCATGTGTTACACAGGTATCAAACATTCATTCACTCTTTTTAAGGCCTCAACACTATAAAAATCCCAAGACCAAGGCTGTCTGAGTAAAAAAGAAACATTAAGAGACCTGCACATTATCAGTTTTAAGCTCTGCATATGCTGACCCACCTACAGTAGAGCAGATACACTGCTGAGGACAAAGACTTCTCTACTTCCACACTAAGAATCTCCATTTCCCAGTAAAATATTCCCAAAGATGGGCCAAGGATGTTTTGTGAAAACAAGCAGTTATAAACACTTTATAGCTGCAGTGGCATGACAGGAAGTTCAGATCTATTTTTAACAAGGTCTCTCACTTGTTTTCTCACACAAGGCCTCAATAATGGGCACTGCTGGCTGTACTTTTCATTCTACATTCAAAGAGTGGGAATAGGATTTACTTTGCTATATTCCTCAGACAAACCTTGTCAGAATAACTACTTATAAATTGCTTTGAAAAGGAGAAGTGCAGAATGCCATATAAATGGTAGAGCACACCATAATGTTTTTAACCTCTTTACTTCACACCAGATAGTTTGAGCCATGCACAATAAGGACTTAAATAATTTTGAAACTCAGAAGTTAGCCACTTCTGCTGTCTGACCATATTACTCAGGATGTACCTATAATCACCTTTCAACAGGACACCTCACAAGAGTTGTGCTCCAAATTTCATGTTCATTCATTGTCATATTTGCCAGTCCAACAATTTCCTTAGAACAAGGGGCAGATCCAAGCCTGTCATGCACTACCACTGGGTTGACTCTTGGATTGAAGAAGTTCAGGTTTTGGGATGCATCCCAACTACTGTCTACCTTCATTACTGCACAGCACAGGAAAATTTCCTGCTATTTCTTCTTTAGCTCTTTCCATAATTCTCTTTCCTGATCTTCCTCATCTTCAAACACATACAAAGACTTTTTTTTGCTCCAGTAATTGCAACAGACCTCTTTTTCCAGAAGTGAGAATCAAAAAGGAGGCTCACCAAAAGTAGGTCATCTACAGTGCTCAGTACCCGACACTTCTGCAAGGAATGAAGATTGGTGCTTTTTGCAATTGAAATATGTCTCCCAGCAACAAGAGGGACAACTAACCTCCCCCAGAAACCCACACATTTCAGGTCCTGGCAGAGAATCAGACAGCCAGATCAGCAGCAGCTTCAAAGCTACCAGCATCAGACTGCTCATATTGTAGCAGAAGCTTCACCAGTTCCTGCAGTGGCACTTAACAGCCAGTGTGGGCTTCAAAAGGTAATCTCTGACCAATCCAGTCCTCACTCACTATTCTCTATGTAGTGCTAACTTCAGCAATAACTTTAGTTATTAGTATCATAGCAATGATTTACACTTCTAAGCAGTAATAATTATCTTCTCTAACTTGTTTCTTACTTCTTATTCAACAGGCAGATCAGCAGGTACTTCTCAGGTACAGCCAGATGAGTGTACATGAAATCAATGTCTTTATTCAACAATTTCCACCTTATTCTCTGCAATTCTGTATCTTCAGCTCCCTTTCTAGCTTTCCACACTTTCTATACCAGGAAATGTTAAAAGTGTTTGAAGAGATCAGCTTGAGGGAACAGGGTAGACATGGAGGAAAATAAAAACAAGCCCGAAACTATTACCCTGAGCTCCCAGATCAGAGCTCCCAGGGACTAGGGGACACTCAGCAGGATTATTTCTTCAATGCCTGTGACTTTTTTATAACATACTTTTGTGTCTCTCCAGCATGCTGTCAGAACTCCATGGAAACTATCTATAAGAAGAGCTAAACATATCCCATGGTTTCAAACAATTAGTGGATATTTCTGCATTCCCTTCCAGTTCTTCCTCTCCACAGAGGACGTAATCAAAACCAAGGAACAATCCCCAAATATACACAGGAGGCTTATGAAACAATTTGAAGTTTTACACTATTTCTAAACACAAAGTTGGCTCTGTGCCCAGCAAAACCATAGTCTCCCACTTACCATGCACTCATGTTATCAAAACAAATTTGAAAGAAACAGCAGTACTGGAGAACTGATTCTACCTTTTCTTGAGAGCACTCAGAGGTTCTGATGCTAAAATCTACATATGCATCTATGAGCCAGAACAAGCATGGGTCATCTGTTGACTCCAAATGCTATACACTTACACCTGGCCTTCATCAGCTGTGTCTGTGCTCAGGATTGCTACCAATAAAAAGTAATTATTTTTTTTTCCTTATCAGATAGACAAGACCAAAAGAGAACTCATGAGAAACACAAAATTAATTTAATTATTCCTCTATAAAATTATGGCTCCTGTGCCAGGAAAGTAGAAGTATTAGAAACACCCTCTGCTTGGTTCACTGTAGACTGACATACCAACTTGCTATAAGGATTTATTAAGTTTAACAAGGAGAGAAACAAGAAATTGCCAGCAGAGAAGGTATGTGGGTGAAAATGGATTCCTGACAAATATTATCTTTGGAGATGAATAGTTTAGATGACTAATTTCTCTCTGCTTCAAAATTTAAGCATTTCAAGTAGATCTGACCTGTATATATATTCCTTTGCAATTTAGTTTAAAAGGTAGACATCAATATTTTTCTTATTGCAGAATCCTGTACTGAGAATGTTTTACTCCCAAAACCATCATTAGGTAATGAATGTAAATCTTACTAAGTTGACCTAAAAGTGCTCCCACTGACACAACTAGAAATGTAAGTAGTATTAAGTCTAAAGGTACAGGAGTGAGTTTGTAACTAAAGGCACAAATAGAATTTGAGCACTTAAGCCTTCTCCAGTATGACTGGAACAAGAAACAAATCCCTTTACTTATCGACTTCCACCTTATTCAATGCCATTCTCTGTCTTCCTTTCCTTTCCTAGCCCCTCCTCACAAACTCTTACCCTTTATGTTTCATTTTCACCTCTGCTCACCAGAATTTTTTCTGCCATCTGTTGGATCTGTTGAGATTTGGTTTGAATATCTTCCTTCAGCCGGTTTTCTCTTCGTTCCACAGTCTCTAATCTCTTCACTTGATTCTCCAGAGAATGGCGCCGCTCCTGCAGAGTAATTATTAAACCACCATTTAGGCTACCCAACTCTGCATTAGCACAAAGCAATGAGGAGTTTCTAGAAAAAGTCAGCTGAAGCAGTCAATACACTGTTATCTTTTACATTCCAAATCCTCATCATGTCTCAAATCCTTTATGCTAACCACATGTCCTTAGTGCCTCCTCACTAAAAATAAAAAGCCCCTCAGTTTTCTTCAAAGAAATACATGCTTTTAATTAAAAATGGACTAATGTCTAACATCACTCTCCTAATAGTTACTACAGGAATACAAGCTGTATTGCCAATGATACAAAGCTGGGAGGGGTGGCTGACACACAGGAACACTGCGCTGCCATCCAGTGAGACCTGGACAGGCTGGAGAGCTGGGCAGGGAGAAACCTAATGAAATTCAACAAAAGCAAGTGTAGTCTTGCACCTGGGGAAGAATAACTGCTGGAATCAGTACAGGCTGGGGGTGACCTGCTGGAGAGGAGCTCTGTGGAGAAGGACCTGGGGGTCCTGGTTGATGACAGGCTGGCCGGCCATGAGCCAGCAGTGTGCACTGGGGGCTGAGAGAGACAATGGGATCCTGGGGGGCATCAGGAGGAGTGTGGCCAGCAGGTCTAAGGAGGTGATCCTCCCCCTCTGCTCTGCCCTGGTCAGGCCCCACCTGGAGTGTTGTGTCCAGGTCTGGGCTCCCTGGTATAAAATTTTAAAGACAGGGATCTCCTGGAG
>VZTU01007462.1:60632-174369 GCA_013400835.1 Zapornia atra | reverse complement strand
ATTCTATGATTCTATGATGAGAGGAACCAGTTTGTCCCAGAGTTCTAAAGCATGGACCAGAGAGTATTTAAGGACTAAGCTTGTTCTTGACTGATGTGGAAGATGTTGGGAAGATTTCTATGTCAGAAAGGCAAGACATGCCCCACGAATACATCTGCTTAAGCACTTTGTCATCCAGCCCCACAGGATTCAGGATAGTTGGGTTCCCTTCTTGATTCACTTTAGACTTGTTATGGGATACCAAGCATCCCGATTCTCCCACTCTGTTCCCATCTCCCCAAAACCACTTGTCTATTTAAATTGCAAGCTCTGGGAGACAGGGCTTTGATTGCAGAGATTGTCCTAATCACACTCCTGACAGATAAGAGCATAAAATCATTTCCACCACATCTCTCTCATGTGATCTAAATGAAAAAAAAAAAAAAAAGGAAAAAAAAAAGGAGACTTTACTTTCCCCTGTTTATATCTTACAGCATCCCCAAAAGGGAGGTTAAATACCTGATTAGAAGCCAACAAAATACTTTTTGTAAAGAACAAAAACCTAGCTGTATTTCTAAAAAGGTATAAACCTAATGTGGGCAAGAATGTAAGTGTTGACACGAGTGTGTTAGGTTGAGGTTTAGAACATCATTATTTGCTCTTATTTACCAAATGTCTTACCTACCATATTATCTGCCTTTTCAGATGTGTACTGCTTTTGATTTTTAATTGGTCTTATTTACCAAATGTCTTACTCATTAGACTATCTACTTTTTCAGATGTGTTCCCATTTCGATTTCACTGTGAAGCGAACCCAGACCTGGAAACTGTGTCACATAAGGCTTTCTCAGCATCTCTTTACCTTTGTCACAGTGTCCAGCACCTCTGGTTACCACTCTAGTGGTTTAACAAATGGCCCCTTCTTGATTCAACTTTGAATTCTGTTGTCTCACCTTTCCATAAGCATGTACAGAGATTAATAAGACATTGATCATGGTGGGGCTGAGCTAGAGATGCCAGAGCTCTTGTCTCTGCCACACCTTGCTGATAGGTCTTTCTGAATTTGGTTTTCATGTGCCTTTTGTAATGATTTAGCTCCCTTTTAAAGGAATAACTTCACTACCTGCAACAGTTTGAAACATTGCACTTGATTTCTTTTCTCGAGGCTAATTTCTGTGGCAAGCTGGTCTCATTCTCCAGATACCTAAAGTATGTAGTCAACAGCAGCTCAAAATTCAGAGCAACAGAAGCCCCTGTGGGTATTTAGTTACTTAATGCTAAATATGTCCTTAAATCTTCTGCTGGAGGAGACTCGAGAAGATGCTCACCGCAGCCAAGGTCTTTCTGTGGTTGTGGCAAAGGGCAGCTCAAACACCCCACAGCAGATGAGGCAGGGTACTGTGTTAATGTGAGGGTCTGTGCAGGCAGCGCCGTCTCTGGAGATGGATACCCCTCCCCATCATCACATGATGTTCTCACCTAGGTAGGGCAGCACAGTGTGATACCTTTCACAGCCAGCACCAGACCGGCACACCACAGAGCACACCTGGCATTCCCCTTCTCAGCATGCCTGTGATGCCAAGGGAGTCAGCAGTAAGGCACAAAACTGCATCAGTCGTGGAATTTTTCACATTCAACCTCATCTTCATGAGCATCCATCACCTCTTGGTGGCTTTGAATTTGCAATTAAAGCCCCTGAAGGTGGGAACAAAAAAGGGCAACTTGTGCCCAAAGAACAGTCAGCTCTGTGCAGTAGGTTGGATGTTGGATTTATTGTTTCCTTATACAATAAAATCCATTTTTTTTTTCTGAATAAAACCCAGCTGTTTGCACTGGCTGCTTAAGAACCCTCTAACATTTAATCTAAAAAACATCTCCAAATGACAGCTTGCCCCAGACCTTCTGGTAGCTGAAAATCCAGAGCACAAAGGATATAGTTTCCTAAAAAAAATATCATCTCATCTTGTTTGCATATCTAGCAATGGAAAACTCTGGAGAAATCAGTAATAATTATAGCCTGTCTTGATCAGAGTTTTTTACCCTGTTTATATAGATCTCACTGCATTGTGAGCCTCTTCACAGCTTGAGACTACTGGAAATGGAAAGAAGTGTTAAAATCTATATGATTTTAACATTAGTAATGCCTTCCATAAGCAAGGCAATGTAACCACAAAAAAAAGATAAAACAGGGATAGCAAATATCAATAATCTATCCTTTAGGATAATTCAAATTATTCTGTTCTACCAAAAGTTGGGTTCATTTACAGCTTGCAACAGGCGAGCTGAATTTTAATGCGTTCTACCCCTTTATTGTTTTGTCTAATAAAAATGTCCTTAGCTTGTGACAAACCCAATGATGAAAACTGATGGCTTGATATGCAAACTTTGACCTGTGGCAATAGCCTACTATGTCACCAGCCGGGAAAATTCCAAGCAAGAACGTTTTTGACAATAAGCAATAAAGGAACAGCATTCCAGGGAGGAACTCACACTTGAGGCTGACAACTAAGTGGGAGATTAAAAAGGAGAGAGTGAGTGAATTTTAATGACCTGGAATGCTCTGGAAGATATGTCTGGTGTAAGTATCAACAAATTACAACACAGAAAGCAAATGTGATGGAGCCTGAATACTCACAAAACTCTCAAGGTCTAAAAAAAAAACCCTTAAAAATAACAGGGAAACAAACTAATGTTAATGTGTGCAAAGATCCCTGCCTTGGTGGCCAGGGTCCTCATCCAGCTTGGGCTCTGGTTTAAGAGCAATCTAGGCGACATAAACATGGACGAAGAGATAAACGTGACTTGTCAAATCAGGGCCCACATGCCCAGCTCAGTTAAAGGGGTTGCCTAAACTAATATTCCTCTAATCTTCCTCTTTGAAAAACCCAAATCTGCCTGCAATTCAGAGCAGAAGCTGAAGGTGTGGTATCGGGCTGAAGACTGATAAGGCTGTCACAACAATTAAAAGCGCTGGGACCCAGACACTTCAGAGAGGGCACCACTGACCTGCCCAAAAGCTCTGGATAGATTATTAAGGTTTCTTGTGGACATTTGACCATGAAGGTGCTTAGCTTTTCTTCCTTCCACCAGACTCTGCAGTCCTTAAGCACTAGCATCTATTGAACTCTTTTTTCTCCCAAGGAAAGAAAAAAAAAAAAAGAAAAGAAAAGAAAAAGAAGAAAAATTGTATAAAAAATAAATCCTGCTTTTGTTCTGGATAAAACTAGGTCAGTGTTTTCCATCCTCACTGTCAGTTTTCTGCAGTGTATTTTGTACAAAGCATCATCATTCCAGCACAAGGTATTTATAAAGTGAGCTTTGACAAAATAATTGTATCTATATTTATATATAGATATATATTTATAATTTTTTTTTTGCCAGAAAGGCTTTGGCATCTGTCACTGAGGAAAGATTTAAGATCTAGGTAGAATTTTCATCTCTCACAATGAGTTGGCCTAAATTGACTAGATCTAATAGACCTGATGTTTTAAACCTCCTTGTGCAGTAAAGCAGTGCAAATTGCAGCTCTTCAGAAGTCCCCCTCCTCCATGCAAAATTTTCAGTGGAAAAAGTATAAATATGGTCCAAGATTTATTTTCACTCAGCACCCACACAACGCTCCCTTCCCTCCACCCCAGTTCTCTTGATTCAGAGGCAAAAGTTAGTGCCACATGGGAGCTGGAACATGCAAAAACTAGTACTCCATGGGACAAGGAGGATGCCAAGAACACAGACTATTGTGGGCAGGGGGCATGACAGAGGCTTTGCTGAAAGGATCCAGAGAGCACCTCCACCAGAGCTGGGGAAAAAAGGCAACTTTTTTTTGTTTCTTCATAATTTGCAACCAGATGCTAAACGAAGACCCTTTTCCACTCATATTTCAATGCATATTAAAAACTGACTCTTAAAAGGCAAAAATAAAGGGAAAAAGGATCCATCATTGTCTTGACATATTTTTCAATGTGCAGGTAATCAGGACTAGGTAAGGCTTATTGTGCATGTGCAGAATATTCACTCCATGGCATTAGTGACACCTACTCCCTGCAAAGGCAATGTCTGCACTTTCCCCACTCTTCCTGCTCCATGAGGAATATGCTGTGTCTGTAGCCTTTGAGCCCCTTACCTGGTTGATGGAAGAGGAAGATGCAGCTGGGGTAGATGCTCACCATCAGTTGTCCAGTCAGACCATCCCTTAAGAACCAGTGTATGAAGGAGTCATCCACTGTTGGATGATACATAAAACAAGCACAGAAACAAAACACTGGGCACAGAGACAAAAGAAAAATGGACCAAGAGGCCCGGAGCTCAATAACATACCCAAAAGTGGGGTACAGGACTGATCAGCAAGATGGGAAGAGTTGGAAAGCAGAAGAACACACAAGAGAGAGAAGCATGGGAGACCTGCACTGGACAAATGAGAGAGGGATGAAGGACCACAGGGCCAAAGTCAGTGGGTTTCTCTGGAAGTAGTGTTAAAGGCATCACAATCTGGCCTGCATTTTCACAGAGGTTCTTGCTCTTCGATAGAGTCAGAGAAGGTAGAATAAGACCTTAGATGAAGAAAAAGTGGGGAAGGCACAGGGGAGTTCAGCACATCCCACCTCTCTGGAGACTAAGAAGGAGCCCAGATCCAGCCATAAACTCATTAATCCCAAAAGCTTCATCTGAACAGTCCTAAACCAAACATGCCACCAGAAAGCATTCCTGCAGCCCAGTAATAGCTCAGCATCACTCACAATAGCCACAGCGTGTCCAGCTGAACAGCAAGGTTAGTCAGTAAATCAATATTATGTCAAATCCCAAAGTCAATCTGAGGCTGATTCATCTTGAAAACACAGCTCCCATGTCTTCAAACACAGCCAAATTCTTTGCAGGAAAAAAGTCTTCACTTCCCTGGGTGTTGTGAACAAGTAAATAAGTCTAGCAAAATCCAAACACAATTTGGCAGGATATAATACTTGTTGGAGATAATCCTACCTGCTGAAATTTCCTTTTAACCTCAGTGAAGACTCCAGTAGATCCTAAGTATAATCAGGACAGATACAAATTCTTTCCCACTGGAAAGCAGAGTGAAAAGTCTTCAAAATATTATTCTTTCATGTCAGAGCATGGCAGCAAAGGAAAAGTTCTAGAAATAGTTATTTTAGGGAATTTTCTCCTGAAAAGTAGGCCAGGTAATTTTGGCTGCAGTAGGTGTGTGTGTGTCCCCAGGTAATAACAGCATAATTCAGCCCAAGATATTCAGGTGGTGGAGAACCAGGGTGTCCCCAGGTATGGGGATCGCCGATTCCCAGAGTAGGAGTTGGTCTGGCTTCTCCTGAACCCACAGTGGGTTGGGAAGGACTGTGCCAATGCTGTTGTCAAACATTTCTTACCAGTTGAAAACCTCTCCCTACAACTTTCGCCTGGGCACCCAGCTTGAAAATGGCCCTCAAGTCCTATGGGGTGGGGATGACAGCTGTGGTCATCTAATGACACGCTTGGCAAATAGATTGTCCTGAGACTTCACAAAGAAGTTTCCTGGAAACACACATGTTACACAAAGTTTAGGTAAGTTCAATTAACTATAAATTTTGTTGAAAAAACCCCATGAGTTCCTGATGATTAAAGGACTGATATCGTTATTATTAATTGTCACTTGTAGCATGGAAGGCTGCAGTGTGATTCCCCTGACAGAGGCAGGTGCTGTATATACCCTCCTGAAGAAGCATCCTTGGCCCTGGAAAACTTAGAAATCTAAACAGACAGCACAGACAAAGAACTACCATTATCTTCCTCTTACAGATGGGGAACTGAGGCACAGAGAGATTAAGTGACTTGCCAACATCTGTGGAAGAATGGAGGATTAAACCTTGATCTCCTGAGTCCACGTCTGGTGTTCAGTCACCAGACCAGCCTTCCTGCTCCTGCTAATGTGTTATTGCTATCATCTGCTTGGTGGTTTTTCCTACCCATTTCTACCTAATCCCTTTTCAAGGTAGCCCTTCAGGGACTGTTACTTACGTGGGTCAAGGCTTGATAGAGCCATGCCAAAGAGGGACATACTGTTTCCTCCTGTGGGCACCACGGGCTCAGCTGGCAGGTGCCACTGCTGGGTGGCATCACAGGAGCAAGGACTTACAAAGTCATTTCTCGTTCGAGACAGAAAAAACCTGCCACGGGATAGCTGGGCAGCAGGGAAAGAGGAGGCTGCATCTGCAGCAGTTCCCATTCCAGTGAAGCCAAAAGAGTGTGTTCATGTAGGAAGCGGGCTTGTAAGGTGGGGATGTAAGACAAGAAGAAAAAAATCTTGAAAGGTTTATATTGGGTGGATCCCTGAACTCTATCAGTATTCATATCTTGTGCTGCAATACCACCTGCAGGTCCCAGTCCAGGGCTGAATGTTGCAGGAAAAGAATGGTCTTGGAACTCAAGGGATCACGTCCCAGCCCTCAACATCCATTGAGCCTTTCTGATCACTAGAGAGGGTTTGGATGATGCTCTGCGTGCACCATCAGACAGGTGTACCCCATGCTGTATCACTGCACACATTGTTCGCATCGATCCTCTCAACCTAACTATATGCCTTGCAAAAAAACCCCGCCTTACCCTGTAAGAAGGGCCACAACGAAAATTAGCCTTGAGCTGGGGAGCTGCCAGTCCTCCTGAGGAACCAAGCAACGACGCTATTTCAACGCCGTTTCTGAAGGATCAAACCATTGTCCTCCGCCAGCAAGTGATGCGCTGGCATGCGGACCCCAAATAGGGCTGCCCCACTCCCCCAGCCTGTGCCAAAACGGGGGGTTCGGGTGGAGGGTGCCACTGCCAGACCCTTACCTCAACGCCTGTCACCCCGATTGCGGTGGGCGAGAGATCACAGGCGAGAGGCAGTATCTGCTCAAGAGACATCAGACGGCGTCGGAGCAAGGGTAATCCATTTATTTTTAGAGAAGTTTTTCCACTCAGAGATCATACACACTGCAGATCACAGAAACACATGCAAGCATGAAATTTAATTTTTAAGAATTCTTTTTCCTGGGGCTTCCATGTAAAGCGCTAGTGAATGGGAAAAACTACAATCATGACAAGACAATTACAGAGAGGTTTTTTTTTCCTAAGCATGAAACTTTGAAAAAAACTGTTGGGGAAAAAGGGAGGAAACCACCCTCCCCTCCAAAAAAACCACTAGAAAAGTAATTTTTGTCCTGTTGTCTTGTTCCAATGAAGCAGAATTAAACATTTTAAATAATCGGATTTAAAGTACCCAAGAAAAAAAAAACACAAAACCCCAAAATGTTTAAGTTTGAACTACTTTCCCTGGTCTGGCTCTTTTATTGCCACGGTGTCTATGCAAAGTGGAAACTGCCTGCAACCTCCTAAATACTGCAAGACACACACCCTTGTGCTTTTAGCATGAAAGGACTAGGAGACATATATCAGGATTTGAGGGATTATGGTGAGAAAGCAGAAGTGGTGACTTTGATGTTCTTTATTAAAAAAAAAAAAGGGTGAAAAGACAGAAAGTGGAGTATGGGTTGGATTGGGGGGTTTTTTCTTCTTCTTCTTCTTGGCAAAGCCCCCCAGGAAAGAGCTAGCATGGAAAATGAATCCCCTTCTCATCTTCCAAAGAGGCAATTCCTTCCCTTCCAGCCTAAGTTCACCGACATGGCTGTGCGGGGAGCTCAGACGCTGCGTGCCTGAGCTCTGCTTAGCCTGTGGATAAACAGAGAGGTTAGTTTCTACAACAGGCAGCCACCTAAAACTTCCTGGGCAGCAAATACACCCTGCGAAATAAATACCTATTGTACACCTGGAAATGTAAATTAGAATCGATTCCGTATTGGTGAGAAATGCCCATTGCCACCTCGATGGTTACACAGACAGGTATTTTAACTCTGGGAAAGGTTTCTAACTTGCTTATTTGTTAATGCCAGTCCTTCCTGGCGTAGATCTCTTCTGATGGAGCAGCAACCGCTTAGAGGTTTTCACAGCTGCCCTATTCATAACTGCAGCGTCCCGGCGGCTTTAAGTAGGAAATAGAGATTCAAAAATAGCCCATCGATTCACAGAGGAGGGAATCAAGGCGTTAAAAATATCACTCTGAAACTTTTCAGCTGTCCTTATTCAAGAGGCAGAGGTTTTAGTGCTGATTGCTTTAGGCAGAAAATGGCACAAAGCAGAAAGTGTAAAAGGGTTTTACCTCAGTTCTGTAGCACCGCAGCATCCCTCTGGGTCTCTTGTCCCTGCGTCAAGCCACAATCAAAGGTGGGAGCGCCATGCCCAGCTCCTCCAGGTCTAGGGACTGCACAGCAAAATTATTTGTCAAATTGTCAAAACTTAACCGACATGGTAGAGGAGCAGACTGGGGAAATTTGGATAGACTGTGCCTTCACCCAGTCCTAATCTCACCACTGGAGGCTGTAAACATGATGGGTAAAGTGACAGTCTGGCTACAAATCTGTCTGGCAGCTTCATTAGACATCTTTCGCCTGACTGATTAAACTGCATTTAAGACCCACTTTCATTTTTCCAAGCCTTTTGTTTAAATTAAAAGGTCATGTTTTCAAGCGAGTGATCCGCTGCCCTCTCCAGTCTCCCGCCACAATACAGTTACATTAGTACTAGTGTCGCACAAAGCCCTGTGAATAAGATCCACAGACACCAACAAATGTCGCAGCCAGCGGAGGTTACAGAAAGGGGTTTTTGTCTCTTCGTTATATGCCACAGCAGGGATACAGGCTTGAAAAGTCCCCCAGCCTCAAACTTGGACTATTTCTGCTGTGAGCCGGGGGACTTGCAGAGAGGACTCGCTACTTCTGCACATTTTATTAGAGCAGCTGGGTTTGCCCTGTGCGTCTCACTCCACGTTGGGTTTTTTTGCTGCTGCCTCGCCACGTGGGAACTGAAAGGGTGTTCTGGTGGTTAGATAAAAAAACCCAAACCAACCCAACAACCCAGGACCTGGGATTTGGGGTCTAATGCTGCCAAGTGCTGAGTGCCATCTGTTCCCACTGGCTCCAAGTGGCTGCGGGGCTGCTCCAGAGCTCACGGGATGGGGTCCCGTCGCGGCGGAGCCTGACGGAGCCAGGGCAGCTCTCCAGAAGATGTAACATGGCATCTTGGGAGCGCTCCCAGTTTACACCTCTACGTCTCTGGCCCGCAGACAGACTGCACTTAACCTGCCACCCTTCAGCCAAGTGCTTCTCAGAGCTCTCAGAAAACAGCCAGTGTGCTCGGAGCTGGGAGAGATGTCCTGGCTGCGTTTGAGACTTGTGTATGCTTTGTTTCCAACTAAATCTATGGAGACACTCCCTCATTATCTGTTCTGGGTTAGGTGATGATGCTCTGAGCATCAGTATACCATGACTATGTCACTGATGCTGGTCTGAAAAAAATATCCCCCAACCGCACGTACATTTTTCTGTAGGTTTTTGATGAACTGGAGGCTCAGGACATCCATTCCTGAGGAAGGCGATGGCTGAGCTGTCTGCTCCTCTCAGGTGAAAAGCAGAAACTAAAGGCATTGTGAAAGCCAGATGCGGGGTCACTGTCTTGGAGGAGACCTGGCTTCCTGCTGACAGGTGTCACTCCAGAACAAAGGGGTCTGTCCAGTGACATGTCTGGGAGCCCACCTTACACCAATGGGATGTAAAACTAGACTAAATTTTTACTGGATGAGTGCTTCACAAGAGCTTTGCCATACTCTGCCCAGGGACCTGTTGTGTTTTCTTTATATTCCCTAAACAGCGATTCCGTTAAACAAGAATGGTAGAAATGTGACCTAATATGGGTCCCCCTAATTTGGGGGGTTGGACCTGATGATCTCTCGAGGTCTTTTCCAACCCCTACAATTCTGTGATTCTAATAAACAGAACTATAACTCGGATCTCAGTATTTTCACAGAACATTAGGAGTTGGAAGTGACCTCGAAAGATCATCAATACTCATCGTGCCCCGTGCATGACATGCTTCCTTCCGAGTATTTTTTCATAAATCGCATTGCACTGGAAATTTGGCTATGGAAATGTATACAAAAATGTATTGGTAGGTTACTTCCCTTCTTTTTCAGGTACAATTAAATCTTTGATAATCGCCGAGGTTTTCAGAAGCGGCGGTGACATCAGAACCTTCCAGAAATAGCATTTCCTTTGTATTGCGATGGGATTTGATCTGCAACGAATACAATCATGTGCCAATATTGCAAATACAGCCCTGACTGATGCCTGTTTCACTGCTGCAAGCATCACAGGCTGGTTAGGAATACTTTCTACATTATTACTCTAAATCAAGCTGGTTTTCCTGACCCACCAGCACGGATGCTGCTGAAATATTATGGCTTTAGGACTACATTTCTCTAATTGATGTGGCTGAGATTCACGTGCAGGTATTGACAGAATAATAGATGTTTAGCATTTAAGAGTAAATCCTTGACATTTCCATCTCATACAGTAAGTCCAATTATCCTTTTTCTCCGTTCCCAAGTCAGAAATCTGAAAGGAAGAAGAAAATCCAGAGTACACAGTAAAGTTTTCCAGGTTGTGCAGTTTGCTGTGAATAAGAGTGGCGGGTATGATCCAGCACCCAGCAAGAGAATTTTGGATATCCACAGGGCAAAAGCAGTGTTTGAGGCTTTTCTGAACAGCCTTGCTTTGGTAAAATCGAAGGACATTTTGCTGTTGAGCATTCATTTATTAAAGTGAAATAAAGTAATTTTGCTTTCCCAATACCTAAGGGAAATGCTTCTGAATGACCCTTTCCTTTTCCTCACAAAGGCTATAGGGTTTTTTTTTCACAACTAGCTGACTATGAATAGGCACAACCATTCCAGCGAGCTGTCAGTTTGCAGTGCCAACAATTATATCAGTTATCCAGGCCCTTACGTGTCATTTAATACCTACTTTCATAGAGGGGGAAGATGAAAAGAACAACTACAATAAGATGCAGTTAATTATGGATATGTTTAGAAACAGTCTAATGAATAATAAACAACATTTTATTTCCTCCATCTATGACACGGTGGCAAATAATTAAGAATCAAAAGAATTCAAAGTATTAGGTAACAATTGGAAAACTTGTGCAAGATTTTTTTCTGCTCCAGTTTAATTGGTTCATTGTTCCCATGAACTATAAACCACGGGGTTGATAGCGGTGCTAAAGTTTACTTCTATAAAGGAAGATTAACATATTCGGGAACTTTACCCTAATCCTTGTTTTGCGTTAACTCAAGCAGATTGGATTAGTAATTCTTACCTACCACCCACTAGAAGAAAACGGGTTTCTTTTCTCAGACAACTGGCTGTATTGTACCTCCATGTGCATTATCTGCACTGAAAGCCTTCTGCAGAAAGAAATAATGTGAAGTGAAAGGGAAAAGAGTTTTACACTGTGATGGCAAGAGACAATCGCTGACGTTGCAGAGTCTGAACTCTACTGAAAGGCCAGACCTGTTCCTCCCCAGTTCATGTGCTGTTGCTTCAGGCAACATGGGAATAAATCTTCCCTGAACTTCTCATTCAGGAAAACTATGAAAACAAAGAAAAACTTGGTTTACAGTTTCTGATTTGGAGACCTGTAGGGTGCACTGGCAACAGCCCAGAGAGGGAGAAGAGCTGGTTTTGTGGTTGAGCTCTGCTGAGCATCCATGGTTAATGCAGGTGTTGCAAACTCACACGGCTCCTTTGTGCTCACCCTGCTGGAAAGGGGTCAGCTGCTGTGGGAAGTGTCCCAGTGGTCCTCCTGGCACGTGGATATGGTGCACTGCAGACCAACCACAAGTATCAGTTCAACCCTGGGCCTGTGGAAATACCCCACTGAAGAGTCAGATCGAACAAGTGTCTCCCATCCAGCTGAAATCCCATTTTCAATCATTTCCTAGGCAAAGCCAGGCCTTACTTTGCTGAAGTGGTTGAGGCATCATTCCTGGAAGCAGTTAGAATTGGCATTTTGGGATATGGTTTCGTGGTGGACTTGGCAGTGGAAAGGTAATGGTTGGACTCAGTGATCTTCAGGTCTTTTCCAACCTAACTGATTTTATTATTCAGCACCAGATTCTCACCCCAAGAAAGAAGTTGCACCTACTTGCTCTGTTTGCAACTACTTTTCTCTCATTTTCTCCCAGAGTATACAGCCCAGATCCTCCTGTTCCCTCTTCAAATGCAGGAGCTATCCTGAATACACTCAAACAGAAGCAGGACAACATCCCAATGACAGATAAATCCCAGCAATGACATGAGAGGCACCAGAAGGATTTGATACTGTGCAGATTTCTGTGAAGCTTGTTAAGTCCCAAGCATCTTCCAGATGCTTAGCTAGGGAAAATTTCCTTCTTATATATATGGACACACTTAGTCAGATCTTGTCAATCACTGATCAAAAGGTTATGCCAGGAAATTTGAGAGAGTTTTGAATCAAATAAAACTCTTTTGCACAGTATTTATGAGCAGTCTGATGACCCAGCTGAACACAGCAGCTTCACAGTTCATATATAGTGGATCAAACCATGCAGGGCCATGGAAGTGCCCAACACAAACTATGGTTTGTGTCCAAGCTCCATCCAACCACAGAACTGAAACCCCCATAAAATGTGGCAGCAACACACAGAAGCATATGCCAAGGTAGAGAAAGACTACTCTCTTCTTTCTTGAGGTGCAGAGGCTGTTTGCCTCAACAGAGCTGATGGCCTTCCCATAATGATGGAAGAAAATCAATTACTATTTGGATGGTTTCTCTCTTTTTTATGTTATTATACAGTGATTGTGACTTGGAATAGCTTTACAAATATTCATTTGCCAGGACTGCAGGAGGCAAAGAGCTAGCAAATGTAAGTGCTGAAAAACAGTTGGTGCAAGCACAACTACAGTGATTAGCTTTGTGCTAAAGTATAGTTAGCAACAACAGGGACTTCATGGGCAAAGAGCGATGTCACCTACCATCTGTATGTGAAGGAGCAAACTGGCTAATTTGTGGCCCAGTTTAACCTGGTTTTCTAATTGTACCTCAGTAGTTATCAATAAATCTCATTTACTTCTACTCATTAGCAGAGAAGGATGTTAATTAGCTCTGCACCTACAAAAGAAAGAGAGCACCTTGAAGCAGTTCCATCTATTTCTGCCTCATTCCAGCCCAGTGCTGTCCAGGTGACCCAAGACCGACTCTTCTGTTAAGCCATACTTGATACTTTGGAAGGCAGAAGCTCACCAGAAAGAAAATCAGAGTGGTTTGAGGTACCTTGCTTCAGCATTTCAGGGGTAAAAGAAAAAGCACCAGCCCCAAACCAATACCAATAGCAAGAGACATGAGACTGAGACCTAAATCATCTTGGCTGCCTGAAGCAGACAAGAAATTCCCCCCAAAAGTTAATTTACTGTTGTAAAGGAAGTGGGGGATGTGTGCCTGTCTCCACCTTGTCTGTGAGCTGCAAGCTCTGGATCCCTCTGTTCACCAGCCCAGCTACCTGCAGAGCACTTACCCTCCACCACCCTTCCTTTAGCTATGGAAAATACAAATCCTGGGATGCAAGGTATATGCAGTGCCTCCTACAGCAGAATCCTCACCCCAGGTAGATAAGCTCAGTACAATTTTAAATCTTGTTTGCTTATAGCCATATTTGTAGGGAGTTACTTCCCAATGTACATGGAATGGCAAGAAACCCCAAGGGTCCCACAAAACTTGAAACAAGGGGAAGTTTGGGGGGTTTTTAGGAACTCCTATGCCAACTACCTTTGAGCTTTGTGCTGCTATCACTTGAAACTTTTTTCCTCCCAGACAAACTGTTGCTTCTGCTATATCAATGAAAGAAAGATGAAGAGTGGATCGATAAATTACTCAGATACTTTGCAGTGTCTGTTATGAGTGCTGCCAGTAAGAATTGACCACTTTCTTCCTTTTTCATGGTTTTCCCCCAAGCTGTGCAAAACACACTGCGTATCACTTACTGTTTGGGATTTCACGAAGAAAAAAATAAATAGAGCCTCCAAGTACTAATTTCAAACTGCTGTAGTGAACTCTCCCTTTTTTTATTACATAATGGAGCCTTTTGTCCTCAGTTTTCCATCTGTTTGCTAAGCATTTTTCACTTGAAGACTCAATTAGGACAAAAAAAACCCCACACAATCATTCAATTCAAAAATTAATTTGGAGATCAAGGGACTGACTTAGGCCTATACCAGTGACTAAAAGCGATTCAGGCTTTGTCACATGATCCAAGAGAACTGAGCAACAACAGTTTAGCTGCTTTAATCCTGCTTAATTTGAGTGCAAAGAAATTCACATGTGCTACTAAGAACATTTTGCGAGTACACTGTGTCCATTTTTCTGGGTCCCCACGTCCAAAGACTTTGTTTCATTGAGAGCTCATGACATCCTTGATTAGTAACCCCAGCGCCGACGAATGAAACCCACAATGTTTTGCAGGGATGGTGAAAGACCAACACAGAAAATATCCTGCTGAGGAAGAGGTGGTTCCAGATAACACGTTTTACAAGCAGGAGCGATAGCAAAACCAGCACCTTCAAGGTTTGGCAGTGATGTTCCATGGGCAGTATAAAACAGAAATGCCATCAGTGACCCAGAGAGTATATTTATATATATAATATGGCTATGTCAGAGGAGGTCTTAGCAATATATATGTATCATAGAACTATAGAATGGTCTGGGTTGGAAGGGACCCCAAGGATCATAGAGTTCCAACCCCCCTGCCACAGCCAGGGCCACCAACCTCCAGGCCTGGATCTACACAAGGTTGCCCTGGGTTTATAACTTCTTGCACATGCTGTGCACAGGCTATAGAGTTGTTAGCAGTGAAAGGCTACCCCCTTGCCAGCTATCACCACTTGGCACCAGGATGGGATCCTGGGGCCACACAATGGGTTATCGGACCACCTGAAGCTTGGCTACAGCCTATTTCAATGGGGATGGCCAAATTTTCATTAGGTGAAGGAAAACTTGTAAAAATCCCATCCCACAAACACACACACACACACACACACACACATACCCTTTACCTCTCTAATGCCTTGCACATTGCTGGGTTTGGAAGAACTTAATTAAAGTCAGTTGTGAAATTTCCAAGGGGGGAAAAAAAAAAGTAATCCCTTACAGTAAATGTGCTGTGATTGTTCTGGGCTCACCCTGCTTCTCCCCCTTGACTGGTCTCATGGTGAGACAACATAATCTGGAAGATCAAAAAGAAACCAGCTATGCTTGCTTTTCATCTTCCCTCCGACAAAGCAAATGGCAGCGGTGAGGACTTGAACTGCTTATCCAAGCAAGAATCCATGCTCATCCCTGGATCTTGCGAGTCCCCCAGTTTAGTAGCTGGCTGGCCAGTTCACAGAAGCATCTTTCCTGGACAAAAAGAGGTCTCCCTGCAGGAAAACTGCCTTCCCAGGAGCATGACTGTGGCAGATAACTGAAAATGTCCTGGCTACAAGAGAAGCGCAACATGAACATATAACGTCCTTTCTCCCATCCCCTTCAATCCTTAGATATCTGGTGAAAAGTCCCTAGGAGTTGTGTGGCCTGGGTGTCAGCCCCTGTGCTTACCCTGGAGAGGATGAAACTGTAACTATTCACCTGAATAAAGCGTGCTGGGGCAAGAGGATGAAAACAGGCTGAGGAAACAAAAGAAAACTCCTGAGCAGCAACCCTGAGCAGAGAGGGAGATGACCGGTCTGTGCTCCAAGGCACATACTGCTCCCTCTTTGCTGCCCTGTTGGGACCCAGACTCCCCAAGCCTGTGCTTGTACGTCTCAGACTTGTTGGGTTCCAAAGGGATGCATTTTCTATGAAATGTGCAGGTGCAGATGGTGTCTCACCTCCAGTTGTGGCATAGCAAGTGTCGTAGGCAGATCTAGCTAGCATTTAGCATGGAGAGGTCTCAAAGGCCTCTTTTTCCTCACCTTTGCCTTAATTTACAGCTACATCAAGGTCTGTGTTTTGCTGATGTTTTGGGAGCAAGTGCCCAACCACAGCCACATGTAGGTAACAGTTCACTTAGACGACAACCCTTCAACATGCTGGAAGGTCGATTAAAGAAACAACCAAACAAAAGCCACAATGACAACAGCCCCCTGCAGCTCTGCTAAAGAAAGAAGCCTCGCAGAAAGGTCTGTGTCAGAAAACCAACCAATTCAGCATCAAAGAGAGAAGAAATCAGAAGCAAACTTGCCCTCCTCCCCTTACCCACACGGTGTATTTTATCTAGTCAGAGTGGCGGTGCTGGCACGGAGCCAGGGATCTCGCCGATAGATCCAAGCAGGGCTGATTAAGAAATGTAACCAAAGTAATTAATGATGAGGGAGGACTGACTCCTGGTGCTGACGGCGGAGCTGGGACCTGGCTCGTTCTTTTCAACAGTTAACCCCAGAAAGAGTCAATTAGAGCAGGACTTCCCAACCTTTTGCAACAAACGCTCTCACTTTCAATTAAAATGGCTCGCTAGGAACCCAGAGCAGCAAGTTGGAGTCAGCAGGCTGCTCAGAGCATCAGGCTTCCCGTGCCTTTGTAGTTTCTGACTGTATTTCTCTAACACACCAGTTTTTAATTTGCAAAAATATTGTCTGGATTTCACCCAGGATTTCAGATGGGTTTCAGCTCTCTCTGGGTTCTGTTCAATATTCTGGACAAGGTTCCAGCCTCTCAAATATCAGCAATGGCACTTGCTCTGATTTTCTCAGGGCAGCGCTTGGCTCTCCCTCTATTTAGGTCACTGATGTTGATAAGATCCAAGAATGCCAATGCTGGGCCGATATTCTGGACCACCATAGAGCTGTAGATGTTCAGTTCTGTCTTTTACAGAATCACAGAATCACAAGGTTGGAAAAGACCTTTAAGAACATCGAGTCCAACTGTTCCTGTCCTATGCTAAACCATATCCCTGAGCACCTACCTCATCTACCAGTCACATCCAGGATCGGTGACTCAACCCCCTCCCTGGGGAGCCTGTTCCAGGCCCTGACAACTCCTTCAGGGAAGAATTTTTCCCTCACATCTGATCTGACCCTGCCCTGGTGCAGCTTGAGGCCATTTCCCCTTGTCCTATCTCCTGTCACCTGGCTGAAGAGACCATCACACATCTCTCTACAACCTCCTTTCAGGACAGGTGCAGGTTTTTCCACACTCAGATCATAATAGGGTGGATTTGGGGTGCTGAAGATGATTTCATCCTCCTAGATTCATTATCATTTTGGTTCAGTTTATTGTTCTGACGAAACTGCTCTAGAGAGTTTTCCTTAAGCTAGAGCAAAGGCACGAGCTAGGAAAGCTGGGCTGGAAAGGAAACAATCACACACACACACCCCCCAGCAAGTCAAAAAGACTCAGGAGCTTCTGACTCTTCCTGGCTGGCCCTCCAGGCTCTGCCAATAGACAGGCATGGATTCACCCCTTGCTTTCCTTTACTTTCCCCTTGAACTTCCAGACTGTCCAACTCCTGCTTTAAGGGCAATGTGCCGACTTTGCCACGAGATGACACCGAGACCAGGCACAGGTTTAAAATAAAGACTGATTCATTGTGCACTGGAGATGGAGTCTCTACTTCTGTCCTTCAAGATCCTGTTGCCATTAGTGCTGGAAGTCTGTAGGCAAAAGCTCTGCTGACTAGGTTTTACTTTGATTTGGTTTATATTCCTGTAGAAAGACTGTGCTGTGCTGAGCATCAGCCCCATAGTGGAGGCTTCACCCTCTGTTTTGGTCCAGTCACAATTTCCCTAAAAACCCCAAACTGCTGAATATTTACCCCATTGCTGGAAACACTCACAGATTCAGTTTCCTTCCCCACACCCTTTTTTTCAACACACAAAACCAAGGTTCATTTTCATTACATTCTTTCATGATCTTCATCTTAACTGGAGAAGGCATTTTCTAGCCTAGAGGGTAGAGGCTTTGCTTTTTATTGTCAAAAGTAGCAAGTTCAAGTCCTGTGGTGAGGGTCACATTTTTTTATAATAAACCCTTCATATCCTTTATTATCTTCTTATTAAATGGTTCAGTACATTAATTATCGTTATCATCCAATATATTTTTCACTGAATGAAAATATTTCAACAACGCTTTTGGCTGAAGAAGCAAAACATAATACACCATTTTATGAGTAATTTTCATGAAATTTTGCATGCACCCAGATCTTGTGAGGTAGGGAACACTCTTTGTTTGAACATTATAGCCTTCTCATTCAGTTTTCATTAATAATTTTTCCTTTAGTTCTCAATAGGTTTCTCTAGCATTGAGGGAACAATATCAGAGACCTCCTGTAGCTAATTTAATATCTGTAAATTTCCATGTCTGATAAGCGACAACTGTGCAGACGAATAGAAAAGTAACAGAGTGGATGTGGGAGGAAAAAAATACAAATGAAAGTGGGGACTGCAAGATGCTACGAAGTGATAATCATTGCAGAAAGTTTGGCTTCAGCAGGTAAAATCATGAGCAGAAGGAAAGTGATTATTAACTGTCCTCTTAAAGAAAATAAAAGTTTTACAGTTTGTTTGTTTGTCTCAAAAATTGTCCCCTTGTTTGATTGATAGAAAACATTTTCTAGTTGAGTTTTTCACCAGCCCTGCTCTAAGCCATACTCACATGCATCCCCAGCTTGCTAGGCAGAGGTGCTGCCAAGGACCACAGTGCTTCCTGGACCGATAAATCTTTTTCCATGACGCCTTCCTTTCTCCCAAAGCAATGATCCACACTCCTAACTCTACTTCTTCTCTAGACAGCCCACCTCCAAGTCATGTTCCAAGCCACCTTGCTCTTCTTAATCCTCCTGCCACATTATTTCATGACCACTTATAGCAAAACTTTTGCGCTCCCTCTCTGAACTATGTACTATACAGTTGCTCCCCACCCTGCACACTCACATGAACCCCATGTGCTTTGGTGGCCACTCCAAAGGCTGAACACTCCATCCTGGACAAGAAGCACCTCTGAAAAAACCACAGACAAACCCAAAAGCTTTACAGTGCCCTCTCTACAGAAACTCCACCTGTAGTAGACACATTAGTTGCAGTTCTACAGCAAAGAAGTCTCCCCATAACAGGTCTACTCCATAAAAGCTTGGAGAAAGAGAACCCCAGAAAGGATACCTATGGGTCTTTCAAATCCTTGACTGCACAACTGTTTCTCATGAACATTCCCAGCTGTGCAATCCTTTGTTGCAGCCATCATGCACAAGAAGAAGCATATAGAGATAGGGGACACTGTATTGTGGGTGTTTTAGCAAGGGGAAAGTCTGTGGAAGGATCACAGACCTTGTTACACTTAAATAATCCCTCCTCAGCATACTGTAGCTGGTCTGTAGAGAAATGCAAGCTGAAGTGAGCAGGAAGGGTGTAATTCTGCTCTCACTGGACCACTTAGGTCTGGTCCTAGAAGCCAGCCCATCCTGTCCTGACAGGATCAAAGCCTTACACTGGGCCACCGGAAAGAGAGGACCTGCAGAGGAGGAAATAAATTCCCCTGGAACCACGGGACCAACCATGGTGCTGGTCACCAGGATGTATCAACAAGCAAATTCTTTTCCAATCCTGCAAATACCCAAAGCCCTGGCACCCGCAGACCTCACATCTCTAATTAAAAATGGCCATGAATACTTCAATAAACAATGCAATCCATCATGTTCAGGACGTAATAAAGGGACACGAAGTGGAAAAGGAGCTTTGCCCCTGTCCTGTGTGCCATACTGTATGTGTTTCACCGCAGGGAAGCATGTGCTAATATCTTACCTCTCTGCTGACTGCACTGTCCTTTTGCATAGTTGCTGCTAAACTGCATGAAAGGTATTTCTAATCTCGTGACGGTGACTGAAAAGGGTTGAAGGACACAAATTAAGTCTCATAGCAATAGAGCAGCCCAAGAATGGAAGGTCAGCCAGTTGACTCTTCCCAGAATCCCCTGAACAATGCAATTATTCATGAAGGAAATTTCAAATTATTTTCATTAGACTTCTGTTTTACCAATCTAACCAAAGTGATTAATTAGGGATTAAAATATTTACTCTGCACATGCTGCCTTGGCACGGCACTAGAATATTTAAGCATTGTGCTAAAAAGGTCAGCTGTCTCCAGTACTGTTTGGAATTCATTCTCTATTTTCTGTGTAAAAGGGCATTGACACTCATGTCTATACTACACTTAGGATCCCATTAGGGACACAGAGAGTGAGAAACAAGTCTCTCTTCCTGCTCCTCGAGCTGCCCCAAGCTCCCCAACTTCTTTACTGGGCTACTTCAGCTGAGAAGCAGACAACAGCAGCAACAAGGACTACAGAGTGCCAAGCAGCTTGTGAGAACCTGGAAGGACCAGCTAGAAAAGAGGGCGTTGGGCTGGTAGATGGAAGAATTGGACTCAGATTTTGGTCTGGTTATGGATATCCTGTGTGACCCTGGCCAGCTTCTTATTCTCACTTTTGCCTCAATTTCTTAGTTTTAATTTGGAACTCATTAACAGCAGGGTGAGAATTTGTTGTGCTCAGTAAAGAAGAGTGGTACTTTGATTTGGGTCTAACCAGGGAGCAAAATATTCTTCCAGCAAAGTTATCAGGATGTGGCCCAGGGAAATGTGCCACTCCTGCCTACTCTGGCAGGGACATCTCAAATGTTTGTCCTTACCTGAGCTTTAGTTTAGCATTAGATACAATTATCACACAACTAGGGCATGGTGAACTCTGGAGTGGAAGCTTGTTTTAGTGCAAGGAGATAGGAACCTCTGAAAAGGGAAACGTGGACTTACCAAAAGTGTCAAATGCTTTCCCTGGATATGGAGTTTAGAGGAAAGATCACCTTGCATCCTCCAGCGCAACAGCTGGAAATGCCTCATGTGCTGCATTCCCTTTCCAGAGCAGCCCCACATCATCAGCAGCCCCAGATCAGAGCCTGGGGCAAATGTTGACTCACCCACAACAAGCTAACACGTTTCCCCTCCCTGACCTGTGAAGGCTCACGGACTTGACTTGCAATTCATCTCTCACCTGCCTGCCTAACTGACTCCAAGGAGACCAGGATATGTAACAAGGGAAGTCTCCAACAATGGAGAAGGTGAGATACCGTGCAATGAATGGCACACCAGGCCGCGATGGCTCAGCCGGTCCGCGCAGGCCCAGCTGTGTTTGTTTCAGTGCTGAGGATTCCAGTGGCTTTTTTTGGCATGGCAATCTGACACATCTCAAGCAAGCGTGTGTCTCTACAGGATAGTTAAAATGCACGGTACCTCAGAGTTGGCGAGTGCTGCCACTGCAACCTCACCAAGATGAAAAAGATGTATAACAGGATTTGCATTCCTTTCCAGGCTGACTGCTGCAAGCAAACATTTCAGCACTTACTTGTTACCAATATTATTAGAAGTCTCAACCCATTTCCTGGCTGGGGCATGTTTCCTCGAGGGGACTGAAGTCACCTGTCACTTTCTTTCTCATGTTACTTAATCGTTTTAGTCCAAGCAGTAAGCTGCCAATCATATTTAATATTTAGTCACCTTGAATCCATTGCTACTGATTAAATAGACTGCTATTTCAGTAAACAACTGATGAGAGAATACTTACAGCTTCATTATAATTATTCCACCAGATATTAGAGCATTATTTATATGTAAGCCCAAAGAATATTTAGGTCTTCTCCTATTTATTTCACAAACAACATTTTAATTGCTGCCATATTAGCAGAGCTATCAGTACTAATTGGATAATACCCCTTCAAAGATTTTTTTCTTATAGCAACCTCCTCCGCTTGCATGCTTTTAAGGAGTCTCTGTTTTTTAGGATCTCTGCTGATTACCCACAAAGAAGTTTACTCTTGTGAGTATATCAGTCAAGCACCTATATAACCTATATATATTTTCTTTCTGGTCTGTTTTGTTGTTTGTGATACAGGGAAAACAAGTGGCTCCTACAAGAGGGAAGAAGATGATAGGACAAAGCCTGACCTCCAACTCGTGGCACAGGCATGATGAAAAATCCAGGGCTTCTGAGATGGCTTTATCCATAGTACATCCCCTACCCTGAGCAATGTACTTCTGGGGACTTGGAGGATGCTTTTAAAACATCCTTGAAAAGTTAATTAAGGAAAAAAAAACCCTTATTGTTAATAGACTTAAAAGCAGGGGTCTTGTTTCCACATATCTTACAGGGTCCACAGTCTGAGAAGTGTTGGAAAATGATGCTGCAGAGGCAGATTGAAGCTGGTCAGCAGGTTTTGACAAATTATATGTTTGATAAAGGTCTTTACACTCCAATGTTAAATTTATTGAGCAAGCTTAGCCAGGAAGTGAAAGGTAGAGGAGGAATTTCAGAAAAGTAAAGAAGGTCAGTGTCACCACCATCCAGGCAGGATCTTCAGACCTTGCTTCTAGAAGGAAGGTTTTGCCTAGAAACTCAGCTAAGGCCATTTTTCAAAGGAGCAGCTAATACATGTGTTTGTTTCGCTTCAGTGAGAGAAAATGAGAAATTGTTACTTAAGGGTGACCCAAACATTTCTCCTTGTTTCTTCCCACCCCACTCACCTCCTCTCCTTCCTCCCTCACAGGTTTTTTTTTCAGTTTGACCACTGAACTGAAAAATTAATTATTCTTACAGCTCTATTAAAGGATGACTTATGTCAGGCTGCTTACAGACTGACTAGTTGGTGTATATTAAATATCTCTATTTATTTGTTTTTTCCTTTCTTTTTTACATCTATCTCTTCTTTTGATAATGTCAAGATCCTCAAGTTCTCATAGGGTGCCATGGATTTCACATTAAACAAATATGCCCTAAAATGAAATAAAATATGAACCCTAGAAACACCAGTAATAAAAATGCTGAATATGAACTGGAGAGGTAAAGTTGCCTTCATGATCAGAATTTTGTGTTACACACAAAATCCTCAGGCACACACAATCGTCACTGTGCACAGTGATGATTATCTGGGTAAGAAAACAGCCTGAAATGCAAAAACCTAACCTTCCTGCAGCTGGTTAAGAGGAGCAGCACACAAGCAAAGCACAAGGAGTGCTTATATATCCCCTTCTTTTCCTGCGCCTGCTGCTGCTGTTTGTCTCTCCTGACAGCAAAGCACTGGCCTGGGATGCTCCACCCTGTAGCCACAAAAGAGATCCAGGACCACTTCTCTGCAGCTGGCAAAGTGATTACAGTCTTCTCTCTGTTTCTGTTTCACAGAAATAGCAAAATTTGAGCAACAGCATGGTGGGAAACCAGGAGACTCACAGGCAAGATCCAGCAGTTGGGATAAAAGCATCAGCCTCCTCTTGTAGCCGAGTCAGATCTTCCTGGTTTCTCAGGCAATCTCACCAACCTTACCATCTTCTTCTGTGAATTATTCAGCCAGGAGGGTGGGAGACATGTGGCTTGAGAAAGGATGAGGTGATCAGCAGAATTTAGTATTCAACTAGAACTAACTATGCCTTGTTCTTCATTTGCCTCTCCCCATCTTCTCAAGAGGCCTGTGCTTTGGTCACTCTCTGCTAGGGTCAGTTAAACTCACTTTTCCAGCAGAAGAACTTGAAGATAAAAGGTAGAGTTTTGGCCTGGGCAAAACAATCCTAACTGTCTCCACCATGGACAAGGCTGTGCATTTCATGGCCACAAAGCCACATGCAGAGCTGCCCACTCCTACATAGATATTACATGTCTAGCTGTGCACCAGCAAGGCTGCAGGGTTTGCTGCAGATATGAAACCAAAGATGAAGCATCTGGAAGTAGATGTTCTTAGTCTATGGGATGCCAGCTAGGAAACTACTTCCAGAAGAAATTACATAAATGTAGGATCCAGCAGTATTTAGGTTACAGAATAAGACATTTGATGCACTTGGAAGGACCTAGAGCAAGCAACCCCAGATTGCTTGGTGCAAGAGATAGAAATGTTCACAGACCCTATCAGCTATTCATCCTTGCTTGTCTCAGCCTCAGTAACACTGACCATTAAACAACTGAAGGATTGGGTTAAGTTGCATTGCTATGTGCCTTATTACATCATTTTAAGCAGAATTTCAAGGTGTAGAATACACCCACTGTTCTTAAACTGACCAAAAAGGGCCTGGAACAGGCTGCCCAGGGAGGGGGTTGAGTCAGCATCCCTGGATGTGTTTAAAAGATGGATAGATGAGGTACTTAGGGATATGGTGTAACATAGGACAGGAATGGTTGGACTTGATGATCTTAAAGGTTTTTTCCAGCCTTGTAATTCTGTAAAAAATGTCTTACATTTTCCTCTCATTTAACATCACACAGGTGTGTGGAAACATTCACTTTCTAGCCCAGCTAAGAGAACTGTCAGAAACAAACATTAAAATGTTCAGAACATCTTAAGGAGCAGAGTTAGAGCTTTTTTATTGTTGTTTTATAACTTTGCTTTAATCAACTTTTTATCCATTGACTCCCTTGCAAGTTCCAACCAATATAATTAGTGCTATCTAAATTAGTTATCACTCAAAATTACTTCCTTCTTGGAAAAAAAACCAGTTTTCTTTTAAAATTATAGGTGTTGCCATAGGCTATGCCAGAACTATATGCATGGGCACGTTTTAAGTAGATAATATTTTTAATCCTAATTAAAAAAAAAATATTCCTCCCCTCTACAAAATGTTAAGATTTGTGAACGACCTTATTTTCATTTTGATAGGCACATGGTGACAATCAACTGATTTTTCATTCATATACATACCCTGCACCTTCCATTGAAACATTATATTGTTCAGTTAAGCTCTTCTATAAACTGAACACACATTTTCATTGTGGGGTTTATTCTCATTTCATTGCATGCTTGATAGAGAGCAGGGAAGCTAACGTTTCCAAAGGGTGCCTATTTCAGAGCCTGTTATTTACACACTGCCATCAGTAAGTAAGACTGTGTCTTCAGTGAGGTGCCAAACACCATCAATTCCTATCGATTCCACCGCGAAGCTCAAGTGTTCAGTACATCAGATAAAACACCGGGCAGCTCACAGCAGCGTGAGCTGGGAATGGAGATGCTAAGATACCCAATCTCCAAGATGTGGCTTTAGACCCAGGATTTACTCAGGGTGGCTAGTGGTCTTGGTTAAACCAGCTGAGCCACTTCAAAGGGACCAAACTGAGTAGTCAAAAAAAAAGTTCGCAAGACTGTTACCTGGCTTTCAGAACGTTGGCCCTGGCAGGAATTTTTAGGCACCCAAGCTTCAAAATACTGCCTGGAGATTTCATACATCCTCACATTGCTCCACAGTCCTGCAAGAGAGCTGTTTGTAGATCTGCTCTGAGCAGATTACAGGAATAGGCTTTAGTTGTTGATCTTGTGATATCTGAAATGGATGTGAAAGTGGCCAGCTACTCCTTTGGAACCTCAGCTCCAAATCTTAGTGTAGCTGACAGCCATCAGTCACATGCTATGTTTTGGGACCCCAAGGGGAGGAGATGTTCAGGGAACAGTTTACAGGAAGAGGATGACAAAGGCTCTTCAGAGGTCCCATTTCTCTGTGGAAGGATCTCCTGGTGACTGGGGAATGCTTGCCTTGGCTTTCCATGTTGGCTGTCATGCTCTTAGAGAAGAATTTGAGTATATCCATAGGCCTGCACAGCACCTGTTATTTACCCCTTTCTTAGGGAAAGAAACACGGGATGGGGATGCTGGAAAATGGTCTGAACTCTGAGTACAGACTCCTTCAAGCATAGAAGAGCAGGATGAAGCAAGGGATGGAGGACGTTAGAGGAGACCTGAGTTCAACAGTGGGCACATGGCTGGAAGGTTAGCTGTAGTGCCTCACTTGGAAAACCATTAGCCTTACCAAAAGACTACTTTCATTCTTATACCTCAGTGTCCTTTAATGCTGCACTGCAGTGCTGGGTACCTAAATCTGCTTTATCATGCACTCAGGTCCTGCTGTAACTAACAAGATCCATCACAAACTGCCCCCTTTCACATTCATCCTTCAGTCCCTGTTCCTCTTTCTCTCTTTCTCTCTCCCAGTTTCATGTCATAGGAGTAAGAGGGAGGGGGTGGGGTGGGAGGTGCAACAGGAATCAAAGCGACCTTATCATTTAAACGTATCATTTGAGATTTGGTAAAGAGAAAGCTGAATATTTTCCCACAACCTGAGGGCAGTGCTATCTTTCATCCTGACTTGTTCTGCTATTTACAAAAAACTGCATAATTACCAGAGCAAATGCCACGTCACAGCCTGCACCTGCCATGGGCAAGATAGAGAACATGTTTCTGAAAGTAATAATTAAATAAACCCGTCCATCAATCAGCTTCATGTAGTTTTGTAGCTTCTGTGTGCTTTAAAAGGAGCAAAACAATGCATTAGTGCAATGAGCTTTCTCTCCACATTTTTAATGGCAATTATTGCATGTAAACTAGCTTTTGTAGGAGCTACGAAGCAGATGGATGTGGACTGAAAAAAATCCCAGGCAAATACACCCACTGGAAAATCAAAAAGATAAAAATGCAAAGTCACCGTGTGTTTAGTTGTCTATATGGTATGAAATGGTTCTTTTATAGCTGCAGCATCTGAATATTCCCAATGGAAATGTTATTATAAAAGACAACAGGTTGTTTCAGTAGAACTGATCAAAAAGTGTGATTGCAGTTTTCAGGCATGGTCCCATGATGTGACTGAAAATCCTGAGTGTAAGAATTATTTTTACCCAGCAGCTCACTCTCAAATGGAAGAACTATCCAAGAAGAGATGAAGATGCTGGAAACCCTGGAAGCAGTAAGAGAGTAAGGATGTGAGGAGAGGATTGACCGCAGGGAAGCATCTTCTCTTCTACCCTTCATTTCTCCTTTGAGCTATGCCACTAATGCTGCTGCCAGATTTGCCAGGCATGGTGTCCCTCCCAGGCTGCAGTCAAAGAGGGGATTCAGGATCTCTCTGGGGATGTAGCAGTTCCCTGATGCAAAAATCCATCCCAGTCCAAGCCAAGGGGAGAGATTTTTGCTGGACCTTCATGTAGACAAGACAAAGGCTTAATGCTTGGACTCACCTATCTAGAAATACCCCACATTTCCCCACAGGCATCTTACTACATCTCTTGATTATGTATTTTCCTGTCTACCAAACTGACATCTGTGGTGCACGTTCCCTTTATGCTGCACTTTAGCATACGACTAGGATGAGCAACTGGATGGGACATTTATCCTGTGTCATCACTGGAGAGAGCCATATGTCATTGTTTCTTCTCCATCAACGGACAAATTTACAGTATTAATCCATTCCACATTACAATTTTGGAAAGTTGCATTCAAGGTAGGATTATGAGGATTAAAGGGGTGGAGGGCTCTGCTTTCCTTTAAGGATTTGCTGACAAAGAATCTGTTGGCAATTAATAGATTAATAGACATTTCTGTAAATGGCTCATGAATTCTTACTGAGTTGAGGAAGGCAATGATCTCGGTTGATAAACCCACAGAGCACTCTGGTCTGTGATATTTACAGCTGTGGTTTGCAGCTCTCTTTTTTCCCCAGTTTTTGATGCCAAAAATTTTACTCCAGTGGTCCAGCCCCTGCTCAGCATGATTAAACCAGTTGCCAATGTTGCTCTTCTTCATTACCTACAGAGGCCTCTCAGAAGCAGTTCTTGGACCACGTTGGAAACCCTTGCTTTGGACCAAGCAAATAAGCAAATTCTGTCTTCAAAATACTCATTTTATTGCCAATTAAGCCTTTACAAAGTACTGAAGAATCGATTCTTGAAACACAGCATAACTAAGAAGTATGTTTGAAAAGGCACAACATCCTAAGAGGGAAAGCAACTGAAATGGTTCAAGAAAATCCCCACAGATGACTCCTACAGGCAAAGAGACCTCAGGAAATACCCTTGATAATCACCTCTTCAGGCAGCAAGGAAATAACTTCTAGGAAGGATTTATTGCCTTTCCTTTTCAGTACCCTAGATATTTGGAAACTCTTCCTGAGATTTGCAGTGGCTCCTACTTAAAGAGTAATTTATTGACATTCCTAAGAGAGAACACTTTAATTCACAAAATATTATTCATCAAAATGCTACAAAAATGGCAGTTTTATTCTGATCCTAATCTATAAAGCTTTTTGTCTATCTTTAAAGCTATGGTTATCTTGAAGTGCTTAGTCTCATATTCATTGCTTTTATAATTGGACAACATAGAACAATGGGAGATTTACTAGTTTATTAAGAACCAAAATGAATGTAATCCAATATCACCCTTTGTTGAAAGCCACCTACAAAAGAATTGCATGAGGATGTGAAATGAATAATCTTTCTTGGTTTTCTCCTCTTGAAATGACTATAGTGCCTTTCCAGAGCATAATACATGGCAATATGTTATGGAAAATTACTAGAAGCCTTACCAAGTAAACAAGTTCAGTAGATTTTGGGAATTGGTGTGGCTTTGTTTCTTTTTTTTTTTAATTTATCTTGATAGTCCAGGGTTAATAAAAAGACAAAATCAACAGTTCTTGTTCTCAATCTCTTGGATTGAATTGAGTCATTCAATCCAAACTCATTTGTCTTTTTCTCATCATTAAAAATGGGTTTGTGCATGGAGGTAGGAAACTAAAAATTATACCAGAAAACACAGGACAATTCAACGTCAGGAAATACACCAGAGAGAATTAACTCAGCAAGATCTAAATCATTCACTGCACTAGTATCATTAGTTTTTAAAGACCAACTGAATAATCAACACTGAGCTGGGGTCAAATCTTCAAAGATAAAAGCAATGACAAATGGGAACAATTTGTCCCAGTGATGTGTCAGAGTTTAAACTAAGTGGCCAAACAGACAAAGGGATTGTGATGATTTCTTGCCATGCACAGAACTATTTTTTCAAATCCTGCATCCGTTCTAGGTCAGGATGAAACTGGAACAGGTTGGATAAATTTTCATAAATTCTATTTTTGGTGAAAATGGGCTTTGATTCTGCAGTGAGCTCAGAAAGAGTCTTTTAAGACCTGAGCCTCCTGAAGCCTAAGTCAAATCAGAGGACCAATTTTCTATTGCAATAGTTTATCACCCTTCATCCATACCACTAATGACGAGGTTTTCTTCTCTGGCCCTCAAAGTGCTCTTATAAAGAAAGAAGATGGCACTATGCCTGTTTTTACAATCAGAGAAACTGAGGTACAAAAAGACAAAACGTTACTTTCTTCTTGTAGACTGGACTTTGAGACCAGATCAATGCAAAGTACTAAGAATCATCGTTTCCTGATGCAAGGAAAGGTCTATTCTCTGAACCAAGTAGTCACCACGGACGCAGACTGATATTTGGGTTTGACTTTGGTGCATGTGCTGTTCCTTCAGCTGTAAATCTGTTCTGCTGAATGGGTGAACTGTGCACCAAAGAGGTGTCGGGTGATCAGGCACTGATCACACACATGACCTGTCACAGGCATCCCTGGTAAGTTGATGGTAAAACAGCGCTTGACGTCATTGAGTGTCTCTTTGGACTACTCAATCATTATGGCATTACAAGAAATTCTCATCTCCAATAACCTGCCATTTCCTGTCCAACCCAAGAGCAACAGCACCATCCATGACCATTTCCTGCGTTTTGTATTCCTGGGAGTGTTGACCACCCCCCTGTCAGCTCAACCAACTGTAATCTTGCTCTATAGCTCCTGGGCTTTGTTGTCATGTGAGTAACAAATGCATTGAGCTACTTGGAATAGACCTTCAGAGAGATATTAAGAGCTTCAGGAAGGAAATCAGCTGTAATAAGTTAATTCTTTAATTTTACTTTATTTATTGTCATGTATGTGATAGCCCTTATTCCTACCGTACTTTCCTGCACCATGCTCTTGCAGTCTTCTAATTTCCTAGGTGAATAAACAGGATGCTGGAGTCCAAAAGAAACATGGGAGAAATCTCTTCAAGACAGGGTTCAGCTTCCCACCTCCAGGAGAGGTCTGGGCTGATGCATCCCTGGAAACCGGGAGAGAAAGATGGAAAAGAACCCAGTGTACAGACTGCAACAGCTCAGCTTCTCCCTACCCATGACTAATATTGGAAATAAACACCAACTACCACCAGCCCAATGCATTTAAATCCTTTCCGTGCTGAAAGTGAGAGGCAACATGCCAGACTGGTGCCAAAGGCTCCACTGACCTCAGCAGGCGCTGACAAACTGATCCTATGGGATCTCCCTGCATTTACACCTTGAAGAGAATCTGGCTGGTGCTCAGAAACGCCTCAAAGGGGAACTATCACTTCAGGTTCCCTCAGGCGGATCATGCCTAAGATCATTTATCAAGTTAAACTTTACTTATTGGCTTAAAGAATAAATAAATGTTATTGTCAATTTCCTTTCTTTATTGCAGCTAATGGCAGGGCAGGATGTCAATTGTTTCTTTCCTCAGGACTTGTATGCTCTTCTGCTTTTCCCCATAGAGGCTTTCTTATAAAGAGTAAAAAAATGTAATGAATAAATTGAAAAAAAAATAATACTTGTAGACCCAAAAGAAAGAATGCATCTATTATAAAATAAAATCTCTTTTAGCAGCTATTAGAATGCATTAAAAATATTCACAGGACTCTCCCCTCCAGTTATGTTGCAAAAGCCATGCAAATAATAATTGTGGCTAAGTGCACTACAGTGACAGTCAATATTGTACTTCCCAAGCTCGTACTCATTATTCTTTATGGAACTCATGCATTTTGTGAAAGATCAAAAGATTTACATATCATATGGAGTGCTTTAGGGAGTGACTTGCTGTGCACTTTAAATGCACAATGTTCCACAGACATTTAAATACAGATTTCATTTCTCTCTTCTATGCGATATTAAATTTGAAAAACGAGGGGGAGAGAGACGAAATCGACTTGGGCACCTTTGTTCACATCATGAAATACAATTTTAATTTGGTTCCGATATAGAAGTTTAATATTTTTATAGGATGTTATTGAATAATCTGCTAGGCTCAGCACTGGCCTTTGCACAGGAAAGAGATGAAAGAAATCAATTTTTTTTTTTTTTTTAATGAGCACTGCAGGCAAAATCATCTGCTCTTCCATGCCCTGGAGTAGGGAACAGACTCTGACGCACTGCTTGGTCTCTCCTCCCAGCACCAGTGTCTTTGCAGCCTTCCCCAGTCAGTCTGGTCCTTGCTCATGGATGGAGGGTGACAGCAAACGAAAAAGGAGCTGCAGTTTATTTTCTTAGTGCAAGAAAGAAGGACAATGTCATGATTTCTGGGCTGCCCCAGGCTACAGGAGGCAAGGAGGCATCATTCTGCCACAGCCTGCCTGGATGCCCTTGGGTGAGCCAACGCACACAGGTTCCTCTGTGCAACATGGAGACAAAAGCACTTTTTTACCTTGCCAGGATGTTGTGAGGATAAAGAACTACACTGAGGACAGCTGAATGGCCAGTTACTATGGCAATACGGTTACATGGCTGTGTAGAAGGGCTCTGAGGCCATATTTGCCTGCACTCCACTCTATATATTTGTGCTTCTGAGACCTGACCATTAGCGTGCACCCTGCTGTGCAAAGGACAGCTGTTTAGACAAGTCTCAACCCCTCCATCTACTTTCTCTGCCCCTGTGGTTGTGCCACGGGGCCAAAGACAGGGTATGAGCCCAGGGGACATGGGAGGTGGCAGGCAGGGGACTCCTCCTTGGATGATTCCCACCTGAAGGTGAGATGGGATCTATAGGCAACTCCTGAGAAGCCTGGGAGTGGACCAAGGTCAGAGCCACTCCTAAAAGTAGGTTTTTCAGAATGACCTTGATCAGAGAAGGATCATTGATGAAGACGATTCTGGGGCGGCACCTAAAGAAAGAATTAAGAGAAAAACTGTCTGTGTCATTCTAGGTGTGCTCATCAGCTATGTGAGGAGCTGGGCCAAGGAAATGTATCCCTATTCGTCCTCTGAAGGAAGAAAAAAAAGGCTTCTGAACAAGTAATTATCCCTTTATTTCTACAGAAGAAAGAAAGGGTTTCGTGAATAGGAAATCTACCCAATTTGTTTGCTTCTGGTACATTCTGCATTATTTTCTGAATGAAGCGAATGGAAAACCTCTTTAATGAAGCATAACTATGTTGTGATTAAGGCTTACTCTGTCTAAATATTGACTCGGGTAACATTTTCTCAGGACGAACAGACCATAACCCATGAATCCAGCATCTCAGTCAGGAAGATTAATAGGAAAGATGAATTTTACGGTTGTCTGAAGAGAAGTTTGACATGGCTGAGGCAAAAGTCTTTTCTCATTATTAATGAGATCCAACCAGAGAGTTTTCAAGAGGCTGTAGCTTTCTTGTTCCACTGGATATTTGAAAGCTGAGGGAACAGCTCTCTCCTTTCTTTGCATGGAGACAGGAACAGAGTGGCAAGGATTTCTTTAAAAAAAACCATTGTCTTGGAGCAAAGATGAACCAAGGAGTCTTGCAAGCCCTATTGACATACAACCAACTGCTCTTTAACTGGCAACTGAAGGTAAAATCAGAGTATGTCAGGCATCCAGATACCAGGCCTGGCCTAAACAATCCAGAAAGGGAACAGGTTGAGTGGTGCTTGGGAAAAGGCAAATTAGAGCAAACCGTGTTTGGAAAGTTACCTCAAAAGGGAAAAGTTAATTGTCCTGGACATATTTGGTCTTCTGCCAATTTGTACAATGTGATATTTTCTCTTTCTCATTCAAAAAGCACAGATTTGTATTTCTCTAATAAATTAGCTTTATTCTCAAGAGGGATCCTGTTGTGAGGGAAAACATGTTAAAGAGATTTGATTTAGCTATTGTTGTCTGCATTATAACCAGGGCCAGAGACCCCATCTCAAATAGGATCCTATTTTGTTAAAAAAATAAACAACACGAGTGAATCTCTGCCCCAGAAGCATTACCACATGGTGAGGGAAGGCACACAAAATAGGTAGACATCACAATTCTGTTTGTTGGGTGCTCAGCCCTTTTCATCCTTGTCTACAACCAGCAAAGCAACAGTGCCTCACAGAGAAATGCCACCTCCACAGCTAATCAACTGCCATGGATAAGGATATCTTGGACATACATGTAGATAGACAGAAGATTATTTTTTTCCCCACAAACACTTAATAGAAAAACCTTTCTGGGAAGGAAACAAAACTCCCTGAGAAAAGTATTAGCTCTTTGGTCCAGGGTAGTTTTTTATCATTCTTCGTATTTGGGAATTAAAAGAAGTCCTGACAACAGGCATTTGTGTGGAACAGAAAAGCAATGAAAGTGCTGCAGCAGCAAAGGCACAGCAGAGCACTGCAATTCAGGTGTCTTTTGGCCTCTGTAGTATTCACTGGGGGAAAGTGAGAGGTTGGGGCAGTTACAAGAATTATTTGATCAACAGTTTAATTACTTGAGATTGACTTGTCATTTTGGCTTTCGAAACTCTTGAAAACACAAGCTTAACTTTGGGCATACCTCTAGGTCTTATTGTGGTGGGCAAGAGGCGGATTTACTCGGTGACCTTTTTACAGGGCGTTGCCGATACAGAGGGACTGAAAGCAAACTCAGGAAGAACTGGGAGGTTATGGTCCAGGATATGAACCTACACCCTTTGGGCACTTTAGGAAGATTACCTAAAACAGATTCTCACCACTCTACAACTTCATCTTCTTTCCATTCCTTGTTTACATAGGGAGGGATTTTAGTTCGTGAAACATTGCCTTTGAAAAGAGAAATTCCTCTTCCAGCTGTGAGCTCTCTCATTCCTCATAAGGTATTGCCTGCCAGTGCTATGGATGGCACATAAGCCCTCCAGAATAGGCACAAAGCATTTGGAAATATTTCCCTACAGCATTCTGCAATTGTATTTCCACCTTACCAGCTCTCTTGCCCACCTAAACTTTCAAATTTCAGTGCTGTTCCCATTGTAAACTTCCCAAAGCTGAGCTCTGCAGTTCCAAGGATTTCTAGATGGAGAGGCAGGAGAAGCATACAGGTTAGCTAACTGTTTGTAAAAGATAAAATTATTATTGTCTGGAAAAAAAAACCCCAACAAAACAACAACAGGAGACACACAAAATAATAACCCAGCAGATCTCACAAGCCAATTGCCAAAAACCTTTATAGCGATGCTTTGTCTTCCTACCAGCTGCAGATCCCAGCCCTTATTTTGGGCTCTGCACTGCAATACTGGGCTTCCCTTTGCACTAGAAGGGAGTAAAAAATAAAAGAAATACAGAAACGTAAAGGCTGAAATTAAAGTGGAAGCGCAGCGGGAGCGTGGCAGGACTGGTGTTAATGCTGAAATATTCCCTGGGAGCACGAGCTGGCAAATGTAGTGGACACCCAGATATTTGAAATGCAGCCAAATAATTTGGCACATCTCTAACTGGCACAAAGCAGTCTTGGTAGAGCTTCCTACTGCTGCTGGCACTTTTACAGCTGTCTTTCTTCATCTTGCTCTTCCCACTGCAACAGCTACTCAACAGGTGTTTCCACAGACACAGTGTGTTTGGCAGCTGTAACCCTTCAATATTATCGCTGGAATACATTTTTCTCCCTCTCAACAGCATCGCTCGGGTCCGTTGCCCAGAGGCCGGCATGGCAACAGGGACAGCTGACCAACTGGAGTTGGGAAAAGGGGGCTGTATGTTTGGGCAGCCAGATGTACGAGTCGGTAAAGCGGTCGGAGAACATCAATGCTTGGCATGGCCCTGGGAAGCTGGAGTGATGCTTGGCTGAAGTTTATCTGGAACCCATCTTCTTCTCACCTGATTCTTCCCTGTTTTTATTGTCCTTGCTTCAGGATCCCTTGGTCCCACATCCATTCTCTTCGTTGCAAATAAGTCCCCATATCTTTGGGCTTCCTGTCCTTGATTTTTCAGAAGGACCGAGCATTTTCTCAGATCACAATGGATTTTCTTTGCCCAGCCCTACCCAGACTTCAGTTTAAATGTGCTTAGAAAAGAAAGTCAGGAGAGGTCAGATCCCAGAGGAAACCTGAGAACTGCGAGATTTTCAGACATAGAAAATACCCAGGTAAAGTCAAAGGTGAGTCACTTCAGAGTAGAGTTCATGAGAACACTAAAATTAACAATTGTCTCATTTTCTTCCTTTTTTAGCTTACCTCTGTAGTTTTTTTCACCTTGAGTAGCCGTTTCTGTATTCTGATTTCATAGGTACCAAAGCAGTCTCAGGTTTTTCAGCAGCACAGCCTGTGGTCTGCTGAATGTCATCTTGATCCTGCTCTGGCAGGGGGGTTGGATTAGAAGATCTTTCGAGTTCCCTTCCAACTCTTAATGTTCTGTGATTCTGTGATTCTTTAGGTCTCAGCACATGGTATATATGAGAGAAACAATGCTGAATGATTTTCTTACAGGACTCTGTGCAAGATAACAAAAAGCTTTTATAAATATCTTTTACTGATGTATATACACATAGACACACATATGAAAGCAAGAACAACCATGCTGGTTCAGCTCGTCCTGCCTCCAGTAGCCACAGAAAGCAAAGGGCAGGTTTACAAACCAGACCGATGTTTCCATAGCATATTTTCCCAGTGTGTAAAAATTTTCAGCTGAGAAACTTCCAGAGCAAGAGGCAGATGATGGTCTCAAACAACTTTCTCCCCATGAATTTACCCACTTGCTTTTTGAACTTATACAAACTTAGAGCATCCACCAGATCCTGCAGCAAGGAGTTCCACCACTTCACAGCCCTGTGCGTGAAGAACCACTTCTTTCTGTTTATTTTTAACCTATCACCCAGTTGTCTTATGCCTCTTAGTCTTCTATTGAAAGAGAGGCAGAAAAATTAGTTTCTGTCCCCCTGCTTCTACAACAGCCATGATTTCACTGGTATGTCCTCCTTCCCTCCATCCTCCTCCCTTTTCCACATAGTGATTGACAGTGGGCCTTCAGAAACAGAAGTATAGAAATGTGATGGATCTTTACTTTCTTTCCCCCCAAAACATCTCCCCTCTCTCAAGAGTCAGAATAATTCCAGCCCCTATTTTTCCTGTGTTTATACATCTACATGTAGAATCACACACTTGCTAAACTACAGCTTGGGCAATTAAAGAGCATGTCTCATGATATCTCTGCCACAGAATAAAACAGTGCATTAAATCTTTGTCCAGAGCATCATAAGCACTCACTTTCTGATTAGGGCCGGAAGGCCGTGAGGCTGTTAAAGCCCTCTTACCACTCTCCCCAATGTTGCCATTAATATGTAAAAGCTTAAGCTTGCTAAAGGGATTATTTCCCATCCTATCTGATTGTAAACTGGCATTTCAATGATTACATGTATCTTTTTGTCATTTTCTCGTAAAACATCTTATTCTTGAGCAGCATAATTGGCCTCTTACTAATGTTTAATGAATGATTAAATCAGCATAAATGCAACATACAGCTCTACATGGAAAGCATGTTTGCAACCTCTAGAGCCACAGAAATGTAGTTTCGTAATATAGGTTTTAAATCCTTATAATTTTCTAATTATGGACTTTCTGGTATATTTCACATTAAGTACATGGGAAAGTAAATGTGAATTTTCCTGTATGAGCTCAGAAGCAATTCAGTCACTTATCATTTTGTTTGCAATTCCTAACCTACATATTAACAACACCTCTGTGGTTTTCATTTAAGTATATTATATAATCTTCCCCAAATTAAAAGCCAATTAAAATCATATAATTGCACAGCTCAGGCAGGCAAGTCCTTGTAGAGATGGCCAGGCAAGGACACTTCTTTGCACTGGCACATCATGTTAAGCAGCCTCACGGAGAGACTCCAGGTTTTGCCCAGGCAAAGGTGTCCAAGTGTAATCAAGCACAAATGTTTATCCAAGTGTAAAAAGAAATGGGAAGGTGTTTCTTCAAAGGAGGGAAAAATATGGGAAGATTTCAATTTGCTGAAGACATGAGGTTGAGAGGCATTCAGGAAAAGTGAAAATCCTGTGGAAACGTGAAGATGATCTCAAGAGTCACAGATGTAAGAGCAGTTTAAGAGACTTCACATTAAGCTAGGCCTCTCAGATGACACAAGACAGACACATAAAACTGGGCTCTGCTATTACCAGGGTGCCTACAGGACCCCAGCATCCTGTGGCAATGGAAAAACCAAGTGCATCCTAGGATAATTCCAGCCAGATATAGCCAATGGAGTTAGGGAGTGACACTGACCCTCTCCAGGGACACTGGTAGAACAGGGTGCCCCATTTAGGAGAAATCCTTCTGTGTCAACAAGTACAATGAGTCAGGGAGATGGGAAGTTCAATCTTCCAAGAGAAGATGCCAAAATATTCAGCTTTCCCTGTAGATATATGGTGGGGAAGTAAGCATAACTAAACAATGCAGCCTATTTAGAGAAAAACATGGCATTAGCACAAGAAAATAGCAGAAGCCACCAAATAGTTTCAGGGTGAAGTTAAGTTACAGCTCTGAAGAGCTCAGGTCCTGAAGCAGCACTTTGACAGGTGCTGTAGGGCCAAGAAAACATGCATTTTAAAGTGAAGCTGGATTTGTTTATGTGAGGGACAAGGAGCCAGTTTTCCCTTCAAAGCTATCATCTTCATTGTTCAGAAAAACCTTTGTCTACAAGTTCATAAAGCAAAGTGACACTGAGTAACAGCACCCTTGGGATGTGCAGAGCATGCGCCGTGCTGCTGGGCTGAGCAGGCTGGAGACACAACCCACACCAGCATACACCAGAGCTGAACACCTGAGCCCTCCAACATCCTTCAGACCCATCACATGCCACGTACTCTGTTCTATCCCAGGTGCATTTAGACAACATCAGGTGACAACCAGGGTTCATGTGCGGTCACCAAGGTTCATGAGAGGTGAAGACCATTGGATGGAGCCATCAAAGCTGTATTTGAGAGTAATACTGCTGCAAAGGTCACCCCTGAAGTACAGTCTGCTGCCTGACTTTTTGTCACAAAACTATGTGAGTACCTGAGTTACTGAACAAGAGTTACCCATGTGCCAGCAAAGATGTGTAAAGAATCATAGAATCACAGAATCACAGGGGCTGTAAGAGACCCCGAGAGATCATCAGGTCCAACCCCCCTGCCAAAGCAGCTCCCTAGCTCATATTGCACAGATCGACATCCAGATGGGTCTTGAATATCTCCAGAGATGGAGACTCCACAACCTCCCTGGGCAGCCTGTCCCAGGGCTCCCTCACCCTCACTGGGGAAAAGTTCTTCCCCAGATTGCTGTGGAACTTCCTATACTCTAACTTGCAGCCATTGTCCCTTGCCCTGTCTCCACAGACCACTGAAAAGGGGCTGGCCATTTCCCCCTGCATCCCATACTTAAGATATTGATAAACATTAATAAGGTCCCCCCTTAGTCTTCTTTTCTCCAGGCTGAACAGCCCCAGCTCACTCAGCCTTTCCTCAGAGGGGAGATGCTCCAGGCCCTTAGCCATCTTTGTAGCCCTGCTCTGGACTCTTTCCAGGACATCCCTGTATTCTTTATATCAGAGAGTCCAGAACTAGACACAACACTCCAGGTGGGGCCTGACCAAGGCAGAGCAGAGGGGGAGGATCACCTCCTTCAACCTGCTGGCCACACTCCTCCTGATGCCCCCCAGGATCCCATTGGCTCTCTTAGCCACCAGGGCACACTGCTGGCTCATGGCCATAAAGGTTTATGCTGTCAAAATAGGGGCTGGCAGGGTTAAGGCAAGTGAATATAGGCAATTCCTTTAGAATCACCACTGTTTATGCACAAGCAGCTCGAGCTCAGGAAGAGCTGTGAAAAATACTTTAAAATACAAGTGAAGGTCTGTTAAAAAGAAGTGTTGGACAATGCAGACCATAAAACTGTCTAAAGAGTTCCTCAGCTCTCTCTGGACCTTTCCTCAAAAAATACCTGCAGTGAGTCTGGAGAGAAGAAGAAATAGGGGTTTGATGCAACCAGTCAAGTGTGATGATCACACAAAAGTCTTTTTCCTCCTACTCTTCAAGAGCTGCAGTTATTCCTCATGTGTTTGTAAGACATGTCTCCATGGCCAGGACCCCCTCTTTCTGCCCATTACCCAGCCCATGACTCTGTCCATGTAGCCCAGGAAAATACCAGGTGGAGAATTCAAGTTGAATGTTTGAATAACCAGCTTGCCAGCCAAACTGGTGCAAGATGCCTTATTTGCATTTTATATAAACTCAAGTACGACAATCTTGTATTTCAGGAAAATAATGGTAATAAAGTGGGGAAAAATCACACAGTGTGAAACTCCTTCAAGCACCCACTGATCTGTCACTAAGGAAATCCTCATCAGCCACGTTTGAGGGCTTCACATGAACCATAACAGTATCTACTAAGCTGCTCTGTTTGCACTCTCTGCCACAGTACAGTGGTTTCAGTCAACACAGATACCTGGAGATGACTGACTTCAAACATTGTTTATAGAGCAAACATCCACCATGCAGCTCAAAAGACAGACAAAGAAAGGGAAGAGAAAAAGATGGGCAAGGATCCCTGTGAATGTGAGTTAGGAAAAACACAAACCAGCCAAGGACACTGAAGAGTCAATGGCAAATATCCTATTGCCAGAAGTCTTTGTCTAACAAAAAAGACCAAGGATAAAACACCTGGTGTACCATAATCTAGAACCACAAGTGGACTTGGATGTCTAGATTTAAAAGCCCTACCAAGGGCTACTCTCAAGACAATAAAATTCTCTTTATGCTCCAGTTTCCACCAGAGAAGTCTTTACAGTGCCTGAATTTCAGCTGCTGGGCACTCACCTACCCACCCCGGTTCTGCAAAGCACTGATGGGATTATTACACTGGATTCTTCTAGTGAGGAAACAGGGAGGGTCCACTCAATCAAAAATAAAAGGGAAAAGACATGCTAGTGGTCAAAATGTTCTGTTACACCACCTCAGATTTCTCATGGGTCTTGCACTGAACCTGATCCTCTGTATGTGAAATTATTCAAGATTAAAAGTCAGAGAGAAAACAGCTCTTGCCTGCATGTTGAAGGTACTATTTTGCCAGATCTGGGGGAACATTTAAACATTTATGAAGAGCAGAACAGTTTCTGCAGCAAAGACAGAGAGAGACTAAACTCAGAACAGAACCTAGCAGCCAGGGCTTCCTTCCAGAAAGGGGTTAGAGAGGAGTTCAGAGCCCTAGTCCTTCTCACAGCTCAGGGAACATCTCCCACATCCACCCAGTTTCCTGCCTGTGTATCACATAGGAAGAGACTGTTGTGTCCCAGTACCTGGAGCCAGAAGAGGGTTCACCTGCATAAACCTGACATTGAGGGAGCCACCATCGCTGTTCCTCAGCATTTACCAGCTGTTGGGAACAAAGTACTGCTTTTTACCTCCAAGACCCTTCCCAGTCCCTTCTACTGCAATCAACCATCTCTCTGTCACTATCAATGATTAGTATTGCCTTGAGAGACCTGAATCCTGCCTCATCACCTACATGTATTTTCTTCCAAGCTGCCTCTCACATTTATGAGGACATTCTTCACGTGCATCCTGTATCTCACCACCCTTCCCAAATCTCTCCCCTGTGTTCTGGCAATTCCAAATGGTTTGACAGCTGTCAGACTGCTGGATCAGTGTAACTGATGTCAACCATGTCAGCCAACACTGCCTCTGTCTTCTTTCCACTTCTCTACAACCTTTTCTCTTCTCTACAACCTTTCCTCCTCCACTCTCCTCCTATACTGAGGTTATCAGCTCCTTGGGGCAGGCACAATCTTTTTGTTATGTACCTGTATAGTACCTGCACAACAGCACCCGCTGATCTTCAGAGTCTGCAAGGTTATATTTGAGTAACAAGAGGGGAGCTCAGCTTGAGTGCCTTCCTACTTCCACCATTATAGCTTAGCAGGACTGCACTGCACGATGTAGAACCTGTGCAACCTAAGGATGTTTCCAGCTTGGAGGTTCAGACAACAGCTCCAGCTGCATCCCTGACTCCACCTTGGAGTGTGAATTGGGTGCAAATCTTCTTCCCCTGAACTCTGATTTCCTTTGCAGAGAATCACAGCATGTACTGATGCCTCAGAAAGCTGGACTCAAAACTCACTAGCCTTGGTGACTAGTAAGCAGGTATCCTTTATTGCAGTGCTGGGCACACAGGGGATCGCTACCCATTGAATCAGTACCCGTGTCATTCATGGCTCCTAAGTTAAAACCATTCAGGGAATAGGATCTGTGTGTCTGACTTGTTTCTTAGCCCAGCCATGACCCTGCCGAGATGTGGGAGACATCAGTATTCAGTATCCATCCCTTTCCCTGAGATGTCTTAGCCTCAGACCCACCTAAATCACAGCAAAGGTTTATGTTGTGTGGCAAGATTATGTGAAAGGGAGGCAAAGTCTTCTCAGTCCTGGAAACATCTTTAACCACAGTGTTTTAGTTTCTAAGTAACTTACATCCCTTACCCGTTCAATCACATCTCTCCTGTGAGAGGACACAGTCACTACCACATTGTAAAGCCAGACAAAGGAAGCAGAGACAGATTGAGAAAGAGCTCAAACTTGTTTTGGACATTTCAGAATAATTTCCAGGGGTTTACATGTCTATCAGCTTTTGACATGACTTACCTGGAGAGGTACACAGTATGGTAAAGCCCTCCTTCTCTGGAAACATCAGCCCTTCTATTGCTCCTGTCAATCTTCTTTTGTTCACAAGAAACAGCAGTGCCTGGAAAAATAGCTGGAAATGGAGTCAAGGATATACCTGTGGGACGTGATGAAGAGGACTGTCAAAATGAAGGATTTAGGCAGGAAAGCAGAGATGGGCATGAGGCAGAAAGGCAATGTGGAACTTACAAAACTCATCAGGAAAAGCTCATCTGTTTTTTCCAGAAAATGGCTAAAGGCTGTGCAACTGAAGCAACTTCTGTGCTGCATGTTAGAGGGAGAGAAAACACAAGAGAAAGACCAAACTAGGCCATAGGTCATGAAAGAGAGGAACAACATATTATTCTCCATTCACCTGGAGGGAGAAGAGATGCTGGCATCCCATTTTGCTCTAGAGGAAGGCTGGGCACTGCATCTCCTCACTGCCTAGTTGTTGTCACAGTAGGTCACCACCGCTGAGCAAGCGTTAGCAGTTGGTCTGTGTATGGGACTGCCCTGTACCCCTCCTTCCTGGGGAGGATATGCCCTGCTTCCTTCCTAGGGCAGGAGAACTGGCATGGCAGAGCCATCGCAGATGGGTGAGCAAAACCACAGCTGGCATTGCAGCTTGCATTTAGACAATTAAATAGCCTGCCAGCAGCCATGCTTCTTGGAAGTGATCGTGCTGTAAATATTTCACTGAGTCTTGCCCATGGCCACTAAATACTGACAAACGCTGCTATAACAAAGGCTTTGTATCTGGACCTCAAATCTCTTCAGCCTCAAACTTCAGCCATCCTCACATCAGCTCCCATAACTCATCTTCATCCTTGTAAGATGGTTTTAGTGGGATTAGGTCAATACAGCTGTATCTACTTCCTGCAGTTCATTTTATTCTTCCTGGGGCTTTTTTTGTTTTTCTTTCAATTCTTGAGGTTTTATTGTTTCTGGAGAATTGGGTCTTGGGTTTTTGGGTTTGGTTTTTATTTTTTTTTTCAAATCAACAAAACCCCCCACAAACCTGTGCCTTCAGTGAAAGGAAAACTTTCCCTGTCAGAATTAAGTGGAGGTGGTGGAAACAAGGATATTTGAACAAAGAAAGCAGGAGTGATCACTACCCCATCGCTGGAGCACACAGGGAAAGGAGAGAGAGAAATGGAACAGCAGCAGTGAGAAATATGCATGCATATTCAGCCCCTTTGTCAAAAAACCTTGTGCTGCAGCATTTCAATTAACAAAGTAGGATGGTTTACCTGATAAAATGCTCCCTGTGTGAGTGTAATTACATATTTATGCCCCACAGAGATTTTTTAATTTCTCTTCAGTTTGTTTGCCTTGAAAGTATTTGTCACTGGAAATGTTCTTGATGTGTAATTTTAAGGCAGGGTTGGCCAAATGTGTGGTTTGTTTTCATTTTAGATTTACTTCACTGAAGAAGGATTGGAAGATAATGTATGTTTTCAGTGCAAAGAAAAAAAAATCAATAAGAAAGGTGATACATCAACCAGAAGCAGAAAAAAATGCACTCAAGTGCTGCTTCAGAAATTTCACTGTCTATTTTTTTTCCCCCCTCTCTTGCTTGAAATAAATTCTCAGGTGCTTGAAACAGCTTATTGTTCTGCCACTTTCATTTTGTCCTTGCTCCCCAACCAGCCTCTTGTGTTTCCAGAGAGGTTGCAATGAACAGGCAGCTTTTTGGTCATTATTTTCCTATTATCTGAGCCACATCCTGAGCAATCCCTGCCTTGCAGTCTGAGTGCTGAGCATCAGGCCACCTCCAGCAAGGCATTACAGATGTGCTCAAGTCTAAGCCTGTGAGCAATTTGGCTCGACAAGATTCAAGTTACACTCATCTAAGTACTCTGCTGGGTGAGGGAATGTCTTGGCCCTTGTCATGGCTTTGTTTAGCCATAGGAAACCACAATTAAGACTGTGGAGAGTTGCTTGAACATTTAGAGAAGAACCCTAGCTCCCATCAAAATCCAGCCTGTTGTCTTCTTTATTTTCCCCAAACTTCTTCAAAAAGGATGGGAAAGGACCTGAAGGTCAAAACTGCAGCAGTTTTGGCTGGCGAACAGCCCAATGGAAGGTCACTGCTGGCCATGAAGGTCAATACCTAAGAGATTATAAGAGAGGTTTCCTCAAGCCATGCCAGCTTGTTCAGCCAGTGCTTGAGAAAACACCACTCTCTGAAACATTTTACTGAGGATTATGCTAGTTTAACCTTGTAGGCAGGAAAAAAACTTTGAGTGATGTCAGAAGACTAACCTGTGACTGCATCTCCTTCTCAAAGACCAGGTACGCTGCACTAGGCCGTTGACTGGCACAGGAATGATTCTGCTGGAGCAAGCAGAGCTTCTAGCTCTGGAGATGACAAATATCCATATTCATCTCCTAGACCTGACAGCAAATTTTGACACTGGCATGACTGAATTCATCCTATAGGCCTGGCGGAGATAAATGGAGTCATGAAGTTGGCTTTGCTGCTTCATCTCAGACGGATCCCGGAGGGTTGTAACTAGCATCTGTTCTGTCTTTTCAAGGATGCACAAGGCGAACTCGTGTCTTCTTTTTACTACCAGGTTGTGTGAGAACTCCAGGAGCAAGGCTCAGAGATGCTATTTGACTTCAGTGCCTGCCAAAATGTGACACTTCCCTATCACAGCCAGAATTGTCTTCTCTCCACCAGCTGTCTCAATGCCTGTAAAAGAAAAGCTCCTAGATGAAAGAATAAGAAGCTGGCTAAGACCCAACACATGGCTAGGGGAACTGATGTTGGGGATAAGGAAAACATGCAAAGGAAATAACCTAAAATAGCAACCCCTTTAAGACACCATCAGGATGATGGTGCTTTATTACTTCTCCTATGCTATGTGGAACAGAGGTTTTGCCCCTCACTTTGGTTACACAAGAAATGCCAACTTCCTTTCAGATACAAACCTGGAGCTGTCACCACTGTGCTGTATCTGTATTTGGTTCCTGTTCCACCCAAGGATGACTGCCCAAATCCAAGAGACAATTGCTACAGGTTAACATACAACAGGGGGAGCATTCTGCTGCTGCATGAGGTTTCTGTGCCCCTTTAGATCAGGAGCCAACCTACAAAGCACTCAGACATTCCCATCTCAGACACCACCCCTATAACCCAAAATGCAATATGAGCTGAGGAAAGCATCTTCTCAGGACCACCTCAGGACTACCCAGGCAAATTAAAATTAGGGCACTGCACCTAAGCTTTCCCCATCCTGCTGGGTGAGATGTTTCACATTCTTTATACAGACCCATATAGTGCTTTGTACATGTTTTCCTAGACAAGAAACACTACCATACGATCACAATCATCTTCAGTTAAGCTGGACACCTATTAACTATTACAAGCCTAGCTGTTAGCTGTAGATGTTCCAGCTCCTAGGGCCAGCCATTTGGCTCTCACCCAACTTGAGCACAGCTCTCCTGGAAGACAGCATCCCAGGGCTGCCAGACAGACCTGTGCCAGCACAAGGGCTGCTTGGCAGTCCCACTCGGCAGTTTCTGGAGATAAGTTAGCAAGGCCTGCTGACCGAGCTTGCCAAGCATCATTGCACCCCAACCCTGCCTAGCTCAGCCCCATCATGCAGCGTGGCACCATGGGGAGTTATTGCCACCTACCACTCTTGAAACCCCCGCTCCCTGACTTTCCAAAGCTATGAGGTATGTCTGTTGGGACTCTTTATGTGTGAAGACTTTGACATTTGGCCTGTAGGGACAGAAGACACACCTGTTTGTTGATTATATGGTCTCCAGAGATTCCTCCTGGCCCCATCTTTCTGTGATTACTCACCATTGCCTGCTGTCAGGATGGTTTTGTGATGCTGGCAGCTGTTTCCCAGCAGCTAGACTGAGGTCAGACACCAGTTAGTTGTTGACACCAATTAGTTCTGCCTTGAATGGCCCAAATGATCTGTTCATATTGTAAGCTAAGACTACCAATAACAATAACAAAACCCATCCAGCCCAAAGCAAAGAAACAAACAAAACCCAGCCTCTTTTAATATATTTGCTTCCCTGACTGCTTCAGTACCACTCCAAGACTCTAGTCTTACATAAGGCACTCTCTAGTCTTATGTTCCATGGGTGTCTTATTGCATTATCATGGGATAGACAACCTACCGTGCTGCAGCCTCACATCCCGCTCAGAAGTGAAAGGCTGCTCACCAGCTTCCAGCTCCAGTTCTGGTGTATTCTGCTTCTCTCTGCCTTTCCCATCCTTGCTGTTATTCCTTAACTGAGGATGCTCCACCAGGGATCCATGTCACTGAGTGCATGAAAGACTCCCGAAGGACACCAGTTTCTGTGAGGGGTTTGCACACAACTCTACGTATCATCTTGGAAATATCTGCTTTTTTAAGCTATATGGTAATGTGTGTTGTGCAGCCGAGATTAGAATGTGGCCCCAAGGAACAAAATGGTCTTCTCTCTTTACAGCTGACAATGCATAGCTTGTTTTTAATACCTCCTCATTGACAAGAGATTCAACTCCATTGTTTGGCATCCACAGTTTCAGTGGGAATCTCCAAAGATCGTTCACCTTTGAGTATGGTGATTTCTACCTTTGGGGTGCAAGCATTCACTGGGTGACATTGACCTGTGGCCTGCGTGCCCAAGGTGAGGGCTAGGCATTTCAGAACAAACTGGGGAAACCCTCAGCCTTCCAACAAACAGCCTCAAAAGTCTCAGGGAAGCTGAATGTGCAATGAAAGGATGCTCTTGCAAACCCTGAGAAGGCTGGTTTGTTCCTGTGATGGCCTCCTGCTGCTTTGCAACAATCCATCCCCCACCATCTCCTGCTGCCTTCTACCATTCCACAGTGGTCCTGAGACCAGATACAGTATCCACAGGTCCAAAGGGCAATACCACCTTATCAGATAGGATTTCAGTCAACATCTTAGGCTATCCTACTCCTCCCTTTTCATTACTGAAGAGTTTAGTACAGGTCTTGTCCTTTTTCTCAAGCCACAATATGTAGTTAAAAAAAACCAAACCAAAGCAGAAAACAATTGAGAGAATGGGGAAATAAAATATCCTTTTTTGTCTAACCTTGTGGAACCTGAAGAACTGGCCACTCCTGCAGCAACAGTTTGCATCTCACCTCAAAATAAAGTTTAGATATCTGTCTTCTCTCCAGCCCACTCCTTCTGAAGAAACATTGCCTTTGAACTGCTTCCCTAACATCTGTACCCAAATACAATTTCAAAAGGAGACCAAATAGGGCAATAACAAGGCAAAGTAGAGAAACTGTTCCAAATGGGCACATCATCAGCACACAGGGGAGCAGACCCAGAGCCCCAAGACTGCATGGACTTAGACTGCCATGTACGGTCCGCTTGTACAAGGTCTACCGCTCTCCTGGATGGATCCTGCCCAGTCTCTACGCTGCCACAATAACAGCAGCAACGATAATGAATTAAGTTCTGCCTGCAGTAGATGTGGCTATTTCATTTTGGCAGTGCGAATGTTGCTAAGTGAAAGCACGTCTTTCTGAACTGCCTTGCTCATGGGAACCATTTAATCATTATAGAGCAATTATAGAGGTCTTTATTCAGTTTTTCTTTAAGTCCTCATTCAGGCAAACCTATTTCAATGGGAACTGTGCCTGAAAGGGACTCATCAAAACCTGACCAGGAAATGGCCAGTAAGAGTAACCTATTTCCAAGAGAGAAAAACTCATGCATTACATCCATAATGGCTAACTTTTTATGAATACACCTATTGAAGTGTGTTATATTCATTAAACTCTATTTGGAGAGGAAGGGTAACCTTCCAGTTAACACAATTTCTATGGCCTTGGGAGAGCTAGGTTCTGTTCCTGGCTTTGACATAGACCTCCCCCCCCCCGCACCGTGACCATGGTCACACCACTTTGTAATTTTACCTTGGGTTTAGAAAAACAGGTAATAAATCAGGACAGTAGTAAGGCTGAACTGTATTTGTGGACTGTAGCCCCCCTACTCTGCAAAACAGAAAGAACAGATAGTTTCTCCCTATTTTTATATCTGTATTTTTAAATGTGGTTTGTTTTTTCTTTTCTGTTCACATTTTGAGGTAGGGCCAGTCTTTTATTCTGTGTACGCCCATTGCATCATACAATACGTCTTTGATCAGGGTTGTGCTGTAACACAGAGTAATAACGCTAATTGTTATCAATACAAGCAAACAGTGCTGTGCTTTTGTGGCAAACGTTCACTAGGAGCTTGACCGAGACCATCAGCATTTCATTTGGGACTTAAGCCCCATTTGAACTTGTCTCCCAAAGCGAGAGTTTACAAACACAATTTAGTCCCTATTTGAGCAGTGCTTTGAAGATGTAAAGTACTAAATTGTGTATCTGTAAGTATGAGAGACAGAGACAGAATGTGTAAGTTCTTTCTGCATTCAGGGAACACAAGATTTCCTTTTTTCCCCTCTTTTTGGAAGGAAGTTTACTGCTGAGACTATTAGAGAAAATGCAAATGCGCAGGCTGTTTGTTAAGGCTCCAGGAGTGAAAGCACAGGCAGTTGTTACCATGAGTATTTCTAGGAAAATGGGAAATCTTTGTCTTTAGGTCTATTTATTTAGCTAAAGAAAGTTTGCACAGCTTGTGGAGAACGTTTCTGGAGGAAATTAAATTTCAGCTGCACCTCCATATCACTCCTACACCTGCCGCTTCTTTCGACCAGCTAGTGACGTCCTGCACCCAGGGCTCCAGCCCACAAGTGTGTTTACAATGCTCACCAACGTCAGAGATGAGCTGTTGTGCAACCACTGGGCTCATCCTTAATCTTACCCAAGAAAGAGGCCACAACTGTATTCCTGCACACAATAGATTGGCTGTTGTAACACGACCCAACAGGAAGGCTCCCAACAGCACAGGCAGGAGAATGTGAGGAATTTTGGAGACAGATTCAAGAAACAATAAAATTTTATATTTATATAGGCTGGTATAGGTGGATCCAAGCTTGACACAGCATAAGGTAGGTTTGGTCCAGAAGACATGGAGCCATATTAGCTTATTAACTCAGACACAGCCCCATGCTAATGTGTGTACACAGGTTCCAAACTGTGTCAAGCTTATGTCCAGCTAGGTTGGAGATCAGTCAGTGGTGTGATCCCCAGGGCCATACTTTATTGCACTTCTCTCCATGCTTTCCTTCAACCGATGAGAACACTGTTCCAAATAAAAATGCTGCAATACAGGCAGGTGGATCTATGCCTTAGTAAGCCAGGTCTCCAAACACAAGATAAACCAAAGGACAGTTGAGTATCCTCAGAGAGAGGGGAGGTTGCAAGTTTTGTGGTCATAGATAGAGTCTTGGAGGAGAGACAAAGGTCTTTGAAGAGAAGTCCAGACAAGGACTGCAAAAGGAAATGTGCTGGAAGAGAGGCATGATGGAAAAACAGGACTGAAGGATGTGCTAGGGAAAGAATCTTTACACACAGCAGTATATCATGCCCAGCACTAGCTGCACTTTATGAAAAACAGAAGATACAAGGAAGCTGGAAGTTAAAAAAATAACCCAAACACCTGAAGAGAAAAAAGCTTTAACCTTTTATGTGGCTTGTTGGCAAAAGACAAAGCAGAAAATGGGCAAGAGACAGAAAAAGAAGGTACGTCTGCAGACACTGACAGTGACCTTGGAAACAGAAGAAGGGAATAGAGGGTGTTTGTGCACAATGCACCTTTCTTGAAAGACAAACTGTGGTCAACCAAACTAGACAGCAAGTTAACAGAACCATGACAAAGTGATGAAAAATACTTTCTAAACTAAATATTTCGGTCCCTCAGTTTGAAATCAATGTTTTCATTTTAAAATGAGTAAAGTCTTTTTTAAAAAATAATTCAAAGTGTTTAAAAAAATTACTTAGAATCACATTGAGATTTGTTGGCTAGGGTTCAAAGACCTTTAATTCCACCTAAGGGATTATTTTTCCACTTGTTGGAATATTGAATTTTTTTTAAAAAAACCCCCACCTATATGAACAACAGCATTTGTCCCAGTTATCATCACTGACACCCCCTGTCCCCAGATTCCAGTTATCAGAGAGATTTGTCATCAGTTTCTTTGGAAGCACAGCCATGGGCTGATATATTAGGGTTACAGACCCTTTCCTTCCACAAGACCTAATCATCTGCTATTAATATATTCCCAGGAATTGTTCCATAAAGATTCTGTAGCGCCAAGTCTCAGCAGGTGCAAGTCAATGCAGCTGCACTGTTTTACACTACCACAGTAATTTCAATAAGGCTGAGAGCCAGCCAGCTCCTTTATACATTAACCTTCTGATGATGCAAGTCGGTAAGGATAAGTAAGTTCCCACACTGCCCCCAAATATGAGCATCCCAACAACAGAAGAAGACAGCAGAGATGTAATTGTGAAGGCATTGTCAACAAGTGGAAGGGTCAAGTGAATAAAAGTAGCTATAGATTTGACTTTCTTGAACAGTTCTGGTTTTGGGGGGTGAGAGGTTCTTGCTTTAATTTAGGTTTTGCATTTTTACACATTTTTACTTAATTTGTTTGTTTGTTTGTTTGTTTTATTTCTAGAAAACATCTAATGTTCTTCTAATGTGTACAAAATATTTTGCTACACTTCCTTGAAAAAAATATAAACATGTCATTGGCATTTCAGGAACACCAAGAAAGCCCAGCTGGAATTAGCATCATGCCATGTTACACTTCATATAGCGCCAGAGGTGAACCCCAATTCAGAGTAACATGATGCAGGATAAACAGGATGGGAAGAACTGTAAGATTAAAAAAAAACTTAATTATACAGCCAGCATTAGCTTCCAGCAATACGTTTCATCTGCCTGTATGCACATGGCCACGTCTACGCCAATCACCCCGGGTTCTCTCTAAAGCCACTGGAGATGTAGTCAATAAAATCAGTGGAGCGTAGGGTGCAATTTGCTTTTTCTTAAAGTAACTATCAAAAGCTGGTCAACTGAGTTGCACCCTAAAAGCATCTTTGCCACCAGAACCACGGGGTGACTAGCACAGCTGGTTGACATAGAGACACAGATGCTCACTTACTCTGCTGCGTCTGTCTGGGGTTAATCTGCCCCAGCTCTCAGTTTTCCACCCAGGTCCCTGTGTATTAAGCTGTGTTGCTTCTCTGGCACAGGTAGAAGAATTTCATTCTTTCACCCTGCAGTTTTCTACTTCGGTTCAAAACAAAGATCTTCCCTGCTCCAATCATCTTGAAAGTGAGAGAAGTGAATGTGCATGGCAATCCTTAATACAAATCTGTAGGACCCTAAAGAACCACGTTGTACTTATTCTTGTGTTAAGAGATCTGCATTTTGCTTTGGTTTCATTTTTACAGCTCATGTATACACACACACACACTCAGCACTATGGGGGAAAAAGAAAAAAACTCCAAGAAAAAGAAAAGCTATCTTCAGTGGCATGATAAGTTATCTTTTCAGTGGTATTTTTTCCCCCCTATCTGAATTTAAAATGAGTCAGATCTGGAAGGAGGGATACCTCTTGCTGCTTTATGTGCATATGCACTGTGCCACGTGTGCTTCTATGCAGGTCTTGTATATGTGTGTGCATTATGAATGTATTAATAATGACTTTTTTTTTTGTTGTTTATGAGGTTTTAGTAGATAAAAAGGATAAATGTAGTGTGCTTATACACAGCAGTACACTGGGATTAAAAAAAAATGCATAGCTAAGAACCTACTTAATTAACTCATCTTAAGAAAAGAAATTCTTTCAAACACCATGCAGAATTAAGACACATTCAGGCAGGTTTCTCGGAGACCAAACTTGCAGACAGATGCCAAAAGGAGCCAACAAATATTTCCAGCAAGTTACCAACCTAACCTAATCTGTTTAATTGTGTTTGTAAATTCACAAAGCACCCAACCGCTTATCCAAATACCACACTTCTGTGGACCAGGTCCTAAATTACTACGTGTGTGGCATATTACTTCAAGTACCAGACTTCGTTAAAGATCAGACCCTTTCCTTATTAACATCCACTCCTGCAGAGATGGAAGCTTCTGTTCAGAGGCACCATGTCCTCATGGATCCCAGCAGCAACTTCTACTTTTCATAAAATAACCTTTTGTAGTAATTACATTTTCCATGTGAAAGCAAAAACCTTCCCAAAACATTATCCTTTATAGCAAGCAGGTTTACTCTGGGTAGATATAGCCAACAACATAAATGGATATCCAGAGTTATCCCTATGATCACAGAAATATTGGTCTGACATACTGACAGGTGCTCTTGGATGTGTCTTTGTGGCATGGAAATGGGTTAATTTCCAATGCCAGACAAATAAGAGACATATATTTGATGATACATATCCATTATAGACTTCCTTACAAATAAAGGTGAGAGGGATGGAAGTGCTCAAACCTCATCTTGCCTCCAAACTCTTCTCCTCTCAGGGAACATAGCCTTCAAAATAGGAGAGCCCCAAACCAAATGGATCTGAGTGCAGATGTTTCACCACAAAATACCATCTTGGTTTCAGAAGTAACCTCCTGTTATACAGAAGAGCTAAGAGCCAATATGAAACTGATATGAAAACCATGGGCTTTTTCCACTGAGCAAAACCACAACATGGCAGGCAGGCAGAGAAATAGTTCATACTCATACAAGGCTGTATTCTCCTTTTTCCTTATTTCTCCTTTATTTGTGCTACATCCAGCAGGTGAAGTTTTCCCAGGTAGCTGGCAAATGCTAATGAAATATTCTCAGTGGTACTTCACAGCTAATTCAATATTTTCCTAAGATGGACCTAATGAAAAAAATCCCCACAACTTGGAGTGTGATATCCCACACCATCAACATCACCCCAATTAAATTGCATTATTTAATTTTATATATATATATATATTTATATACTCCCCCTTCCCCAAGGATTTAATTGTACTCAAATCACCACACAGGAAAGACAATCCAAATTGGGTATTTATTGTCCAGTGTAATGTGCCATAAATATTTTTGGAGCACTTTGGTCACTTTAGCAGGACTGGAGAGAGATTATACTTTGTACTGCTTGAACCCCACAGGAACTGCTTGATATGATACAGACTGTAGAAGGGGGCTGATGTCTTGGTGTGCAAGACTGAATATCTGTTTTTTCCATCTGATTAATAGAAGGAACCCACGCCTACCCCATCCATCTACAGAGCCTCTCCCTCCAGTTCAGTTAGTGATAACCACAAAAATGCTAAACAGAACAAACAAGGATTTACCCTAAAGTAATCTGCAGGTGCCACATCAGCCAATCTTCCCTTCAGATACACATACGGAAGAGATAACACGCAATATTTAGCTATCCATTTTTCTATTCTATTCCATTGCCACCTCAATGGGGAAAAAAAATAAAATATATAATCCACACAGACACATATATATAATGGAGTGGGAGCAGGAGGAGTGAAAATACAGGAAAATGTAACATTTAAGTCCCTATAGTCAAGCTTATTGCTGCAGAATCAAAGAGGAAAGTAAATCCAAGAATTCACAGACATTCCGAGCTGAGATCAAAACTGGAACTTGTTTTCCTTCCCCAAAAACCTTGTTTGACTTGAGGGCATTGTGGTCTTCCACCTTCTGTATGTCCTTAAAAAAAAAAAGAACAAAAAAAGAACTGTGTAATGGGAGCAGGTGCCAGTAACAACACCCAGAAACTCTATTTCTCCTCATAAGAAATTGTCATCTCCCTACATAAGTACAGCCTGGCACTGTCGATAAATACAAACAGCATTTTGATAAAGATAAATTACAAACCAGCTCTTTGGTCTTCTAAAGAGATCGGGGATTGTGGACAGCTGTTTGGCTGCTGGAGCCACATTTAATGAGATTTATGCACAAAATTGTTTGCACGTTTGAGCGATGTGTTTCACAATGGCACTGAAAACAATTGGGTGTTGTGGGATAAGTACCTTTTACAGTATATCAAGGTCAAACCTTTTACTTGATGTACTTAACTAACCATGTAAAATATTACATCAGCAAGCCTATGAGGCACTTAGAGATATATTCATATTTGCATAATGTCCTCTGTAAGTTAGTCTGCGGTCCTTAAGGGTGTTTAGAATAACTGCATGCAAGAATATACTTAATCCAATCTCATTTTAGCTTTTGCTCTTTTAAGATTTCAAAATTAATAAATCCTCCTGATACTCCAAATTACCATGAGCTTTTATAAGCATAACTTTGTAACTTTAACCCATTTATGAACATACCCTACAGGCATATGTACTAATGAATAAGAAATAACATTAGAAGTTTAAAGATGGTCTCTTTATGAAGTAATGTAAGAAAATCCTGTTAGCTGGATCAAGTACAAAAGTGTGATTTCTTAAAAATAGAAAATCCTTCACAAAATTACTTGTAATTACAATAACCAAAGGATAAAAAGTAAGAATAGTTTAAGTATTGTGCATTATTTAACTTGGTACATGAAATATGTTTTATGTATATGTATGAAGCATGCAAATAGAAATCTGATCTAAAGTGTGCTTCCATGGCTACAGGATTTTTATTTATTTATTTATTTCCTATTGTGCTTGATTGCTGTCAAGAATACTGACAGATAAAGGATTTGAAATTACCTTAAACACTTGGTGCTTCTTCAAGTGAATTAAGCTCTCCTCTTGCTTGCCTGTAAGACACTTGGAAGAGATGGGGAAGTCTTCTTGGGCAAAGGTTCTCCCACAAGCTCTACAGGATCCACAAATTAAGCAATCTTCTATGGAGAATTAAACAAAATGATAAAAATTCATCACAATAAATGGGCCAATAACTGACATTTCTCCAGATGCTTGCCATGGGGTTGAAGCAGCAACTGCTGTCTGCTCACTGTCAGGAGTCATTACAACCCATGGAATGAAAGATCCTGGTAGATCAAATGCTGCGAGCAGAGGAAGGGAAGGGGACTCAGTCCTGGCCATGTATGAACCACAAGGAAGTGGGAAATAAGGGTTCATTTTGCCCACCACTTAATATAGGCAGAAACACCAAGAGCATCTCTTGCTTCCCCCCACCCCTTCCCTCTCAAAGTTAAACATTAAATGGCCAAACTATAGGGACCTCCCTTTTCACAGTTATTACTTATTATGATAATCCATTTTGTTCTGTTCCCAGATCAGCCTTAATCATTATTCTCCTTGCACAAAATAACTAAAAAAAGGGATTTTATCTGGTATGAGCAGTCAGTGTGGATCATCAGAGCTGCTTTAGATCAATGGAGCTATGATACTAAGAAAAGCTGAACAGCTGGCCCCGAGACCTTAGTGTTCCCAATAGATTAAGGCTGCTGATTTCCTAAGAGTGGCATTTCACCATATCGAGAATGTATTGCTTTCAGAAGGAGGACAGGTGCAAGTCCCAGACGTCAAAGGAGTCACCCTTTTATTGTAAGGAAGCTGAAGAGTATTGACAGGTCTCACAACGAAAGCCATTCCATTCATCACATGTTGACTTTGGCAAGTTTTTGCCCTGCTCAGTGGAGCAAGACTAAAAGAAATTTAAAGCAATGACGACCGAGCTCTTGCCAGGTGGGTGTGCTATCGAGATGCTCCACAGCTCTTCCACTGGATGTCACTCTGACATTGAGCCGAACTCTAGACTCTCTGCAGACCAAAGTGGCTTTGTTCAGGGAATAATGCAAGAGCTGGTAGAGAGAAAAGCTAAGTGACTTCTTATTAAAGCAGCTTCAGATATCCAGTAAGTCTTTGAGAAGTGGGACCGGGCTTTGTCACAGGGATTGATGGGGCAAGACAGCACATAAAGAGTAATTCTCCAGCCTTCGTGAAACAAAGCTGAGAGGGGATGGATTTGCTGTAAATAAATCTGTAGACTTATTGCCTAGCAGGAGAAACTACTGAAGCTAAAGGACAGTAACTCACACGAGCATAAGAGAATCTTGATCTTGTTCAGACTGGAAAGCAGAGGAAGGTTTCGGAGCACAAGAGGGCATGGAGTTGCCTGCCTAAAAGGACTAACAGGGCATTTCTCCCTCTCCACCCAAGAACACAAACCCCAGCAAGGATTAAAATGGACCCTGATCTGTTTATGGATGGCACTTCATCACTGTATGGGTCAGGAGGTGACCTAACTCTATGACCCAGGACATCTCTTCAATTCTTCAGATATCAGAACCACCTCTACTCACTTCAGCAAAGGATTTTGTGTGAAGTACAGTCCACAGCTGAGAATGACCAGAGTTATTTCTGCCTCCTGGTGTTCTCCTGCCTCCTGTATGCTTGCTCTATCACATTCACAATGCGAGGGGATGCTCAAACAGGACTAAGAGACATCCTCAACTGGGCAGGTTTTACAGCACCATAGGCAAAATCACTGGGAACTGTATTTATCTCAAGTAATTAATAATTGATCTAGACATAGGACTGAAAGTGAAGGAATACATCATACAATGCTAATAGCTGCTAGAGATGTTACCTGTGGTACTCCAGGAAATTCTTTAATAGAAACAAATCCATTTGCAGAAGCAATTTCAGATCACTTCCCTTGCAAAGCATCAGAAGCTCCTGGAGATGATGGTTTAACTGCTCTCTGCACTCCTCCTCTCCCCTGTCTAGCAGGTGGGATGCCACAATACAACTAAGCCCGAGCACACAGGGCCTTCAGGCCACCTCCTGCTTTCCTTGTGCAAGGCTGCACTGGAGACTGGCAAAGCTCCCCTGCAACAGAAGCATCTGTGTTCCCAAATAGCTAACCAAATAGCTCAGTGGTGCTGGCATGCATCTGCTCTGACAGCACAAGTGGCCGGGTCTCTTACAGCACCTCCATGGTGCATGCATGAGGGATCCCCATTCTCTGCTTTCCCAGGCAGGCTTTTGGAAAGGTAAGTCAACTAAACTTCCACTCTAGCAATGAAGAGAACCCCTTCACAAAGGGATCCACTGCATCTCATTAAAACAGTAATTAAGAGTCTAAACACCTAGATTTCTGTCCTTTAGGTTATCATCACCTAAAGTCTTCTCCTGCCCTTCACAATAAGCCTCCACTGGAATATGAAGATGTCCAAAGAAATGGCAAGAGATGGGTCAGAGTTTGGATAAGTCTGTTTAACTCTCACTAACCAGAAGTAGTAACTCGGGTAGCTTACAGGCCCATGCCAATAGCACTTGTGAAAAGGAGTCATTTAAAAAGACCACTGTTGGTTTCCAAAAAGAAACCCCCACCAAAACAACCAAGAAAAAAATTAATTACTCTTCCTCCTGTATGTGATCATGAATTCTCATGGATCATTAAGCAGGCCTTGCAAATGCCAGTCAAGATCAGACATCTTCAGATTACCATCACTAACATTAGGAAAAGACCAAGCTAGAACACAGTGAGGCTACTTGTTCTATATGATGGTTGTATATGGATGTGTATGAAGCAAAAATCCCCTTCCTTTCAAAATATAGCATGTATAGGAATTAGTGGTAAGAGTTCAGACTGTGTACCTGGAGAAGATTCAATAAGAAAGTATAGAAAATATAGGAACAAGTCAAATACAGTGAGCATAGGGAAAGCCAAACTGTGGCAATAGGATGCAAATACTGAGTGTGATGCAGAAAGCCCATGTGACAGGTGGTCAGTCTAGTGCTCAACCAGAAGACAAAGAAATAAAATTGAGCATTTATGAAAAATTCAGAGGTCCATGAATTTTTACAGAGAACCACCAGAATGTCCTTGACAGAGAGAAAAAAAAAAGCAACTTTTAACAGCAAGCAAATATTTATAGTGTCCACAAAATCAAGAGTAATAATATTTTGTGATAAGAGTGATCATTCATTAAATCCAATGATGTGAATTACTGTCCACAGAACATACCCATTTGTGAGCCCATAATAATTTTACATAAACAGTCAATAATGTCAATGTCATGGTTTAACTGGGCAGGCAGCTACAACAACCACAGAGCCAGTCGCTCATTCCCTACCACACAGTGGGAAGGGGGAGAGAATCGACAAGAAAAGAAGGTAAAACTTATGGGTTGAGAAAAATACAGTTTAATAGGACAAAAAAGGAAGATAATAATAATAATGATCAAGGAATGTATAAAACAAGTGATGCACAGCACAACTGCTCAACCAATTGCTAGTTCTGAACTGCATCCTGGCCTGCCTCCCCCATCCAGTTACATATGGAGGATGATGTCATATGGCATGGCATATCCCTTTGGCCAGTTTGGGGCAGCTCTCCTGGCCGTGTACCCTCCCAGCACCTTGGGTGTCCCCCACCTCCCCTTTGAGAAGCTAAAAAGTCCTTGACTGCTTGGCAACAATTAACAACATCCTTGTGTTATCGATATGATCCTCATCCTAAATCCAAACCACAGCACTATACCTGCTGCTAGGAAGAAAATGAACTCTCTCAGCCAAAAGCAGGACAGCCAAATGTCAAAGGAAAAAAACTATGTCACTGAACCTTTGCCATATGACAATTTTGAAGTTACTTTTCCACTCTGTTACTGAAATTATCAGGGAGAGAAGAGTCTGACATTCCTAAATTTCTGAAAGGATGAATAATTTAATTTAATTCCCACGCTGAATAACAGATTTACTTGTAAATGCTCAGACTTGCATTCTGCACTCGGGGTAAGCACCCTGGCTTTGAGGAAGAAACACTGTATTTTCCTTTATACACAACAGTAAGTTCAAGACAACCCTTCAACTGTAAATCTCAATTCCCCTCATTTATTGGGCCATTGCTGATGCCTCCATAACAGCAGAAGTCAGAGATTTGAGAGGGTTTAGATACACAAGTCCCATTAGACTCATGGGAACCGTTCTCATCAATCTTTCGGGTAGCTCTTAAAAGATTTCAGTCTAAATTCCTTCCCCCTCCCTTTGCATATTTTAAAGAAACTAAAAACAGCCCCAGAGAACAGCAGCAAACACAGAAGAGACTATAAAACAAGAGAATTGTCTTCGCATGAAAGGAAAGTTTAATAAAAGGTATTTAGAAGTGCCACTGCACTTGTTCTGCACATGTAGATGTCACACATGATATCAAGTGAGCAATATTGCAATGCCACGTAGGACACTGTAAACTTACCTGCATATAGTGGTTGGTCAGAGGTGAGAAATGGTTCTGGAAGAGTGCAAGTGCAAGTTTCTGCTGGCCATTACAAGAAAGAGAAGTTTAAAAAGCTGAAGAAAGGAAAGAAATACATCCTATTTCAATTAACTGTGAAGGCTGAATGGGAAAACTTCACTCCCAAATAGCACTGTCGGCTTCAAGTCTGATTCTCCTTTAGGGGACAGAAGGTTTGATAAAACCTTCCTTTAGGGGACAAAAGGTGTGATAAAATCACACCCTGGTGCTGATTGTGATAAATGCTCGCTGAAGATGTATTTTGGTGGCAATTAGGACACTTCCAGTGGCAGCAGTTGTGCCTCTGTACAGAAGCAGCCTTTCTGCAGAGAAAGCAAAGAAAGAAACGAGGTCAGCTCTGACACAAAACATCTTTTAACTCAATTACTGTTTACAAACACAGCCATGTTCCTGTCTGGGGAAGCAGAGCCCAGATACTGTCAAACTGGATGATGAAAAGGAAAAAGGAGAAGGGAAAAAAAAACCCAAACCCAAAAATTCCTTTGCCCCAGCATCCCTCCTTTTCCTAGCCTTGGCCATTCAGAGAAACAGGTCCAATCCCACACGGAGATGCAGTGAGGATTGGCCTCCCAAGAGGAGCAGGCAACATAAAAGTCTGGAATGTACTCTGTCCTACACCCATCACGGCACGGCATTTGAATATTGGATTTAGTGTTGTGCTTCCACAGATATAAAATTAGGCCGACAGAAGTCTGGATTCAGGCCCTTGCTCCATACTGCTAACTTGTAGAGAGCTGGTAGCCAAAAGCATTTGGAACGGTTGTCTCTCTCCAGATGCTGCCATTCATTTCTGTGGGAACAAGACCACTTACATCTAATTACAGTTTCTGCTCAAATTAACAGGACAGAAATGACAGCAAAAAATACCCCACCCCAAACCCAACTTCTCTGGACTAAGTGGGAGACCTTTTCGTCAGCAGAGCTTATAAAGCAGTTGACTTTCAAACACGCTGACTTCTAAGTAGCTGCTCGGTTTGTCTCATCAACATATTAAAGCAACAGCAAAAGGGAGAGGAAAGGAACAGTTTTATTAAAAAGATCTCCTCCTTGGGAAAGATTTGTTAAATGACAGTGCAGTCAAGTATGGAACTGAGATCATCATGGCATAAAACGCCGTTGTTACAATCAAAACAAATGCCAATTGCACATTATGCTACATGAGGGGGACTAGAAGTTATACAAAGACAGGTTTTCACTGATTCTGCAGATGGACTGAAACATATGTATGTAGTCTTACACATGCATATGCATCTGTCTCCCAGTTAATTGTGGAAATCAGCTCTTAATTCTATTAAAGTGTAAGAAAATCTGCAGTTTTCAGACGAGAATCTGGGTACCCACACACACCTCCCTTCCTTGCATTTACCATTGGGATCCTATCAGAAGTCCATTGAATGCAAAGTATTTATGCCCTTTTAAGTCCATAGGACTTTTACTATTGCCTTCAGCTGAACAAAGATACCATCAAAGGTGTTGACTAACTTTGGAGTGGTCCAGCCAAGAAAAGGATGGTAACATAGGAATGTATAAGGCTATGGGATTCCTTCCTCTGCCTCATCAGGTAGAGGGAATAGTCTCCTAAAGGGTCTCCACATCCTGCTGGTGAATTGATATCCGATTCAGGTGTGCTCCCTGCCAAACAGACAATCTGTGTGTGAAAATCATTCTGTGCTATTAACCATTATCAACTGATAATTCTGGTCCAACCCGGGCTAGTTGCTGTGTCTCTCAGATCTTAATCAAAGTGTGGTAGATAAAATCATTCATATCATTCCAAAAGAGCAGGTTACACTAATGTAGTTAAAAGCTTAATGTGTTCAATGAAAAAATTCTGTTCCTTTTTTAATGGGAATTAATCAGCAAACAGGTTCTTTTGCAGTTCCTCACCAACAGTGCTGCTGCATCTGGGTATTATGTGGATGCATAGACACAAGCCTGTTTTAAATAGGAAAGTGGGACACAGAGCAATGTACAGCTGCCATTCAGCGTAGAAATGTGCTCTGTCCCACTTACTGGTAATGGTTGTTTAATCGTGTCTAAGCTCTGAGGGAATGTACACCTGAGACATGAAGATACATACAAGCAAACATCAGCTCAGGATGAGAAAATTGCCAGCTTGAAAGGGAATGGGCAAATAACCATGCACAGAAGTTACTGCTAGGCAGGTGTCCTCTGTCTGATCATAGAATCATAGAATGGTCTGGGTTGGAAGGGACCCCAAGGATCATAGAGCTCCAACTCCCCTGCCACAGGCAGGGCCACCAACCTCCAGGCCTGGATCTACACAAGGTTGCCCAGGGCCCCATCCAACCTGGCCTTGAACACTTCCAGGGACAGGGCATCCACTACTTCTCTGGGCAAATCTGATGTTATGGGCAGGCAAGGGCCAAATGCAAGCACTTAATTACACATTATAGGATACCTATAACCCATCTTAAGACTCATGACACTGCAAAACCCAATAATAATAAATTGGTTTGTAGGTGATTTACGACATACCAGATCCTAGATTTTAAAAGTTATTTCTCCTCCAGTATCCACAACAGGACACAGTTTTAAAGGATGTTTTAACCAGGCCCAGCTCCTGACTCGTCCCATGGGGCAAAGTGAAATCTCAGAAACCATCAGACATCCATTTTCTATACACCAGGTATGAAGACAGCTGATTATGGAACAAGAATTTACAGACAGTGATGCACAGGATTTACTTTTCCTTCTATTTTAGCAACAGAGACTTTAAGACACAACAATCAAAGTAAAAATCCTTCACTAGAAATATGGACTTCACCTTGCACTGGGCAGACTTTAAAAAACATTTAAAACCTGAGATGAAAAAACCAGGAAGAAATATTATATAATGTGGATTTTAGACCAAATTCATAGGAAAGGCATGAGTTAGTTTCAAACATAGCTTTTCTCCCCTGTCCCACCTTTCCTTAGGAGAAAGGAAGGCTCTCCATTTGCTCCCACTTTATTATCCCAAACACACTGACATGGTGTTCCAGCACATTATGTCTGTTTAAAAGTGATTTTCTAAACAAACACTGTAAAATCTATTGGATCCTTGCTAAGGATCCAGCTAATTATTTCCACTGCAGTCAGCACTTGGAGTTCAATGGCAGTTGTGTTGGACCTTTAAAGTGACCTTTAAAGTGGACCTTTTCAGCTTCCCAGTGTCTCACAGCGTCTACACAGTTGATTAAGCTTGTGCCTGAGTCTGACCTTCAACTCAGTAATCACCTTCAATTAACCCTCAGTGTACCTAGAGTTTGATATGTGAAGATCTTCAAGAAGCTAAGAACCAGCCATTTTGGGGAGCTGTGAGGGAAGAGATGCAAACTCCTTCCATAGATGGTGCAGTGGGAGCTCAGGTTGAAGGAGCAGCTTCTTGGGATGCTCCTCAGCTACTTCGCTGGTGACATGAACTCCACTGTTTGACTTTGTGCTGAGAGGGACTGCAAGTGTTCACATGGTTGGCAAGAACAAGGCAGAAACTTAGAAATTAGGAGCAACATTACATTGGAAGCACTGCTAACTAAGAGTATCTGAATATTGTCAATAGAGCTGAGGCTGTTTGTATACTTGAAGTTAAGGTATGTTCTGCTGGATCCACCTCTAGAATCTCCATACAAATCCTACTTTCCAAAGATATCACAGCCTACCCTTCAAGGAGGTTTCACAAAGTAGGGAGCCACTCCAGTACGACTCCATTTTTAAGTATTTTTTTAAGACAAGTTAACATGGTTTTAGTCTCCTAGAATTAAACTCGTAGTGTTAGTTGTAAGAAGAAACCAGGAAGTATGAACCAAGTAAAAGAGAAAGGAAAATCATAGATAATTTAATCTGCCTAACAAAGACAGGGACAACTATCCATTTGCAATCAGCTTGCACCATCTTAGTCTTTCCCAGAAGAGATTTCTTTCTAGCCAAATATTAGGGATATTGTCAGTTGGTTCCAAGGACAAATTCCTGGAATAACAGCCACTAAGTTGACAAGTTTAAAGCTTTGTCTAGAGGGAACATGACAGGGAATGTACTACAGAACAGATTTTTCATTTGAGCCTCATTCCAAGAGCTACAAAACTCCAAGTTCCCAAAATGTAGGACGGAGTTCCTCAGGTTATTGCCTTACACACATGTCCACTCAGCCAACGATTAAAAATTCATAAGAACATCTTGTCACACAGCTCAGCATTCAACTTGCTTTCCAGTCTCTGGATTTAATCTTACCTTGAGCATTCCTTATCTCAGGAGGAAGCTAGTCTTGCAGTTAAGACAGAACTAGGCTGCAAAGTCAGAAGAGTTCAAGTCCCACTCCTGTTTCTGAGTTTTGAAGAACTTGTTTAACCCCCCCGAGATGCAGATTTCCATCTGTAGAATGTACCACTTGCTTTTGGTTGCCCATCCAGTCTCTCCACATCCCAAGCTATTTATAAAATAGTTTCTTACTGTGTTCTCTCCTTTTGCTTTCTGAAGCAGGACATCAGATGCTATTGGATACTTCAAGGGATGTTGCACTATTAGCAAAATTAGTGAAATAATTAAATCATGCCAAGAGACACCACGGTGTACACAGCTTTTAAAGCTGAGTTTAACAAAAACAAAATGTCCAGAATGTTTTAAAATTTGTTCCTGTCTTGAAGACCGTGGTTCAGATACATCATTGCTTCTCAAGTTGCTTAGTGAAAAGCACCTTGAGATGCTTTTCAAGAGAAAAGAAAATTTCTCACCCTGGGTCTGAAAGGATTTAATCAGTAAATTAATGGGGTTTTTTGTATAAATACCAGGGACACATCACTGAAGAAGGAAGTCAGTTTTGTGACTCCTGCCCTGATAAAAGCTAGGTTGTGTTTTGACCTAAAGTTGATGGGCCTGATGGAGACAGACTTCAGGATGAAATTCTTTGGCTAATATAGACCAGATGTCAGGACCAATGATCACAGTAGATCCTCCTACTCTTAAAAAAAATTTGGCTAATCCACTGTGGCCAAGAGTCAGCTTGGGCTCACGATCAAAGACCAATTTCTTACTGTATGGACGTGCAGGCCATGCAAGTAGATGCAGAGGAGCCATTTTGCATACCAGAAAAAGGGATGTGTTCAGAAGAATACAGCCTGCAAATTGTTCACCCCGTTCTACTAAGCCTACTAAATCGTCTGGAGGTGTCCCAGTTAAGCAGAACTACAATCCCTATTAAGTGGCACTCATTGCCACTAAGCATCGTTGGACTTACATGATTTCCCTTGTAGATGTCTGGATTAAGTGGTTTTGCCAACTAAGCACCTCCTTTTTCTGATTCAGTGGAGCGTACTGAATCATATGTATTTTACTGCTTTTATATATTTCAAATAGCATGAAAACTGGCTGGTTTTGTGGAAATTAAAATACAGTTTATCTGTTGCACAAGTTTTCAATACACGTGAGCTCCCAATGCATGTGGAATACATTTCATCCCATCTATACATCCAGCCCTACATTATGTATATAGTGGCTTTCAGAGAGCAGCGAACAGCCTCCCTATGCACTTACCCTGGTCTGATAACATTCTTATGAAACAGAAATCATATGCTGAACGTTGGAATAATGTCAGCACACAAAGGAAGGGGAAAGAAATAAATAAAGAAACCCAAAAAATCCAGGCACCTTGAAGCAAAGCTCTGAGAAACCGTCTCTTCTCAATGGAAAAATCCTAAGGTTGGTACATTTGGCTGCTTTCAGAGTGCAGTTCAGTGAGTAATGCCTCTTTCATTGGACACTCAAAGCTCTAGAGTCACATCTGTTTGTGCTGGCGTGAGATTGGCACGCTGTTCCCGCTGATGAAAGCTGAAGCGGTGGTGCCAACCTACAGGGAAAAGCATGGCTTTCAGGATTTTTATTTGGGGTTTTTTTTTTTCTCCTTTCTTTCCTTTTGCTGCAAGTATTCTAATACAGTGCCAAGGCAGCGGACGAGGCGAGCGCACACAAGTTTTCTTTGGAGGATGAGGGGAAAGGAAGGAGGAGGGGGTAAGGAGTGGTTGAGGGGGAAGAAAAGCATCTTGGCTGAAAGCTGAACCTGTCAGAGCTCTGATTTTTTCACAGACCCATTAGACTAGCCTGAGATTGAAAGGGACCTCAAAGCCTACCTAGTCCCACTCCCTGCTGTGGGCAGGGACAGCCTTCTCTAGCCCAGGTTGCCCAAAACCCCATCCAACCTGGACTTGAACCCTGCCAGGGATCCAGGGGCAGCCCCAGTTTCTCTGGGCACCCTGTGCCAGGGCCTCCCCCCTTCCCCAGGAAGGATTTCTTCCCTGTTTCTCACCTAAATCTCCCCATCTCCAGCTGAAGGCCATTCCCCCTTGTCCTGTCATTACATCATGATACCTAACTGATGTCAACAACGAGCTGGAGTGTGGAAGGCAACAGAAGGTTGGCCATTAACTTCTACAGAGGCAGCTCGAGTCCCTGTGAGCCCGTGTGGCAAGCACAGGCAACCCCAGCCTCCAGTGTGAATGTGCCAGATTTTCAGAATATAACCTCTTTTCCTCTTCAGGTGAGGCAGATCCAGCACTCATATGGGTTTTAGGCTCACAAAACCAATGAAGCATTTTGGCACTGATGAGTTAGGGGTTGCAAAGCCTAATACCCAGCTGCTTCATCTCAAGAGACTCTACAGCTTTGTGAGGCATGTCTAGGTTCCTTTGTCAATGGATGAGGAGAGCTGGAGGCCTCCAAATTGCGCTGGTGAGCATTTCACAGCTCATGCTTGAAGTGGTAACTCTCTCACCTTTATTCAGCATGGTCCAACCAACTCACACAACCATTTTTCTTTGTCCTTCCCTGCAATTAGGCCAGTCAATAACTAGAGAGATGCCAGGCTATGTCCAAGCTGCTAGATCCACCCAAGACAGCAGGGATGGGTCAGGGACACACACTTCATTTCTAAGTATGCTCAGATTAATAGGAAATTATGTTATGGCTCACAAATCAAGTCCCCAAAGAGATAATAAATACAAGACCCAGCACTCATGTGACAGAGTGGAAGCTGCAAATTGTTCAAAACCCAGGTTTCAAGTGGAAAGCAGGGCCAGGAAAACAGCACACACCCCAGGTCTTGAAATACTCACCAGAAGGAAAATAGCACATGGTTCATGAGGCCAGATCTCAGGGAGGTTTTCAGTGCCTTCATAGGAGAAGAGTTAAAAAAAAAATAATTAAAAATTGAGAGTTGCAGCAGGACTGACATTTCAGCCCATCTCATGCCTTGTAAAATATCTGACCATAATTAAAGCTGTTCCTTTTCTTTAATTAGCCTTGTGTCTCATTAGAGCAGTTCACTGCCATGTCTTTATTTACTTGATTATATCTCCTCCACACCTTTGCCTTCCCTCATTCACCTAATCTTAACATCTCTTTTCCTTCCCTTAAAGCTCTTTATTTTAATGCTTTGATGTTATATTGGCTTCCCCCTGCCTCATGCTTTGTTTAAAAGAAAAACAAAGACAGAAAATCTATACACAAAATAGAAGAGTCAACTACATCTTGACAAATCAAGCTTTTAGAAAGTCAGAAAAAGCAGATTTAAAGATGAAAGCTCATTCTTAACCCAGCTTCCTTCTTCAGAGACCTTAATATGATCTCTTTATGTAACTGTTTGCCAATTAATTCAAAATATAATGCAAGCTGCAATTTCTCAGAGGCATGCATTCATTAGGTTTGTGGAGAGTATATGTAGCTTTCAGACTCTGATTGATTTCCTAACTCTCCTTGAGATGTACAGAACATCTGTTAAAGACATCAACTTCCAAACAACCACTATTTAAATCTACAAATTTACAAGAAACATGGGGTTTTCACATGGGTGGAAAACAGAGTCTCTAGAAGACTGGTAACAACATTTAATCTTAGAGCAGTGACAAGCCCTGTTCAAGTTATGACCTACATAAGGAGAAAACAGCAGTTCATCATCACAGAGTTTGCCTTTCTCAATATATTACCAGAGCAGAGGCCATGTCCTAGACTATGAGAGATTAGATTCCTGAATATGTAAGATTATAACCTGTAAAAGTTACTTGCAGTTATCATTTCCATCCTCTTGAAGATGCCCTTGCATGGTTCAACAACATAGGGCTTACAGGTAGGCACATACTTAAAACCCAGCCCAAATAAAAAGAGGATATGAAAGTTCATTCCCACTGATTCTGCTGGAGAAATAAACATCTTAAACTGAAGAGGGACAGAGGTTTCGTAAGCACCACTTGAAAGACCTTTCTGATTTCATACTTAAATAGTGATGCTACCCTGAAGTTGTTCAGCTGATCCCTCATATGATAGCTTGCTGGCACACTCTGAAATACAAGGAGAAATAATAAGAAGCCATAAGCTGTGGAATATGGTATTAAGGTTTATTGGCATGTGTTTCAGGTACCCAGAGTATTCATTAAACAGGAAAGAGTTTAATTGAGCTCAACAGATTTAATTTTCAAGGATTCCTGAGTGGAATCAGGAGTCCAAACCCTGATGCCTTTCAGATCTTTCCATTCCTGATTTATTGAAAGTTCTTTGAAGTCCCTGCCCTGCTTTGCCTCCAGCTGCAGCATTGTTACTGAACAATGATGCTGCAGCAATGTGTTGTAGATGCAGCCCAAGATCCCATTGAAAATGGAGTCACTGTGTGCAAAAAAGCAACAGACAACCAAATCCTGGTATAAACTAAAGTACTCCCTGCATCTTTCACATGTCAATGGCCTGAAGCACCAAGCCATGTCCTACGGTGTCATATTTAACAGGACCAGGTAGGAAGGTGGCCAGAATCTCTCTCAGATACATAGCAGCATGCATCAGTTAGCTTCCAAGGAAGCCCTCCTCTGCAAGCTGCATATTTAAAAACTCCTACCCAGACATTTTTGTTCCATCAATTAAATGCATTAGCAGCACATAACTGCCAGGTACGTATGGAATGCCAAAGCTAAACTAAACTGCTAGTTGAGCATTAATACCCATAGGATTTGGTTGGGAGACCATACCAACTCTGCAGGTGTACCATACCAACCCTCAGACCATAATATGTTCTTCAAATACATAATACAGACATTATGTAGGATAATACATCTGCAGATAGAGCTTTGAGTATAGTAGGACTCAGTTTCTCATGTCACTATTTAGTGACACAAGCCAGGTGGAAAATGAGAAGAAGCTAGGAAGCAGATTGACAGAGAGCAGATTGACAATGAGGGAGGGGGCCCAGTACAAACAAAAAACCACATTTCTATTGAGTGAAATGGACAACTTTTGGCCAACCAGTAGAAAAGGAGCAGCAGAGAAAGGCCATTACCAGTGGCATGGAGACAGAGGTGCTGGACTGTAGCCAAAGCACACTCGCCTGTTGAGCCTGAAGAGAGCCAGTAGTAATCAGAAAATGGTTTGGGTTGGGAAGGAACTTAAAGAACATCTAGTCCCAAAACTCTGCCATGGGCTGGGACACTCCCCACCAGCCCAGGGTGCCCAAAGCTCCACCCAACCCAGCCCTGAACCTTGCCAGAGATCCAGGGGTAGCCCCAGATTTTCTGGGCACCCTGTGCCAGGGCCTCCCCCCTCCCTGGGAAGGATTTCTGCCTCCCAGCCCCTCTCCAGCTGCCCACCTGTGGCTGAAGGCCATTCCCCTTGGCCTGGCCCTCCCTGCCCTTGGCACCAGCCCCTCTTCAGCTCTTCTGGAGCCCCTTCAGGGACTGGAAGGGGCTCTAAGCTCTCCCCACAACTTCTCTTCTCCAGGCTGAACCACCCCAACTCACCCAGCCTGTCTCCAGAGCAGAGGTGCTCCAGCCCTCTGTATGCAATCACACACCCCAGTTGTCCTGCCCAGGAAGTAGGGATCAAAGTCATGCCAAAACTGCAGCTGACCAAGTCCCCTTGCTCCTGTGGCCACTCTGTTGTTGCCCCAGCACCTTGGTGTGGATGGCAAACACCCATTCCATGGGCACTCACCGCTTGCACCTCATTTCCTAGGAACAGACCAGACATCTCAGGGCTTTTCTTTCTCAACACGTGACATTCATTGTGTGGGTTAGAGCACCAGGAAAGGCTGAGTGCTCACCTGCAACCCAACAATATGCTGCTGCTTTCAGGGAGAGCACAAGATGCTGAGGAGACATGAGACCCAAGCTTCAGTACAGCACTGTGGTCCTTCTCACAATCCAAGGCCCTTCTCTCAAGACAGCTACAGCTGGCTTGCAAGGTAAGAGAGCAGCACAGGACTTCATTTTCAGGGAGCAGGAGCCAGTTCTGTGCTTCACATTTCAATGTGTGAGACCAGGAAAGCAGTAAGGAGGTGCTGTTCACGTAGGAATGAATGGCATGCCAGAATACAGCCTCAGACCTGGTTCAGGGAGGTTCCAATGGTATCCTAAAATCTGTGCTGCTATAGGTTATGGAAAAAAAGTAATAAATCAGCAAAAGCTGTAGCAAGATGACAATACAGACAGGTTCCTCAAGAGTCACAGATGATCAGGATCCTGGCCCTGTCCTCTTCGCTCAGACAAAACTACCGAAGGGAGGAATTTCCTCTGCAACAGAGCGTGCTGGAAGCATGCCCAGGCCCACCACGGCTCCATCCCAGTAGTTCAGCGTGGAGCCCCTGGTGCTATTCATGATCAAGAGAGTGAATTCTATAGCCCCCTGCTTCCCCCTGCCCCGCTGGCAGCCAAATTCCAACACTGGAGTTATGCAAATCCAGCTCGGCCCCCCTCTTCCCCCCGACTCCTTCACTCTGTGCAATATTTTATTGAGCTAGTGTTTCTCTAGGGCAGGACAGAAAACATCACATATTGTCCTCCACTGACAGTCTCAAGGCACAAAGGAAAATATTCCCTGCCCTCTGGGGTGAGTTTTACAAGCACCCAGCACATGCTTAAGCCCTATCTGTGCCAATACCCTCTCACAACGTATCATACACCTGAATACAATTGCACACAGACCATTTCCACAGCTGATGTTACCCTCTCTCAGTACTGTCCCAACAGCAGGCTCCCCCCTCAGCCAGCTGACAGTCCCCTTTCTCCAGCATCCAGGGTGCAAAACAATGCACCCACCATCATCGCACCGCTACCGTGCCCACCGCAGCTCACAGGCAGCTGCACTCCCCACAGATGGGGTTGTGTAACCGGGGTTTAAACATGCTTATCCAAAGGCACTGGGCTCTGCTGGGATCCTCTGTCAACTCCAGGAGCCAGTGCATGCATCCAAAGCAATTACAGAAGCATGCCTCATTGAGGTGGTTTGCTGGTGTAGCATAATTTTATTTCTCCCACCTGACAAAATAATAAAAAAAAAAACCAGGGGAAGAATTATTTGTCAGCTCAATCCCTGTGTTAATCTAGTTGCAAGTATAATGTGATTTCCCTCCTGCCCCCAGTAGTAGGTATTGCAACACCTTACATATGGATCATTCTAATCTAATATAATCTGGCTGGCTAGAAAGGAGGTTTCCCTCTGCTACAGCTGCTTGTGATTATTGCTAAATATACATGCCAAGCTGCAATCAGCACGGGCGTGCATCTTCACTAGGCTGTGTTTGGTAAGCCAACAGTAAACCCTGGAAAACGCAGGAGATGCTGCACAGCTTTACATGCTTCAGCTGCATCCAGCTTTCCTCCCCCCCCACCCCCAAAATGCTTTCCCTACCTGCCATTTCTAATGCATGGTGATCTGTTGCTGCTTTTCTGTAAGGAAAACTGATTTAAAAGCTGCCGATCGCAGAAGATAAGAAGCGTGGGCTCACCTTTACAAACAGCATACCGTGGGCAAATACTCAGTAACTGGTTTGTCCTCTTCGTTTTACATTCACTTAAGGTGAACTTCATCAAGAAGAGAGGCATTTCTGTTGAAACTCAGATCAAGCACACATGTTACAATTAAAAAAAACCCCCACCCCACAAAGCCAATGAATGATAGCTTTTTATCATTATTAAATACAAACATGTACTCTTATTTTACTATAATTATCAAACTAGGATTAATATAATCTTGTATATTGCTTCCCTTCACGGTGAATTAAATTATGTAAAAAGTCTCCCACTAGTATTCTTGCCCAGCAAGAAACATTTTAATTGTAAATTTGCCTTTTGGAGTCTTTAAATTACACACACACACATTAAAAAAGGCCAGTACTACGGATACTGTGTATCCACTAATCTGTAAATAGACTCCCAGTCCAGGACTCATCTCTCAAATGTGGCATCAATTGCACAGGCTCCCATTTAGTTTTAGTTGAATAAAGCCATACTAGATACGCAAATAACATCAAACTTGCCGGATTAGAAAGGGGCACCTCGTACTCTAAATCAGGATTGTCAATCATCACCCAGGATTAAGGGATATAGTTTAAAAACCTAAAAGCAAGCACTTCCTTTTAACTTCTGCCTACTGTGCATTTTGGATTATCGCCCAGAAAGAGTGTTCCTTGAAACAAGGCTGCCTCCCTTCTACCATCTCCAGGAAGTGCATCTTTACCATCTGCTAACCTCTGTTTGGGGGGGATGAGGGGAGGGGGGGAAGTCTCAGCAAAGCATGCAATTTAGATTTGAGATCTGCTTCTGACTGTGATTATATTTATAACTCGCTTTTCACAGAAAAATTGGGGGGTTATTTTTGGCTTAATAAGTGCTTTCTGAACACAGTCACCATTCTTAGCGCAAAGATGTAAGGCAGTTAAAAACCAGAGCAGCTACTCTGCTCTTACACAGAACTGGCAGCCTTCCTGAAGCGTTCACTGCCTCTCATGTGAAGAGTTTTGAGACAATTACGTGGGATATATGTCACCGTACTCCTGAAAACAGAGCAGCATCCCATGGATAACTCTGCCTGTCCTCCTGCTTGCAAGGTGGTCAGCACTCAGCCTTCCTGCTCTGCCCCCCACCGCTTCTCCTACTTTGTCCTGGTTGAGCTACAAGGCACTTCTGAAGAGTAGAGTCTCTCCTTCTCTGTCAGAAAAGGCCATGGGAGAGGGACATTAATCAACAGATGACAGTTCAGTGAACTGAGCTCAGGATTGGGTCAGAAACTGGGAACAGTTTGTGGGAACCGTTAATAGAACTGGCTGCTCTGTTTGGCCCTTAACTCATCGGTGTGTACCTGATTTTCCAGACAAGCAGGTATGTGATTTTCCTTATTTGATGTTAAATTCAGGCTGTTCTTGGGTGTTTGGTTATTTCTGCTCAACAGCAGTCTTGCCAAGTGATGTACCAGCACATGTGAGTTATACGGTGAGCTGGACACACGAACAGCTGTGGGACTCAAGTGTAGCTTGAGTGCAGAAGAGAAAGTATACAAGGAATCAGGCAGAGAGGGCAACTGTCTTCATGAATGAGGACCTGTCCACTCTATTTGAAGGCATTTTCACCTATGATTCTGTGCTCTACTTCTTTGGCTACAACCAGAGACAATAACATACATCCCATCATCCTTGTGGACTCAGCTATCGCTTCCAGAGCACTGATGTATGTCACATCATGGCATGGACCCATTGAAGTTATTTAGGCTTGTAAAACCTCTTCAGATCTATGGGATTTAGACACCCCAATACTTTGGGGGATCCGACTTTCTAAACTGGATGCTGTGGTGTTGAGTCTACTCAGTTTTCCATTGCAGACACCTCAAATGTCCTCAGAGGTGATCCTCCACAAGCAAAGGTTTCTTTCCTGCATCTGTTTATGAGTGGGTCTCCCTATTTTTATATATATATATTCATACACATGTATAACATTTTAAAACATAGAGTATGTAATATAATGAAGTTATAAGGAAGAAAAAACTAGACTACAAGAGAATAAAGTATCACTGCTACCCTATTCTATATAAACAGAATTAAATCACCTTCCACAGCTAATAAAAAATCTTTTTCAAAATGAATGTTATTTGGAATATCTTTATAATTACAATGCTCACCAGAATGGAGGGACAAGGGTCATATCCTGAGCTGGTGTAAAGTGTCACAGCTGCACTGACTCTTCATCTGCACTTCACAATCTAAACAAGTCAATGGTCTTGCCCCTAAAGGTATGGTTTATGGCTGCATACTGATTAAAGAACATATATACTGGTTCTTTAAGCAAGAAAGGGAAAAAAACTCAGCAAAGACTAATCTTATCAACATATAACCTTTTAATCAGATTATTGAAACAACACGTTAATTTATGAAAAGTTCAGCATTCTATTAAATTGCAAACAACGTAGTGAATTGCAGCCCAACAGGCTGCTTCATTGAATTCATGCAGCCACTCCTGGCAAAGGCATTCGAAATTTGAACTTAATTAATATTCCTACTCCTGGTTTCCATAGTTTCTTTTTAAACACGAGTACCAGCAGAAACTGGCAGTAATTTTACCCATATTCTCAATAATAACCCCCCTCTGGCTGTCAATATGTATGAAAGGAAAAATTTTTTGCATACCCCAATCAGCCTGTCATTTTCCTGTCTTTTGTCAAAAATACCTTGGCAACTTTCCCCCCCCCCCTCCCTTTTTTTTTTTTGCTTACACAGCTTAAGATGCTTAACTGTTTCTCTGCTTGGGTTATAAGCGAGGCACCTTTGGGTAGGTGAGTAGCCATGCTCCTCCAACTTCAGGCAATAGCTGCCTTGCACACACCCCCCCACCCCAAATTTCACAGGGACAGGGGAGGGAAGGAAAGCTATCCCTGAAGAATTGGGAAATTAAGTGGCTAAAATGCTTGGGAAAGTGTTTTGTATTTTCCTTCCATACCTAGGAACAGGCTGCCCAGGGAGGGGGTTGAGTCACCATCTTTGGATGTGTTTAAAGAAAGGGTAGATCGGGTATTTAGGGATATGGTTTAGCTTATAATGGGAACAGTTGGACTTGATGATCTTAAAGGTCTTTTCCAACCTTGTGATTCTAGGAACTTCCAAAATGGCTAGTGTCCATCTTGGACTGAGAAATTATTACTCTACATATGCTTTAAAGCTATTTTTCTGTTCTTATGTAAAAAGGGGACTGCCCTTCACACAAGCAGTACCTGAGCTAGCCTGAATACCAGAAACACAGCCCACGAAAGTCTCACTCACATCTGGACAGAGAGCCGGAGGGAAGCACAGCGCTGCATAGCACTTGGCATGGACAAGGAGGGAAGCCTCACTTCCCTAGGAACCTTTCTGGAGGACACAACTCCTACTCCACAGCTTAACAACGCTTCCCCTTCTGTGTGATGTGGCCCCAAAACTCATCTTCCACTGTCATGTGAGCCTGTTCACCAAACCCTTCATTCACAGTATCCAACCTGGTATACCCTGACCTTCATGGAGTATTCTTTGTCTTCTCTGGAGGGTACTCATAGTTTCTTCTTATGAAGAAGCTACCTTATTCATGCAGGAAGAATGAAGAACCATGAAGAATTCCAGGTAAACATCTGCATGAGATATCCACCCTGAGCTCCATGCTGCTGCAGGACACCATAATGAAGATTAAGCCCTCAAGGCTGGGAACCAGTTCCTTCGGACGCATGCCTTTGGACTGCTGCACAGGCATAACCCTGTACCACTTTCCATGGAGAGTCCCATGTGTCTGATCTGGGAAAACAAATCCTGACTATTTGAGCCAACACCTGACTGAGCCCCTCTTGCCTGCAGAGCTAGCCAGCTAAGCTTTACACCAGAGGCAGCTGAGGTGATGCCAATAAGGCAGGAGGAAAACCTGATGAGAACTGGAGATGGGCCGTTACCCAAGGACTTGTCATTTATTCCAGTACATAATCCAATAGCCCTATAGACTGTGCTTTTTCTAGAAGACCAGTTAATGGCAAGAGTAGCAGCACCTTTCTGCAGTTAACTGCTCAGGGATTAGCTGTTCCTTTAGCACACAGATCTCACAGTGCCCTGCATGTCACCTCCGTTACAGACTTCACCGTTTCCTGTATCAGGAACTATACTTAAAACTTCTCCCTAAACTGAAACCAGCCTGTAAGCTCAGGTATCACCATGGATACATCCAAACTGATTTTTCCCTCTGAATTTCCAGGGGTCCATTTTAGCAAACATGGCTGAGGCACGACAGATCATAAACATTCTGCTCCAACAAATTATGTGCCAAACATTCAATGCAGAGTTCAGAAATACAAATTAGTGATGGAAATAAAATTTAGTGTTACTAAAACAAAGGCTACAGAGCAAGCTCAGCAGTAACTTGTGGTTTATCCCATTTGAGACCAGTCAACACATGTGAACTGGTGTACAGTTAGCACATACGTTAACATATGTGAGGTATGAGAGATGTACCTCACAGGGATCCACAACGCAGACTGCCACTCATCCACCCAGAAGTTGGGGGATGCAGCATAACACAAAGGGTACTCCAGAGTAATTTTAGGGAGTCTTTGGAGACTCCAGGAGGAGGAACCTGTTGGACATCATTCCACTAAAAACAAGACTTTCAGTTACTCCACTGTTGAAAGACCAACCCTTACACACATACACAAAAATATTAAGAAAACCCTGAAAAAATAAGCATTAATTACACAATCAGCAAATAAACCTTCTCCACCTTCCTTCCAGTGCTGTGAAACCCATTGCTCTTTACAGCCAGAATTCAATCTCCACCCTGCTTCAAAGTAGAGGGTTGGACCACATGATTTTCTGAGGTCCTTTTAAAAGTAAATTATCCTGTAAAGCCAGGAATACTTGCAGTAAGAACTCTATCTGCTGTACAACTAAGTACAGCCATTGCTGAATTGGCCAGTTGCAAAGGCTGGACTACAGAAAAATCTGAGTCAATATAGATTAAGTTCCTGTGTGGTACACCAGCACAGCAAGTCTGTGGCATACTCTCAACAGGTACAGGAAACAGCTCACAATTCCATGAGCCAACTCTCAAACATTAAACACAACAAAGCAACTTAGGGTTGGACAGGACCCATCATCCATCAAGGCTGATGTCAACCAAAATGTCAACAATTTTGTAGAATAAGAGGCCTGCCTTCAGAGTACCACAGTGCAGAAAGGTGATCTTTCATCCTGTCATTCCAAATAGTTCTGTTTTATTGAGTTGAATCAACTAGGCTCTGCTAGCAGTTGCCTCCTGTGTTGCCAGACGGGGAAGCTCAAAGGCACCTGCGAATCAGGAGGGGACAAGATGACAAGCAACTGCTTGACTGATGAAGATCCTATTCTTGGAATAGTTCCTGTCTATCTTGCCAAATACATCTTGGCTGAAGAGTGTATGGTGGCTTGGGAGGAGGGGTGAAGAGGGGAGGGAGTATTGAGGATCAAAACCATCTCCAGGTAAGGTAGGCCCAAGGCAGTGTCGAAAGAGAACGGTAGGTCAGATGGAAGCACCCTAGGAGAGTCTGAGCATCTGAGAGGCTGTCCAGCCAAACACAGGGTTTTCTTCAGGAGGAGGTAAATACTTTCTCCTTGATGTTGGTGGTAGCTTTCAGCTTTAGGGACTTTCAAATTCCTAACCTGAGGGAATTGTTCCTTTTTTAAAAAATAAAAATGACTAGGAATCCCAAGTGGTCCTTTATTGGGACAAAAAGATGTTTTGTGGTTCACAGTTTATAACAGAGAGGACAAATATGATGGGTAGAAATACCATTCATTGTTGCATAGGGAAAAAACCCTTTACTTCTCCCCTGGGAAGGAGAGCAGACAGTATTTCTGTTGTGGCCTGACAAGCACTGGCTAGAAGATGGATCCAGGAAAACATGAGGGCAGAAGTAGTGAGAACATACGAGGGCAGCTCATACACAGAGCACTGCAGGAAGCAGACAGTCATGAGGTGCACCCTGACGACTGCCAGAGCAGCTCTGAAATATCGAAACGCTGGAGAAGTCACTCAGACCAGGACCCAGCACTGCAGAACTGTGCAGTGTCCTGTCCCCACCTGTGAAGGGAAGTTCGCTGTGTTCAGAGTGGCAGAAGAGATCCAGGAAACGAACTTGCAAGGATGAAAGTCCGTTTCTAAGAGAAGCCAGTGATGGAACAGACGGATGGCATCTGTAGATTGTCTAAGTTGTATCGTGCCTCATTGTGCAGCCATTGACAAATGCACAATCATCAGTCGACCAAACGGTCAGACAGCAGCTGTCACTCATGCAGGCAGAGCTGGGATCCAAGGGGGAGCAAAATGAGAGGGCCTGTTCTTCTCTGCCAAGGACCAGCAGGTGTGGAAGGAGAGAGATGCCAAGCAGAAGGGAACCAAGCTAGAAGAAAACTCATTTTGTTTGAAGTTAGCCGGTGTCAGATTAAAGAAATCAAAGACTTGTTTAGAGTAAAGCAAAGAGAAATAAAGGAAGCGTTTTTCAGATTTCAGTCCAAGCCTTTTGTCCAGTTTAACCTCTCTTCTCTTGTTCCTCCATTTGCTCGTTTTCTTCATCAGTCACAACAGAATGGCTCCTCCAGAAGAGACTCATCCCTTGACTCACCAAAGAGACCAAGATCAAGGCAATTTAGGAAGCGTGGTTTTCAGGCCCTCATCTCCATGTACGCTAACATGCTCCTTCACACAGCACTGCCACTGGAGATAAATCCATAGGCAATGCTGTGCCATAGCAGCCAGAGCTACTTTGCAGCCTTCATGAAGACAACTACTAAACACTGAAAGTCAGTATTTGCCTATCAAATTCTCTGTTCTCTACCACCAGACTTTCAAATGAAACAAAATCAGCTCTAGGTTCTTCCATTTGCCAGGGAAAATGAAACCCGATGGGCCAAGGAAGCTGAAGGGGTTGAATGCACTACAGTCTTCAGGGGTCAACATAACAAGTATCACTGGGCTTCCTTGACCTGTACAAGTGAGGCAGACTTACCCTTCAGGCAGTTCATGGTAGCTGGTCTAAACAAGTTGCTTGCGTCTCTTTATAACTGATGAAGCAGCTGAGACTCTTTTAGGAAGCAAATCATCTGTCCTACTTTAGCTATATGCCAGGATTAATCAGACTTTGGAGTAGCTCTGCGATGATACAGGCAGCCTAAGCAACTAGCATGCCACACATTTAAATTCACAGAGTGGGAATTTGGTGATGTCAAGCCCTGCATGATGTTACCATGCCTTGAGAACCACTCCTTTTTTGTCTGTTTTGGCTCCAGTTGTGCCTTGCATGGCAGTGCAAAGAACCTGTGTTCTCTTCTACAACCTTGTTTTGTCACAGAATTGACTCTGATCCATTTTCCCCTTGGAATCCGCAGTCTGACATCCAAAAAAAACCCACCCCACTACATTAAAACAACAAATTAAAAAAATGTCATGTCACTTCTCCCAGCTTCCTTCATGCTTCTAGCTCTTTCTGCCCAAGAATAAGAGCTATTTCTCATCTTTTATAGTACAAACCGATTTTCTGGCACTTAAAGGAAAGTACAGTTGAATGTAAAGATCTAGGCAAGCGCAAGAATGTCTCTGACAGCAGAATCACAGAAGCACTAGGTTGGAAAAGACCTTTAAGGTCATCAAGTCCAACCATTCCTGTCCTATGCTAAACCATATCCCTGAGCACCTCATCTACCCATCTGTTAAACACATCCGGGGTGGGGACTCACCCCCCTCCCTGGGCAGCCTGTGCCAGGCCCTGACAGCTCTTTCAGGGAAGAACTATTCCATCACATCTGCTCTGACCCTGCCCTGGTGCAGCTTGAGCCCATTGCCCCTTGTCCTATCTCCTGTCCCCTGGCTGAAAAGACCACCTCTCTACACCCTCCTACACCCTCTCTACACTCTCTACACCCTCCTGTCAGGTCATTGTAGGTGGTGATAAGGTCTCCCCTCAGCCTCCTCTTCTCCAGACTAAACATCCCCAGCTCCCTCAGCTGCTCCTCATAGGATTTTCCCTCCAGCCCCTACCCAGCCTGGTTGCCCTTCTGTGGACACATTTGAGGACCTCGGTGTCCTTCTGATGGTGAGAAGCCCAGAACTGGACACAGCACTCGAGGTGCAGCCTCACCAATGCTGAGTACAGAGGCACAGTCACCTCCCTAGACCTACTGGCCAGGCTATTCCTGATACAAGCCAAGATGCCATTGGCCTTCTTGGCCACCTGGGCACACTACTGGCTCACGTTCATTTGGCTGTCACCCAACACTCCTAACAGCACACCACCTAACTCACACATTTTTTTTAAAACCAAGTTGCCAGACTCCTGCAAGTTTCTAAGGGTAAAGGGCAGATGTTTCCTGAGCCTGATGAGGGTCTTATCCAGCCCCGGAAATAAAGAACTAAGATGAACTCCCTCCCTTAGCTGATACTGCTGCTGCTTTCTGCCCTCGCAACACAACTGAACAAGTTGAGCACTAAGCACTCCCCTTGAATCACAATTTTCTGCCTTCTCTTTTCTAAGCTAGGCCCCTGACGTTTCTAAACGTACCATTTTTTACATGAAACAAAGCAGAAAACTGCCCACCTTCCCGTTCGCTACCTCATACGGTGGGTCTGAATTGAAAACACCAACATGGAGAGAATTATGCATTGCACAAAGAATAGCTTGGGTTGGGGCTTGGGTTTTGTTTTTCATTTAATGTGCACGGTGTCTTAAATGGGAAACAAACTCCATTCTGGATCGTACCGCTGCCACACGAGGCATTCTCCCTCCAGTGGTCTGATCCCAGGGTACGGACTGGAATAATTTCCTAGAGGGAAACTGACAGCTCTTTCATAGCCTTGCCCCTCCTCCCTACACACAACCGGCTGCATTATTCTTATTTATCAAGACCAAATAAAGTAATTTCCTTTAAAGCAAAATGCCTCCATAGCGTAAAGACTTCAGAGGGGTCTTTGCCTGTCTTTGTAAGGGCTACCACCACCCACCGCACCTGGGACATATCTTTTTGTCCCCCAAAAAAGCCCCTTTAGCCTACTTTTCAGTCTTCAGAAAAGAGGCATTCTTTGTGGGTAACAAAAGCACCACCTTAGCACCTAACTTGCCAACAAATTAAGTGCTATCAGCTAAACACGCTCCGCTGTCTGCTCTGAGTTATACACCAGTCATGGTAGGTTTTAATTTGATTAGTGATTGGGCTAAAAGCAGCTAAATAAAAATTATAATGCCCAAGAGCCACTTAGACTTGTTCAGACACTTTAAATACCAAATCCCTTCAGCAATATAACATTATCTTTATAGACAAAACTGAGTTTAAAAGTACAAATCTAATTGATCTCAAGTGCATTGGAATTACTATATTTAGGCACTGGATTATGAGCTACAGAAAGCCTCACGCTATGTAAGCAACAAAACTAATTGTGGAAAGACAAAGGTATGTGTCTAACGTGCTTATGGACTTTTAAAAATTCATATTTTCATTGAAGCTGGCAAAGTTACAGCTGCTCACACCAGCAGTGAATTTGGCACAGCGCCCTATATGTTGAGAGAACATAAGCCGGCTATTTCTGGTCTCCTTCAGAAGACCTGGACTTCAAGCCCTGCCTCAAAATTACTGTTTAAGGCTCTTACTGTTGCAAGAAGAAAAAAAGTGAATTAAAAACCAGCAAATTGATTCTCAACAGCTAAACAAGACTTCCTTGGCTTTCGTCTCTACTGGGGGCTCGGTTCATGCAGGCATTTATGGTGGATGCTCAGACACCGTACGGATGCCATTACACTTTTAAAGGATGCCATTACACTTTTAAAGAAGCTTTTCAAATACAATGCACTATTCCAGAATAAACAAGTTGCTTAGACAAGAAGAGGGAGCAATCCATCCCCAGAGCCACTTCTGAGGTTAATATATACCAGCGTGTACTCAGAAAAAAAGACAGACACAGAAAGAGAGATTCAGTAGAACTTGTATCTGGCTGAATGGGGAATTTATTCTCAAGTCTTCAGATGGATGCATGGATTCTGCCTGCTTTGAACTCTGCTGTGGCATGCAACTCAGTTGCCTGCCAGCAGACAGATATCCCTGGGAGGGAAAAAGCAACAAAATCCACATTTCCCTGAACAGACCCCCATTCCTGCATCTCAGAGCAAAACAACTATTAAGAAACACTTGCAGACAACATGATTCAAGATATCCTTCTCAAACTTCTTGGTTCACCCCACGTTGTGCTTTCTGCTTAACATGGGATTTTTCCAGTGACAACAAGGACCAGAGAGGAGTCTCTCCTCTTGCTCCTCCTTTGTAAGAGGAGATACACTCACTACATGAGAGGAAACTAATTAAACCTTCAGAGGTTTCCAGAAAAATCCACAAAGAGGAAAAACCGATGGCCAACGTTACAAGAAACAAAATAGGTCTTAAAAATAAAAAAAGGCAACAGTGATCTTCAATTAATTCAGGAAAATCCCCAGAGGGAATCCACCAAAAGTAAGGCTGTTATCCAAGTGTTGATACAGGGGGCTGGCTGGGTCTTGGAGGTCCCATTGGTCTCTCTTGGAGGTCTCAAGTATTTCCTTAGCAGCTAGGGAGAGCAGGAGTGAAAGCTATTTGGATCCAAAATCACAGAATCACAAGACTGGAAAAGCCCTTTAAGATCATCAAGTCCAACCGTTCCTGTCCTGTGCTAAACCAGATCCCTGAGCACCTCATCTCCCCTCTGTTAAACACACCCAGGGGTGGGGACTCAGCCCCCTCCCTGGGCAGCCTGTGCCAGGCCCTGACAACCCTTTCAGGGAAGAACTTTTTCCTCCCATCTGCTCTGACCCTGCCCTGGCACAGCTTGAGGCCATTGCCCCTTGTCCCATCTCCTGTCCCCTGGCTAAAGACACCATCACCCACCTCTCTACAACCTCCCTTCAGGTAGTTGTAGGTCACAGTAAATGTAGGCCACGAAATAAATGCCACAGAAGAGCAAACATCTTTCTAGGTTGAAGACTTTTGGGTTGGTTTTGATTGTGGATTGTTTTTTTCTTTTAATGAGAAATTAAAACCACACACATTGGGAAACAAAGTTAAGTTAAATCTAGCCCAGCTTTGCACATTTTAACAATTCGCTCTGCTGTCTGTAGAACACAGCAATATAAATATTGCTATCTCTGTTAAAATGAATTATTGACAATTTTAATACATGTTGCACAGTACATATTAATATAGAAAAATACATGTTATCAGCAGGGCAATGTTGACCATGTACTAATCCATTCCACCTGCTCAAATATTAGTGCAAATAATTATATATTTGTAATGCATCATTGCTGTCTAGTTTGAATCTCTGCCTCCAGAATAAATGTCTCTTCTCTGAAGTTGTTTGCTATTATGAGTAAAATGTTATATATTCATACTCAAATTGACTTTGGGTGGATAAGTAAAATGAGCAACCTTCAAAAATCCACTTGTCTAAGACTTAGCAAGTCTTTTTAATGAATTGTTTACAGTAAAATGAATGTTGTAAAAATGTTTTAAACAGAAGCTTGTGTTAGCTGGCTTCTCTACACCACTCAGATACCACATGTCAAACCTGTGTAGAGTTCAAAATGACCATCTTCAACTGGCAGCATCAACTGAGGTGAACCTTGAGCATGTCTTTCAGCAGGAATTATTTACCCCGACACCACGCAGTTCATCTACCTATGAATAGATTCTGAGGACATCATCTCTCCACAGCCTCACCTTTCTTTTCAAGCAAAGAGGTGGCCTTGGCAGGGCCAGACACTTGGTAGAACAACGGCTCCTGTGTGCAACGGACCGATGATCAAAATGGGAAAAGGAGACATGCAACCAAGATACTTCAAGGGCTGATCTGTGCCAGGATTGACCCTTGGCTAGAAGTGAAGTAGGGATAGGGCTGAGGAGAACATGGGCAGCCCTGAGAACAGATGAGGTGAAGTTAAGGTGAATAAATTGCAAAAGAAGGCTGCTGTGTGAACTGCCAGCTGGCAGAGAGGTAAGGGAGCAGAAGCAGCCCTGAAACCTTTGAGAGCTCCATTGTGCACAGAAAGGGGAGGGATGAGAAGGGCTAACATCTCTTGGTCTGTTCTGTCCTCTATCCCTGCTAAATCCAGGTTGGAGACCACCACCATAACGTGAGGAAACTCTCAGTAACAGCTGCTGCTGCTGTGAGGCCTGTCTCTCAGAGCAAAACTTGTTTCTTCACACTCTGGCTCCTGAAGCCTTATGGATGTTTTTGGGTTTCAGTGAAAGAAGAGAGAGAACTTTAACACTTCAAGAAGAAAAATCTGAAAGTATTAACTGTGAGATAATACTGTATATTGAAAGACTGACAAGGTCTCCTAGAAGGCCTGCTCCAATTAGAGGTTTCTCTCTGGTATTGTGGTAACAGAGGGGAAGGGACAGTGCAATCCTGAGATCTGGGAAGGAAAACAGGGCATAGGGACGTAAAGCTAATAGAATAGAAGTAAAAACCAAGGCTGCCACATACACTAAGGGCTGTATTGACAGAGCAAGCAGTGCCCCACACAAGAGAAAAGACGATCGGCAAACACAGCTGCTTCCCAACTCTAAGATAAGCAGAAGACGTGGTACAGAAATCTACCACCAAAGAAATCAGGATGGAGGGGAAAAAAAGAAAAAAGAGATTAAAAAAAAAAAGACAGGTGTAGAAACACCAGGAAAGCTCAAATAGACATTTCCAGCCTTGATGTCCAGAAAGAAAATAGTCCAATGTGGATTGATTTGCATCCTCCCATCTCCACTTGGAACTAGCACAGAGGTGGTGGATAATGCTGCAAAGCCAATGACAGAAAAGGTGCTCCTACCTTTCAGTTGTCCTCTAGAAGAGTAGCTTTTGGTGCAAAGGGAAAAGTCTCTAACTGCATCTAAAATTAGAGAAGCAGTTATTTAGGTATCTATTTCTTTCGTGTAGGAAAACCAATCAACTCAGCCTTGTTTCCCAATCCGTAACTGGTTCAACTCAACTGCTAAACCAAATTAATATAGTTCTTTCCATGAAAGCTTAACCCAAAGAACATCCATCTGTTTTGAAATTCATCAAGACACCTGCAATAGAGTAGTTTAGAGTAACTCACTGACATGCACACATGGGCTTGAGAACCCTGGAGTTAGTTAGCCAAGTTACTGGCTTCTGAAGAACCTGTGAATGAACCCAAGGAACCTCTGCATCTTCAGGGCACTTAGTAAGATGTGTTTTTGCTACATTATTTGCCACATTTCCCACAAAAATGGAGCAACGAAAACACCCCAACGCCAGCAAGATGGTGGAGGGACGCTCCTTAGGCACTGATAACGTGAGTTATCTGTGGTGGTTAAACACTGAAGCAACCAGTGATTGAAAATGACTTTGTGAAAGCTAAGATGAAAACCAAATCCACAAAAAACTCCACCCAAAACCCAACCCAAGTTCTCTTACTGATTGCAAGATAAACTGACCTGTCACCGGTCAATGCCATGCCATCCACAAACCAGTCACTCACTGGTATCCCAATCACTGGTCAAAAAAACCCCCAACCAATCAACCAGCTCAGCTTTGGCAAATTCTCCTACCCCTTTAATCAGGCTTCATATTGCTGATGTGCTTCTACACATCACAGTAGAGATAACATTCACGGTGTCACCATCTGGCCTTCACAGCACACTGACACTCGTTATGGATTGCTTCTTCCTGTTGAATCCAGCAGTTCCAAGATGAATGAACAGCTCCATGGCAGAAGTATTTCCCCTCCTGCCCCTATGAACAGCTCCATGGCAGAAGTATTTCCCCTCCTGCCCCTAGAGACTCACTTTGGTACAGGGATTTTAACTCCAATCCTGCTTATTCTCCTAGGTTGATGCATACGTCAGGTTTCCATTAATCACATTTCAACCTCCTCCTTCCACGTGCTCTGCTGCTGCATTTAAAACTGCTTATCCTCCATATCATTTTAGTTCATGTCTTCTTCACTTCTTAACCTCTACTTCTCAATATCTAGATTGTATTTTTCCAAGCACTTCCAGTTCCCACTTTTATATATATATATTTTTTAGGTGCATAGAGAAGTATTCTTCCAGCACACCGACTCCTTCCTGCCCTCTGTGCATATACAAGAGCACAATACTAAATCATGTTAATAAATTATAGGACTTGTAAAAGCACAGCTTACTTCCCAGCCTACAACAGTTTACTGCAAAGCCATTTTCACCAATTGCAGACAACATAATTACACACACACGCTCACACCTCCTCTCAGGCATTCATTTGGCTGCCAGCCTGTTAAATGCCTATGTTCTAGGAGCAAACATGAGGAAGGCAATACTTTAACTCATTACATGAACATTAAAAAGGCATATTTGTATTGTGGATAGTACTTTATTGTATTCAGAAGCTGCTGGAAGTATTTTCCTAAATTACATGCTGTAAGAGCTCTAAACTTTAAAAATGTGTGAAAATTATAGTTCCCCACCCCATCCCAATCCAACTTGTAAGTAAACTTATTGACAAGGGCGTCTTCTCTGGAAATAGGAGCTGTTTCAGTGTGTGGATGGGGAGGTTGTTCTGTTTTGGGTATTTTTAAAGGTAAGGGAAAGCTCACACCGGTGATAAATTTGGTCAGTAAAATTACTTTTATTCTCTCTTTTTTCTTTTTTTTAAATAGAAGGGCTTATACAATTGAGTATAAAGATATTTCAAGAACATGGAAATGAAAAGGATCTGGAGGAAAAATTTTTATTGAGGAAGAGTTTACATATCTAAGTATTCACCTACTTTTTGCTGCCTCCTGTTAACAGCCATAATGAAAATATTGCACTGAGCATATGCATGGAAAACACAGCTATTAAAGCAAGAAAGATGGTAAATACATTTCATACAACTTTAAAATAAACAAAACAATCATACAACAAATTCTGAAGCACTTCTGTGATCGGCAATCTTAAAGTGATGTTCACTGTTCTGAAGCATTTACAAATTGACACTTTTGTAGAAAGATTTTTGTACTGGTTAATAAAACCACAGCCTTAAAATTGTTGGCTTTCAGTTACAGAGGTAACAGAGAGGTATTATCTGAATTCACATCAGAGCTTTTGAAAAAATAAATGGCAGCAGTACAAGCATGTTCCTCTTCCAGTGTCCAAAACTCTTTGTGGCATTGCCATGGCCAAGGAATAAGAGCTACACAGCTCAACAAAAAAAGACAGTCTCCCCCAAGATACTTTGAGACAGCCTGGCACCTGTTCTCTTGTTTACTGATACAATGCTCTGCTACAACATGAAATGAAGAACTGCCTCAACTAACCAAGAGAAGCTCCACGCCAGTCTGTCAACACTGACTACACCTGGGAAGTCATTAACAGAAGAGGAAAGTGATTTTATTTGTCCCATCATGAAGTAAATGGATAGAAATGCTGCTCTGAAGATGGGAGAGAAGGAAGCTTCCAAAGCATACAGGCTGACCCCATAGTAGATATGAAGTGTTACAGGTGATTTGGTCAGGGATGATGCAAGTCAGATTGAAGACACAAACCACAGTGGTTCCAACCCGTTTTCCACAAGAGCTCAGGCTGATCAAAGGTCTATTTACAACAGTTTTCAAGTGCTTGTGTAAAAGCTACACCAGATGTTGTTTCAAACATCACCATTGCTTCAATTCACTGTGCTCACACTGTGGGTCCATCTCAGACACACCTTGAATAAACACTGGAGCATAATGGACACAAGAGTAGCCTGTCTCCAATACTAGAACTACCATCAGTGGAAGAGAAGCTTCCACATGCTTCAACATTGTATATTGCTCAGGCACCAAGGATCAGTTATTTTCAGCACAGAAATTTTCCACTGTAGATTTCTGCTAGATCCACTGTCCATTCCTCCCACACATGAACAAGTGGGCTACATTTTATCCTCTCACTTTGTTATAACCTGAATTTATTTACAGAGGAAACAAGAGACAGGAGAAAGTTCTCTTACATTACCCCAAAGCTGGGCACCTTCACCTTGCCTCAGACAAGGCAGCTGCATTTATTTTAGAGGTGTATATAAAATTCAGCGTGTCGGTATCAGAGACAAGAATGTCAGACCATACAATGCCAATAAATTCTGGTGGGCCCTTGCAAAATAAACCCCCAAAGCCAAACCACCAAACCAAAAAAAAATCCCCAACCCCACCAACCCAAAACTTTGCACCACTTCAGTTTGGTTTAGAATGCTACACAAGGAATAAATTACATCCTTCTGGGATAGTGTTGCTTTTACTCCTCCTCCATCTCAAAAGAAATTCCAAGCTAATTAATTAGAGCAAGAAATTACATTGAGCAGGATAATGTTTTAAATGAAAGAAATTACTTAGAAACACCAATCAAAGATAATTTGATTATGATTAGCTGTGCTGAAGTCTAAGTCATTAAAATTGATGAAGAATGTTTTTACACTGGTCTATTCTATGTAATCCATTACCTACGCTATGCTCTGTAGTTCGAGTCTAAACTGGTATCTGATAATTCAATATTGAAGACTAAAATGTTTTCAATGCACCACTTGCTCTCCTACACTGATGTGTTTCCAATAAAAAAAGAAAAGAAAGAAGAAAAAAAAGAAGTAGCAAGTAGATTTGCAAAATTCTTCACCAGGAGAACTTTATCTTATGCAAATTACCATTCAGATTTTCACCCACTCCCCTTCTACACAGTCATGGTTAAATACAGCTGCTGCTTTATTCTGAACAGTCGTTACCCCCCCAAAAGTTACAACCATGGTTTTGGTAAGAAGTCATTCCCTGTGCCTTCTAACAACTGAGGCCTGCCCAAAGGTTTCTTTCCATACTCTCAGCTGAAGTGACGAGCAAGACGAGCAGACCTATAATCAACACGGAGCTGAACAAAGGAGTGAAGGATGTTCTTGTCCAGATTAGCAAGTTGTTCTCCTGAGCAAACTTGCTTTAAATTATCCGGGGCTACAACCAGAAGATTGCAAAGTGCATGCAAAGTATCAAAGAGTTGTAACACCAGCACAATCTGTGGTTAAAGAGAAAAACACAGAGAGAGAGAGGTATAATAAGTTAGAGTTGCTTGAACTCTTACAACACGATGTCCACCTACATTCTCATAATACTCCCTCCCTGTAGAGGATTTACAGGCATCATTCTCTCCTCACTTGTGCATAAATACATAAACACATGCACACACACATCTGTTGGGACATACATATGCATGCAAAGTTATACACAGATTTAATGCAAAAACCAATGCTTCTTCAGTGCACACCCACAGCCTGCAAGCAATAACGTACTATCAGGAAACTGCTTTTTTGGACATGATACAATTGCTGGTATACTAACAGAATACATAACATCAGTACACAAAACAGTGACATACAAACAAAACCAAACTATTTTAATGAAGAATCACAGAATTGTAGGGGTTGGAAGGAACCTGAAGAGGTCATCAGGTTCCACCCCCCGAATGAAAAAGTGTCAGATTACAGAATCCTGACACTAATTTCAACACAGCTGTTCACCACCAACCTGCACAGGCTTACCTTGAAGTCTTTGGCACACTTCCTATACTCAGCCACGTCACAAATAGCTAACATGCCTCCCATGCAACTGTAGGAATATTGCTGTAGGTGTTCATAGATAAGTCGATGAAAACGAACTCCAAGCTCCATCAACACCGTGTCCACATTCTTACCATCCATAGAATTTCTGATCTTTTCCACCTGCTTTCTAACATAGCCACAGACTTTAACACAAGCCTTAAAAAAAAACAAAAAAGAAGAAAAAAAGAAGGTGATTTTCTATTCTAGAAATGTGTTCTTCTCAAAGTGGCTTTCACATCACAAGCTGAACATCAGTCACCAAGCATTTAACTTCCCACATCACTGACGTTAACAATTAATAGTTTTCTATGTGATATTAAAACCCTCTTGTCAGCTGCAATTATAAACCCTAATGAACAGCCATACAGGCATCCCATCTTCATGCTCCCTATGTAGTATGACACTCTAGTGCTCCACTTCATAGACTTATAGAATGGTTTGGGTTAGAAGGAACCTTACATGCCATCTCATTCCAAGCCCCTTCTGTGGGCCAGAACACCCTCCACTAGCCCAGGGTGCCCAAAGCCCCATCCTTGAACCCTGACAGGGATCCAGGGGCAGCCACAGCCTCTCTGGGCAACTTGTGCCAGGGCCTCACCAGCTTTTCCCATTCCCACATGGCTGCAGACATTCAGGCAGTGCTCTCATTTCTTCCCATTGACTTTGGTTTGTTCCCTACTCTCTGCATTGTTCCCTAATGTAAGTCTCAGCAGCTGGGATTCACACAGATTCAGTGGTAGAGACAACTGTTCTTCGCTGTCTCTCAACAGCAATGAACATTCATGCTATACATGTGATGCTTTGTCATTCCTGCCATTCTAAGAGGAGAAACTGTCCAGCAACTAGAGAGTATCTGATAACTGATTTTCCAAAACTGATAGCTAAAAGCTTAACTATCAGCTAAAAACCTTGTTCCAAATCTGGCCCTCTTGGGAGGGGAAAGAATGTGCTATTTTGTCTAGCACCTGATTCCTGATTGACACTAGATTTAACACTGCTAATGTTCTTTTTCAGCTTGAGAAAATAGTCCACAACAGAAATTGGAGGTGCTTAGAGCAAGATGGAAGAGCTACTTAATCAAATCCACGCATTATCTAACTCATGTTGGTAAGGAACACCTTGTACCTGGCAATACTGGTGAGTGTTTGAAGGTATACTGAAGAGCTGGGGACTTAGTTTACTTACATTAGTATATTGAATCAAAACATTGTTTTCATCTTCTGGTTTAAAATCTGTCTTCTTTTGCTCTGCAGCCAAGATGTGCTTCATTTGTCCAATCATACAATTCAGTGTCCTTTAAAGTTACAAATACAGACTGAGTTTTGAAGAGAACACTTCAATTTCCTTTATACTTACATATATTAATATGGTTCTACATAAAAGTAAGTAGCATAAAGCAATGAGGAAAAAACCCCACACTACTTAACATAAGAGTAATCTACATTAAGATGGACTAAAAGCACTTACTCATAAGAAGCAAGTGGTGTTAGGATATGACTTCATTTAACAGACAGACATTCACACACACACTATACTGAAGTTGCAATCTAATACTCTAGAGAAAAATAAATCTTTATTTTATGCAAGTAGTTAAAACAAAAAAAGGAAGAATTCAGCAAAAAAATCCCCAACAACCCTAAAAATACTCTTTCCTCCAAGTTCAGTGGCTTGGAGCACAGCACACAGCATCCTGGCCAGTTGGTTTTAAAGGGGACACATTCATTTTAAGGTAATCCATTCAAAACCAGCTCTTCAGAGAAACTAGATAGCATACTTCAACACAGAGAGAATCAGAAAGCCAAAGAAAGTATTCCAAAGAGTTTAGTAGAGTTAGATCACACTGAGTATTCAGAAAACACATGGAAAAATGAAGGAGGGAGGAAACACACACAAAATAACCAAACTAACCCCCCCCCCCAACAAGCAAGCTCTTTCTTTGCCAGAGCTTGGTATCTCTTTTGTTGTCAGAAATCTAAGAGAGTTTTAAATCCCTCACAGGATTTATCTTTTCAGAAAATTATCTAAGTTCAAGGCCCTGGCTTAATTTAAGACCAAGCCAAATGTGAAACAGCAAAGCAGCTGAGAAAGCCTGTGCACCTCTGAGTGCCTACCTTTGCCAGGAACCTCCCTCTGTTTCTCCCTTTTTTTCCTTCCCTTCCTTCCCTTTTCTTCACTCCTTCTAACCCCTCCAACCTCCCTGAAAAAATCCACAGTCAAGGCCATGACAGGCCTTGAAGGATTCAAGTTTGGGTGTAGGACAGAAGAATATACGTATCCAAAGAAGGAATTCAACTTATTTCCAATGCATAGAGATCAGACTTGCATTTCAGCTGCACTTCCTTCAACAATCCACATACCAATGGAAATTTAAAAGAAACTGTCTTGCATTCTCCTCAACGTCCATTTTCAAGAAATACTCCCAAGAAGGCTGTTTACACAAACTACACACTGAAAGAAAACCAGTTGAACTGATTTTCTTTGGCTAATAAGTCACTTTCTCAGAGGCAGACAAATGCTATGAATGCCATTCAAGAAGCTGCTATTGGACTTTCTCAGGTTGGGTAACATTTAAACCATCAATGTTTAGAAATCTGCTTTTAAAAGTAGAACATTCCTTTAAGCAAGAAGAGACATTGTCAACAGCTTCAGCACAATGCAGCATGTGAGCAGGCACACAAACTCATTTTACATGTAGCATTCATCTCAAAACTAATCTCTTTTGTACGTTCCAAAGGACAAATGTTTTTGAAATCTCCATCCACAAACCCTTGAACATACCATTTTCCAACTGGGACTCATTCTCCTACATCTTATTATCACTCTATGAGATTAATTATTTTGCGCAAAGTATTGCAATGCTGATGACAGATCTACACCTGTCTAGATTTAAGCTTATGGCCTCAATGGTTCAAGGATTTCAAACCTCATGTTTAAACCTCTAAGGTCTCACTCCATCAGAAGCAGCTAAAAAAACCCCAAACATCTCAAATGCCACTTATAGATCCCTCTATCTCCAACCATTTTTAATGCACCTACAGAAAACTCAAGGGCAAACAACATACCAAATCTCTTCCTTATCTCTAAGAAAGGACCCAGTAGCACACAAATGCAATGCCTGCTTTTCTACACAGTGCTGTTCTACATCCCTCTCCAGAATGAGATGATCCTTATAAAAACCTCAAAAATAATTCCCAGAGTAGCCCCTCATTACCCACAGGATCCATCACCACAGAGAGGAAAAAAAGACACAGAAAGCTTAGGTAAGATCTGTTGGATTGACTAATGCCACCTTGAAATATGTGAATACTACATGCTTCCCAGACTAAAGTAGGGCATCACACAACAATTCCATGTCTTAGTACTAAGCTTGTTAGTTTGTTATTTTCCTCAGCTGCAAAACAGCTATGATTTTAATTTACAATTTTTATAGCTGTCCCCTCATTTTTATTTGGAGGAAAAAAAAATTATTAAAAAAAAGAAGAGAGATTAAATGAGTCACAACCTCAAAGCAAGTCAATGTCAGAATCAAAATTATTCCAGGTCTACAGACTTCTGTGACTAGGTCTAATCCATAGCACTGCACAGATTCAAGCAAATCATCTAACCTATTTTTGTCAAACTTTGCTGCTAATGGAAATCCTGCAAGTCTTTAACCTATTTCAATCATCATTCCTCTTTCCTTTAAAGTTGAAAAGAAGTAGCTTGAGACAGTAGGGTAGAAGTGAATTACTGCACTCTTTCAACATAATCAAAACCCTTAAACGTCCTTCCAGAAGTAGGTACAGGTCAGAAACCTGCCATGAAAAACATGGCCCTCTAAACAAAGAAAATCTAAATTTTCTATGCATAACCACGCATTTTAGAAAAATAAAATTAATTTTGTGTTCAGAAATAATTCATCACTGGAAGGAAAGCTAATGTCCATCACAAAGAAGAATTAATGATTAACAGAAAGGTGAAATCTCTACTTGCCTATCAATGCCCATGTCCAGCTTGACTTCCATTTGTTCTATGATATCCTTTTTCTTCTGAAGACATTCAGATAATTTAGGAGAAGAACTGCAAGAGTATAAAAGGGTTGGGTGTGCGACAGAGTATTAAAACATTAAAACAAATTTGTCTGCTGGGTCTGCCACTTGAAACAGGACTTTGCAAAGATTTCCTGTCCCATCAGAATGGGCAAGTTTAGATGGAGCTAGTGGGCTTCAGAACAATAAATCAACAGCCCCAGCAGCATCAGCCCCTGAGCAGGATTTGCTTAGTGCAGATGGGTAGTACTGCAGTGTACTGCGGGGTGCTTTAGGCAGCACTGTACCTACTGAGCAGTGCTACCTGGCAAACCCAGCAACATGTCTCTCCTTCCTATCCACACTCCTGGTGCTCCCTCTCTCCCATTAGTTCTCCAAGGTATCAATTTGTTTAACTTCCATTCTTCCCTCTCTCATTACAGCATTTTATCCCCCCACAATATCAAGCTGACCCATTCCAAGAATAAAGTCCTCCAGATAGAGATGAGGAATGCAAAAAAAAAATTTAAAATAAGTATTTTCTTCACTGAAAGCGATGATCACCAAAGAAATGATAATCAAAATCAGGTACCTGATCAATGGCATCAGATGATCATTAAACTGCTTGTCAAATAAATGGAAAATAGTATTGGCTTGGTGGACAACATCCAAGAAATAAAGATTTGCGTTCTTTGAATCAGATGAGGGAATGCCTTAAGCAAAGAAGGTTTCATTAGGATTGTAATGATATGCAGTTCTTACAATTAGCATGATGATTTTTTTAAATATGTAGAATTTTTCCATGAATGCTTAAATCACAGGCTTAAGAGTTACAGAAGTTCACCACAGTGCCATATATAGAATACTCCTCGTAGCTACATCAGGAAATAACCATAAGCATAGAAATATCTTGCTTTTTAGAAATTTTAAAGCAAAATGGAACAGCCAATTTAAATGTTTCTTCAGAACACGAATTTTGGGCTTTCATGTAGGAAAGACAGGCTCTCACTGTCAAGATTTTAACTTCTTTAATACCAGCAAGTTTTGTATTTACTGTCACTCTTCAAAATGCACAGGTTTACAAACAAGCATGGAATTGTTATAAAATGTAAGACACTAAGCCTTAATATAGAAATATTCTCCAGCTCTGGCACTGAGACCAATTAAAAAAGGTAGGCAGTGCTGTGCCCCAATTTCTGTGACACAAATATTTTTGAAGACAGGAGCTTGTGTATCAATTCCCTGAATGGAAGTTAACACTTTAGAATACATTAAATGCTGATTCCTAAATACACAAACCAAGTTTCATTTAACCGATACACCCTGAAGAAGGCAAATCAATAAGTCCCAGCAAGGACCTGCAAAGATCACCTGCACACAAAGGCCAATGAGATGAAATGCTCAGAAAATATTATACTCACCAGCAAGGCCTGTTTCTAATGCATAATCGATGTGTTCAGTACATAAGAACTCTACAAGCATAGAGAAAATTCTGAAAGCATTCTTCGGTAAGTCAGATGGATCAGAGAGCTTTAAAGGGAAAAAAAAAAGTATCCTAAAGGTCAGTTCTGCAAACATTTTAAAGTTTATCTGAGATTGCAAAGGGGATAAGCTTAAAATGCAATAACTATTCCAGAGTAATTGGAATTTTATTCTAAATTAAAAGTATCCATCCAGAGAACTGACTATTCAGGAACAGCCTGTGGTGTCGATAGACAGCTCAGCATTAACAAGTAAACTGAAGCTAGCATGCTATGGGATGCTACAAAAAGCAAAAGCATAGAGAGTTTCTAATGATAAACATAATAATAAAGCAAGATATTAATTAATAGTCCTTAAAACACAATTCTCCACTTGCAAATCTCAGGAATTGCCTAAACTGCATGCCACTGGATGCTGGGAAAACATCCACAGCAAAGGTGACTCTATCCATGCCCTGCCTTTTTTTGTTTTACTAAGCTTCTGCCATGGCCACAGTCAGAGACAAGATGCTGGGTTAGATGGACCTTAGTTTCACCCAGCGTCGACGTTCTCTTTGCACTGCCATGGTGCTGTAGGAAAAAAAGATAATCCAAACTGAACTTGAGCTACATTTATCACAGTTCAGCTGGAGTCAACAGAGCATGAACGTTTTTATTAAGTGAAGTAATGCCCACATACACACAGAGCATCTGTACCTTCATGAGCTGTAAGCGACATGGGATTTTGACAGCAACCTGTCAGTAAATCCCTTCTCCAAAGAAAAAAAAAAAGTGATAGGGCTTTTGCACATAAGAAATACAGCTTTGGTTTTTAAGGAATTAGGTGAAGACTTGATGAAGCCAGGAATAGGAAAGGTTACTACTGCAATTCAAGCTAATTTATGTAACAACGCTCCCAAAGATCTCTGCTGAATTCCAAAAAGAAGTAAAAAAAACCCACACACACTCAAAAAACCAAACCCCCAAAAAACCACTGCTACAGAGATTTCCAAACACCAAAATATGCAGAATTACCAACTTCTTTTTCCTAAACCAGTCATATTTGGGACACACAGCATATCTGCACACATCCCCTATGCAGTATTTGTATTACAATTCCTTATCCAGGCACATATCCAACTTTCTTCAGGCAGTGAGTTGCCCTTACCACAAATAAAATGCTAGCAGCACCTATGATAACAGGGAATTTATACCCCTGTAATTCTAAAAATCTCCTTATACACTGAGATGTGTTTAAAAGACAGGTAGATGAGGTGCTCAGGGATATGGTTTAGCATAGGACAGGAACGGTTGGACACGATGATCTTAAAGGTCTTTTCCAACCTTGTAGTTCTGAGATCTTAGCACTAGTTTCAACCACTATATAAACAATTGTTTTAAGGCTAAGCATGAAAAATTCTGATCCCACCAGGACAAAAAAAGGGCAAAAAGAGAGCAACAAGCTGTGCACAACTGGAGAAAGTTGATTTATGTCACGAATTTACTGTTTCCAGCAAATACCAGTCACTGACATTCACAACTAGAAAGGTGGTCATCCCAGTGTGCCCAGCCCTCTGTCCATACTGTGTATTATTTCTGGCCCCTCAAAGTATATAGAAATTTTAATATTTTATATACCTAAAACATTAAGCTTTTCTACACTAGGCTAATTTAGAATGTCAGAGGCACTAAAATGTGTTAGAAATCAGTGCAGTTAGCTAATGAACACAATCCCAGCATTTGAGTCTGCAATTAAATTTCAAGGTTCTTAATTTACATTACAGTAAAAGGGAGTAAAAAACCAGTGATTTAATCAGAAGGAAAACATCTCTTTTTTATTAGCCTAAAACATTTCAAGAACAGTAGAGTGTTACCAAGGTAAACCATGTTCAAGCTTATTCTGCTAAGCAATCTATTGGTCATGTTTTTTCATGCTACAAGAAATAGCACTTCACACACAAAAATCAAAACTACTGTCTGTATTTTTAAGCAGGTAAAAACATATATGCTAAAGGTTTCTCTACTTTAGTAAGGAAAGTGATGTAGACAAATGGTTTAACCCTCCCCACTTCTTCCAAAAATAGACTTTATTAAAAACCAGAAAACAAAACTGTTGGAGAGGGTTCAGATGAGCCACAAAGATGATCAGAGGGCTGGAGCACCTGCCCTACAAAGAGAGGCTGAGGGAGCTCGGCTTGTTCAGCCTGGAGAAGAGAAGGCTGCAGGGGGGACCTCATTGCAGCCTGCCAGTCCCTGAAGGGAGCTTATAAGCAGGAGGGGATTCAGCTTTTTAAAAGGGTAGATAATGGCAGGACAAGGGGGAATGGATTAAAACTAAAGGAAGGAAGGTTTAGATTAGATCTTAGGGGGAACTTTTTTACAGAAAGAGTGGTGAGGTGCTGGAACGGGCTGCCCAGAGAAGTAGTGGATGCCCCGTCCCTGGAAGTGTTCAAGGCCAGGTTGGATGGGGCCCTGGGCAACCTTGTGTAGCTCCAGGCCTGAGGTTGGCAGCCCTGCCTGTGGCAGGGGGGTGGAGCTCTGTGATCCTTGGGGTCCCTTCCAACCCATGCCATTCTATGATCCACATTCAAAAAGCAAATGTTTCACCTCCACCATGACCCTGACACAGGGAAAAATACAAAAGAGAGTTTATGTGTTTAATGACATCCTTCCTTTCTTCATATCACACTTCAAATGAAAACAGAACCTCAAGATTTAACTTCATGCAGAAAATTTGACGATGGAGATCAGAAGAAGGAAACTCACCCTGTGACATCTTTCAAAAGCTTGTTTAGTTTCTTGCAAAAGGTTAACCACCACTTCTTGCGACAGGAAAGTTTCTCCATGTGTGTCAATACTTGGCCCCAATGGCAAGTTTGTACGTTGCCTTATTCTCTCTTTCAGGTCTTGAATACTAGAACAAAAATACACCAAAAGAAGATGTCATTGAATAGAAATTTTGATGCTCAAATTCAATAAATGATTTAGGGCACTTTAGTTGTTAACGTAAAAAAAAACAGAATCCAAGACACAGTTTAGGAGATGCAAGCATTAACAGAGTCTTGCAAGCTTAGCAAAATTGCCAGTAAATGCAGAACTACCACCTCTGAACCCATGGTCAAATGTGTTCTACCACAGCACGTTCACACCACGGGACCAGCTATTCCCCACTGTGGAATGAGAGTGGTTTCAATTGAATCCTACAGCACTTACGCTCTGTGGACAAAGTTTAGCCTGCATACATTCTGTCCCACTGTACTTTCAAAACACTAATGAGAGCTTTCTGTTTCATCCACACCCACAAATCTCTCATCCTCATCCACTACCTCAGCAGTCCTGATTTAGTCAAGCATGCTCCAACACATTTCCATGCATAAAACAACCCATAACGTCAATCACTACAATCAATTTAATTTTCCCCAAGAAAATTAAATTTGCATCTTTGTTTTTTTAATTCATTTAATTGCTTTGCTGCTGCTGCTCTCTCCAAATCACTGTTCATGCCTCACACATTGAACCCAGTAGCTCCTTGAAAGGCGCAGTAGTCTTATCACCTCTGCTTCACACAAGTTTTAATTCTTCCTTTCCCACTTCTCCTTTATTAGAGTTTCTCTACCCTGAGGATAATGAAGTCTTGTTTTACCTTTCTCTAAGTCCATTGCATCTTCTGGGCTCATTAAGAGCTTTCTCACTGACATTGCTATGGTCTTTTCCCCTTCCTAGGTCTTGGGAGGGGACCACAAGACCTGGGCAGGTGAAAAAAAATGTATGCTTTTAGATACACACATATACATGCTTTAGGTACCTTAATTTTGCTTCAGTCCTTTTGTGGATCTGGATCCTAAGTTGAAACATAGGTTTAACTGGTATTTTTCATTTCCCATGAGCGTTTAAACACCATGCATCACCTTTCACATGTACCAAGAGCAATACACTTTTTAGCAGAAGTTAACATAAAGTGATAGCAAATTATAAAAAGCTGTAGGTCATTTCAGGAGCCTGCTCTTTCGCAGTCCATCACTCTACATCTGACATGGCAAATACTGTGGTTCTCCCCACACCACCTCCCTTCCACTTTAAAAACTATGAAACTTCACAGAAGAAACTTACCCTCCAGTGCCAATGGACCTCTTCTGGTGGTTTTTGGAATCATAATAGCGTTGCAGAATCATAGCACTCCTACTTTTCAAATAACCGATTTCCACCTCAATGTAATTCTCCAAGTAGGAAATGAAAATGGATTTGATAAGCTTAGACAAGAAGGTCTGCTTATCAGTACCCAAGTTAAATTCCATCAATTTGCTTGACAGATTAGTAGTCCTTAAAGCAAAAAAGGCCAAAAAAGAGAGACAAAAACAAAACAAGGGGAGAGGAAGAAAAGGTTGAATTTCTATGAATTACAGCATTACATGTTTATAAAGTACACAGCACAATGGAATCCTGATGGTGATTAAGACATCTACCAGCTTTACATTTAAGTAAATAATTTTGCATAATTAATGTTTAATTACATACAGTAAAACTGCAATAAAAAAAGTTACCAGTGAAATGCAGAGGCCTGGCTTTTGCAGTTTTAAAATGACTCTTAAAGTTCACTAGGCTAAACACTTCCCATTAAAAATAATACTGGCAATTTTAAATTTCCTTTAGGAAAGCAAACATTGTAAAGGTTAGTGCCCATAATTTCTGGGTTTATGAGAAACATTGATTTTTGGCTACATTTTAATATTACTCTATTACAAGATGGTATCTACAATGGTAATTTCATCATCAGTATACATATACCTTGTATATAGATCATAGAGATTCTTAAGATACTGTTCTGCATCTGATTTCCTGTGTTCTTCCAGCTGGTCCTTTACATAACTCTGCAAAATTTTGGTATATCTGTTAGAGAAGTAAGTATCAGCCACAGGTCCTACTCACTACTTGCTAGATTATACATAGTTTACTGCAAAGCATACATCTTTCTTCAGGTGATTCACAGAGTCTTTTTTTCTTAAATCTCTGATTTACAGATCCTGCATTATCTACAGATTGAGTTAAATGCATCTTTTAGAAGAAAAATCTTTAATAATACAAAGCAGTAGTGTGTGAAGCAAAGACAAAAAGACAGATTACTTGGAAAACAAGCTTGACCAACAAACACACAATCCCCTCTTTCTAACAATCAGAAGCACAGGAGGCCTAGGGGCATTTCTGCAATTGACAGTAAGCAAAGGAGATGCTCTCATATTTGCTTATCATACTCCATACACAAAGCAGATACAAGCTTAGTGCCTTCCTGCCATTAAATATTTGGATAAAAAAATATTATTTACCATAAAATAGTAAGTCAAAACTGAAACACAAATTTGGGGTTGAAAGACAAGCTTAATCTCTATGCGATAAGGAGAACAACATCTACAAGGAAATTGCTTTTGCAATAAATAGTTGTGTTGTCAACTTTACACATTGGAGTTTATTTGCAGGATGGAAAACTTGGGATTTTCAACTATCCCAAACTTCCTTATAAATATTGCAAGACACTATTCACATCAGTTATTTTCAATTATTCAATGCTAACCTAACACACAAAGCCCAGTTCCAAGAATGAACAGATTAAAGATACTTAATAAATGTAAAATTTCTTTCCCTGGCAGGAGGCATGCAGCACAAATCAAATATGCATATGGCATCTTATGAATACCCAATGAACATGCTGATTCCCTTCTAATTTTACATATTGAACTTGAGTATTTTCAATTCCATTGTATTCAGAAGCAGCTTTATTTGATATAGGCTTGATTATCTGAATTGTTATGACCAATCAGCTGCAATCATACTTCCTTAAACAAGATTACAAACATTGTAAAACCTCATTAATTGTTATTATTAAGTACAGTATCTTTGCATGAAAAGTCTCCCCAGTGAACTTCAACATCTTAAAATTTGAAATACCTGAAGTTTAACCTCAAAGATATTTTGAATGAGCTTGGCTAGCACAGTCTCTGGATTGCTAAAGACTTCTCCAACTTGCTTGTTCACTCGCTGGCAGAGAATAGCAGCATCTTCAAAGACATCGTTCCTCAGGAACGCACCCTAGGGTTTCAGAAGCACATTTTGTAATATATTTACAACCACCTACACAACTAAATAAATCAAAACTGAAAGAGATACATGTAGAACAAAATGTATTACCTCTTGACACTGTTTTATGTACACATCAACGCAATGGGAATAGCCCTATGGAAGGAGCAGAACAACTCAAGGTTAGAGCAGGTTCTCCATGCTTACATTATAGCCATTTTTGTCATAAACCTAACAAAACTTCACTTATCACCACAGGTTTCAACACTCTCCCTCAAATACAGAAGTCAGTTCACACACATACAAGAAAAGATTACCTTAAAATGTCTCTACTGACACTGCCTCAGATTCCCCCACCACCTGCCTCCTTTATTCCCCTGCATTTGATTGCAGACAGAACACCTCAGTATTTTTCAAGTTACACGTTATCTGACATGGTGGTTTTGGCCATTCAACTATATTCACTTAAAACAGTTACTCATTTTATTGTGAGTATTTCTATTTATGCATTTAAGTTAACCCCCTCAGTTTTTACCTTAAAATGAAGTAAAACAGCTGCTACTTCTCTCATTCTGGAGATTTCGCCTCTCCGCTGTGCACTGGTAAACTCTTGAATTAGCTGGCACTCTAAATCATGGTACTTACCTGGAGAGGAAAAGGGATAACAACAAAATTCCATCAAGCTATGCAATACAAGCACTGACAAAAACTGTAATGCTGACAGTATTGCATACTTTTTAAATCATCTTTAACAATTCAAATATACAAATATGGATTGAACTGAGAAGATAACTTACTTGCTATCTTTGATTTTACTTCAGAAAACCTGTTAACAACAAAAAATACCATGATTAAATTCAAATCCACATCACCAGAGAAATCAGACATCCTAGATCATGAGTAACAGGCACTCTACTTAAAAATGAAAACATGTAACACAAAGACGACAGAAAAGTTATACGCTTTATATCCATAAAAACCTACAAGCATCTAATTCAAATCTAGCATTAAGTCAGCACAGCAGAATTATCCCATTAAAAGTCTGTTAAGCAGTTTAGGATGTGTATGTAAAGATGATCCTACAACATGAGTGTGTGAATACAAATCTGAGAATAGAGGAGAGAGAAATAAGCACACAATCCATCTCAAAAGCTACATGAATCGCTAAGTAAAGCACTGAAAAAGCAGACAAGAGAAGCATCAGGAAATTAGACCTATGTGAATATATATATATTTTTAAAGATGTTCAGATAGAATTTTACCTGTCAAAAGGCAGTTCCTGTGCAATCAAATGCAGCTTCTGAATAATGTCAGCTGCCTCTTTAATCTGTTAAGAGTAAAACATGACAGGATTATTAAAGAAGATCTGATAGTGGGCTATTCCTTTCCTCCCCCTCCAGCCCAATTTTTATATACATAGTTCCTGTTTCTATAGCTGGTTCAGTTGATACACCCATGGAAGAGATCAAGCCCCTCAAAGTTCCTGTATGTACTTTCACCATGCTTAAGGTTGGGGTTTTGTGGGTTTTGTTTTTAAATATAAAATTAGAGAAATCAAACCAAATCTTTTACGTTCAAATTGGGCATGCCTGTACAGGTGTCTAAGCTACCTGGACAAATAGCTCATCACTGCACTACGCCAACACAGCGATACAGCTTGCAGACCCAAAGACTCCTCAGGGCTGATTAGATGTGAATGTGGACAGATTAGATTAGATGAGAATCACAGAATCGTAGGGGTTGGAAGGGACCTCAAGAGATCATCGAGTCCAACTCCCCTGCCAAAGCAGGGTCCCTAGGAATGTGCAACCTCACAAAAAATGTGCACCTTTCCTTTGGGGAATAAAATGTATAACCATAACACCAAGCTGGCTGCAACATGATACTTCACAAGGGTTTAGGATATAAATCTTACTGCCTCATGCCCCACCAGAAGAGATCTCTTCAACTCAGAAGCAAAATGTTAGCAACTCTTTTGGACATGTCAGGAAAAGCACTATGGAATTCTTTGCCATTGATGAAATTAGCTGTATAGCTGTATCCAAAAGAGCCATGCCAATGCTCAGCATGGAGAGGGGAAGAAAAGGATCCAAGCAGAGCACAGTTGGAGTACCTCACATTCCCCCAGGGAAGGAGAAATGGAAGCTGTATTAGAAATTAGAAACTCCTAGGTCTGATGCAAAGATCAAGATCAAAGTCAGTTAACCATGCATCTACAGAATAGGAACAGTCGCTTGAATACAACAGCTGACAAGTAACATAGCATGCAAATTTCTCCTCTGTCCTGCACAGCAAAACCTTTTATCATTTATTCTTCCATGATGAATCAGCATGGGAGGCTCATCATAGTGGATATAGCAACTGTGTCACTAAGCTGACCTGACCTGTGGGGAACAAGGCTGGCTGCAACTGAAGTTCAGTGGGTTTAACACACACAAAGCATTGCCAAACCCAAACAAGACACAGCAGTGGGATGGCTTTAGAGGCTTTATCATGCTGTCCTGACAACTGGCACCCCAGTCGTCATGGAACCCCAAAAGGTGCTCCATGAAAACTCTAGCTACTACATTGAAGCAAAACCTTTGTAAGTTGATAAAACAGAGAACATGGAGAAGATGCAGTTTATCTTGTTCTTCCTGCTAGTCATGTTTCAGGGAACTGGAGCAAGAGGAAAGAAATTAATGAAAACCTATTCTCCTCCCACTTAGAGCAGGTTGGGATTAAAACTTTTTCAAGAATAGAACAAGACACACAGGTAAGAATACAGAGCACAGGCATCATGCTAGGCTGGGTGTTCAGCAAAAACAGGGGCTCTCATAAAGCATATCCATTCTGCTTATTAAGAGCAGCTTATGTTTTGAACTGTCAGCTTACAATAGCCTCTTAAGTCAAAAGCAGCCTCGCTCCTCAAATAAATCCAATGAAACAGCGGTTATTTCTATTAGCTTACAGCAACCTTAATACCTAAGTAACAACTGTGATCAATACTGATGTCATTAGAATAGTCTATATATTAGTAGTTATTCACTGGTGTTACTGAAAAAAAAAAAGAAAAAAGGAAAAAAGAAAAAAACACCCCACAAGCAAAACATTTTCTTTGTCTCCTCTTCAAACAACAGCCATAACTTAGATTTTATTGAATTCAGGGCCTTTTCTTATGTACAACAGAAGCCATGGCAAATCAATTTTCTGTGGTTTCTGCTTAAATCTGGACATGTTTCATTTTTAATTGAATCTGGTTTCAGTAAAAATTTAATCAAAATAAAAATATATTCTGTAAAATACAACTTAAAGGCTATAACATATTGAAAAAAAATACAACTGAAAAATCGTAGACAAATAATAGCAGGAGAAAATACACAAATTATCTTATGAACACATTAGGGCATAATGGAATAATGCTGAGTACAGAACAGCAATGGAGGAAAAGGTGTAAGCATAATAGGAAACACATTAAACACAAGGCAACACTGCTGCATGGTGAACAAGTGAGCTGCTATCATTTTGGTAGTTTAACTCTTTGAACCAGCATGATTTGATCAATTTAAGACTCTTCAGTACAGGAGCTGGCAGTGCAAAGGAAATTATAATGATTCAGAGGATGAAGACACACAATACATAATATGGGACAAGACAGTGAGGAAAAAACCTTCATAGAGACAGTAAGTTAGAAATTGCTCAGTACAGCTAGGAGAAAATAATGTGGGAAGCAACAGCTTGAGTATAGGGGAAAAAGGAATACAACAGACATTAAGACCTGACACAACTGAGAAAAACATGAAATAACTGCATTATAATTCTTTTCTTGCCTCTCCTTTCACAGTATCCCCTGCCCTCAAGGTCTCAAAAAAAATTCACAGTTGTTAGGGACAGCATAGCACAGGAAATGGCAACATGCTCCAAAACTCTATCTAAAACCCAAATCAGCTTGAAGATCAGAAGACACTGACAAAGCATTAAGATTTTACATGTAAAAACATCTGTTGCTATCTCATACTTCAGAACTAATTTTAGTCCAAAGATGCATTAAGATGTGGTAGCACATGTCTAGACAGGTTCTTTTACAAATACTACTTCTTACTATTTAAACTAGGAGGCAAAGAACAGTACTAACCCATCTTGACTAAAATTTGCCTCAGTAAGAAAACTTGTATCCAGAAAAGCTTGTTTGTGTTCCCACACACTTCCTCTGCAGACTGGCACAAAACTTCCGGCCTTTACTGTATCTGTCTTCCTCCAGATTTGATGAATGTCATATTATTCTTTCAGGATGTATAAAGATCAATTTGTTTAGCAGTTTCCAGGTTTACCCAATTTATCTAACAGACTTTTTTCAGATTTCCAACAGAAAATGTTACAAAGCTTTAACTTGCAAGTTAAGTGAAAGTTGAATTCCATGTGAGACTCTTCACCAGACAACATGTAACTCTAACTCACACTTTGTTATTTTCCATGTTGCCATTAAGTATTTTTAAATGCATGTTTTCTTTGCAGATCTGGAAAAGGCTGTCCACAGAAGAACTTTTGTTATGCTGAAATCTTTCTGTTTTCCTTTGAAGTCAGGGAAGTTTTTCTGTGCTCCGTTTTTAATTACAGCAAACTGTTAATTGCCATATATCCACAGCTCCAGAAGCAAAAGTTACTATGTATGTGACTTCTTGGGAATACAGCTATATGAAACTGTTTTTCGTTTCCCTGACAGATACTTCAGCTCAGTAGAAAGGTAATGGCTATTAACTTATTTTCAAGTCCTTTATCAGATGCATTTCAAGGACCCTTTTTTTTTTTTGCCAAATGTGCAAACCAAACTTTTACTGTTCTCACATACTGTATTTTTTTCCTAACTACAATCACATCACTGCACAGAATTTATGGAGACCAGGAAGATTCTTCTTCAGGACATACCTCAAAAAAAAACCCCACCACAACAAAATCCAAACAAGCAACTTTACTTCTCTTCCAAACTGCACAGGGAAATCTAATATGTGCCCTTTCACTGACAGCTGGACACTTTTCCTTCAGTTTATTTCTATTAGCCACACTGTTCAGATTATATTTGCTTCATGAACATGCTCTTGAGGCATAAGAAAAACAAAATGCTTTAACATTTCTTTGAAGTTTTCCTGCCCGGTTCCTCTAAATTCAGAGGGTGGAGACATAACCACAGGACTATACAAAGCCCAAAGGCATGCTGTGACAAAAAGGTATCCAAGGCCAGTGGACTGACCCAACAGAGTGAAGTTTCACAAAGAAGTGGCATTCAGAAGCACGCTGCATTACAGGGTGGATCTGAGGCAAGGGGTTCAAAGGAAAAAGGCAGATATTGTATGCAGTCTAAAGTTGCCCTCCCAGCACTTCACAAATCTCCGATAATTTCATAAAATGAAAAATGCCAACATTGCCACATTAAGCATCACTGAATACAAATGCTTTATCAGCAATCTGCAGCCTAGTGTTGTTAATTTACATTTCAGAACAATGAAACTTTAACAAGTCAGTCACTCACTGGTTTGAAGTCTGACCATGGTAAGTCATGGTAGCAGCTTGTAATTAGGGCAGTACTGCTTATTGCTTTGAACTGCTTTCATCCCGCTGACAGCTCTTACCTTTTCAGAGTTTGTAAAAACATCAGACTTCAGCTCTCCATCCAGAAACTCATTAAAGTATTTCATCAGCTTCTGAGCCTCCACAGCCCGTTGCCGTGGCGTGTTTACCCCCTCCAGTTGGTCGCCAAGGTGACAGACCTTAGTTGCTACATAGCTGATGTGCTCATCTAGTTCTTGGAAATGCTGGAAGGCAACCTGGGAGAACATAGACATGGACACAAAAGTCACAATTTCCATTTGCTGTACTTTAGGAAATGCTAGATTTACTTCAGTAAGAAGCAGAGCAAATGCAGGCATCAACTTCCCAGGTGCTGAATCTCAAAACCACTGATCAAGTACAGAGCACTGCTTAAAACGTAGTGGCCTCCTTTAAACTATTGTGAAGACTTGATACTTCCAGAACAGCTAACACTCATTAAGGGAACATGCAGATAAGCCTCCTTTGACAGGGGAAATTGTTTTCCATCAAACCCTCTTTATTCTTATCTCGAAGAGTAGCACGCTGTACCAAGAAATGTTAATAGACCGTGTGATGCTTTTAAAACTTGCAGAGCTTAGATTTTACCTGGTTACTTTTCTGCAGCTCTTGTACTTTCTTGGCAAATTCCTTTGCTTCCTTCTGGCATTGTTGTTCTAGTTTCTCCACCTTCCTCTGAATCCTTTCATCCATCAACTGTAATTCTTGGATATGATTTACAAATTCTTCCAATAATCTGATATAAGATAAAACAAAGGAAAGCAGACTTTAGCCTGACTGTACATACTAAACTTGTAAATCAGCATCCTATTGTTGGACTAGATGATCTTTCGAGGTCCCTTCTAACTGCTAATGTTCATTGATTCTGTGATTAACAGGCAATTAATACAATCACACAGTCTCATAACGTCATTTGGTTATACCCATGTTGTTCCCTGACTTTGCTTCTTTAATTCCTTTAACACAAACCATTTTAAGGCTGGTTCTTTTCCTGCCTTTTCCCATCACTTTGAATTTTATTTCAGTCACATTTTACTCTTCCCAAACACCATATATCTGACTGCATTCTTAAATTTCCTCTACTTGCATTCCATTCTCAATGTCTCTCTCTCATTCCTGTTTTTGTCCATTCTGTCCCATTCCAGTCACCTTTTCAGCTTATACTTTTCTAAACATCCCAGTCACTGATGCTCAAGGATTGCACTATTCCCAGAACCTCCACAGCCATGAAATTCATGCTAATAACTGAAAACTTGAAAGATCTGAGTGCTCTGCTGTCCAGTTTTAATGTCAAAGCAGAAGAGGAGAGGAAATAGGAATCCCTTCCAGGGAGTGGACTACCCCAGAATCTGCATTTTCCACACACTCTGTTCAGCAGGTACAGTGGGAATACAAAGCCATTCCAAGGTGCAGTGGTGCTGAAAGGAAGGTTGAGCACACTGTTCCCCTCCTGGCTCCCCATGTACAGACCAGAGGCTCTTGGCAACCAGAGGGGAGAATCAGAATGTATTATTGCACCCTCACGTGCCTCCCACCCAGTAACACCTACAGCACCTCTGCTGCACAACATCCAGAGCTTTCCCTGAGCAACACCTACATGATACTGAAGAGATTCTCTTCAGCTGCATGGAGGGTCTCTATATTTTCAGTTTTACCTTTTGCTGCTAAAACAACTGGCTTTCCCCTTGCTGCTTGGAGCACATGAACTGCATTTCTGCTGCCTGTACTGGTCTAGAATTGTCTTCCAAGTCTTTATCTTTACAACAGTAACTAACTGTAAGTGACTGAAAACAACTGAAAACTGGATTGGCACAGATGTTTGTAACTTCTCTCCTCTACTTCCTGCTTGCCAGAAGCCCAAGAGTAAGCACATTGCATTAGAGGCCACAGCAAACCACGAGTCACAGACTTAAATTTACAGAAGTATTTTAAAAATAAAATTTAAACAACAGTGACACAAAGCACACTTTGAAACAAAAGCCTAGAGAAGTGCAGATAGTTTCTATTAATTTTAACAGGCTGATTCAGTTCAGTTTGGGGGTTATTTTTTAAACAGGTATTGTGCTAACCCAGCATTTATTCTGAAAAAGTATTCAATATAGCGAGAGAGGAAATAATGCTCAAGTAGAAGAGGTAGCTGCTGGTCAGGTTTCTCAGCCTAGAAATAAAGAATACAACGTTCTTTCTGCCAAAAAGCATGATCTCTGAAAAACAGAAAAGAAAAAAAATATATACACCTAAAGGTCTGTTTCTATTTGATACTAATTTTGGCTCCCTGCCCAATACTAGAAGATCCCACAAGAAAAAATATTTATTCTTGCAGGCTTCTCTGCTTGTCCTGAAAAATACAAAAGCACTTCACAGAAGTTAACATAAGCAAAACAGCAGAAATATTGAAGATTGGTTAAACTCAGTTGGTATCAGAACAATCCATTAACTACCCTAAAATATATACTAGGCACAACTGGGTGGAAAGAGCAATGTTGTGTATTTCCAGGCTTCTTCCTGCTTCATACACACGTAAAGCTCTGCATAGGATGCAGAATGTCAAGGGTTCAAGCACCTTGCTAGGACTCCCACAATATCCTTCCTCCTCTCATGGCCTCCAAAGAGCCAGACTGCTCCAGAAGGAGTGTCCTTTGACCATGCTACTGAAGCTTTTTGTTATCTGCTTTTGAGTAGCAAACAAACCTTATCTCTGAAGTTGGCAATTCCCAATTTTTTAAGAGTTCCAGCTCAGGCTACCACAACCAATCTCAGCCTGGAATAAGAAGTCACTGAGGAAGAGCTACTGCAGTTCTGAATTCCCATAACCAGAGCCTAGATTAACACTCAGGTAGCTAAACTTTTTGTCGAGCCTGCTAGCTCAACTGCGTTACAATAACCATAAGAAGGTGGTCAAGATCATCTTCCTGGTTACAGTCAAGTGAAAAGTGAAAACACTTAAGTGACTTCCATCTTCAGAAAGAATACCAATACTGGCACAAAAACTACAAAGTAGTGTTTTTGAAACAGTCACTTTTCAAAACAAAAGAAGACCCAGAGGTTTGGGGTACAGCAGCTTAGATGTTGAACACTGGTGTATAAAACCGTGCCCCTGAGTTAGCAATGCACCACCAATGCTGACCCAGTAACCACAGAGCTTGCTTCTTAGGGTGAGGTTTCTCAGAGCCAAACCAGCTCACCACAGACAAAAGAAGGTCCTTTACTACCTCCTCCTTCCCCACTTCCCCTCGCCTTGCTCCTTTCCAAAGCCATATTCCTTCTCACCACCTGCTACAGGCACACAATCTCCTCCTTTCACACCTGCTCCCAGGCTCTTCCAGTCCCCCAAAATTGCTAAGGCAACTACAAAAAAACCAAACAAAACAAACCCCACCCTGCTGATTTCTTTTTCTTGTCAGGTTAGTTTCCTGACACTTTACTGAGTTAGGTTAGTTTATCATGAGATCATGTGTTTAGAGCCAGCTCAAGATGAGACACTGCAGCGTGGAGCCAAGAACAAGGAAGAAGGGCACAAGCCCATCTCCATTCACCAGCTGCAAGCTGTTCATTCAATTCAGACTATACAAATTCATGCTGATTCAGTTTAAACAATCTAAATCAACACTTAGAAAGGGTTCCTGCCTTTCTTCCCACTCTACTTGTCTGTGCATTTTATTTGCAATGTGACTATAAAGTATCGGGTCTTACAAGAAGTAGCTCCAGGAGCTAAACTAGCAAGAAACTCATTAAATTCATTTACTATCATAGCAGTGAAGCCTCATATTATACTTTAATCCAGCAGCTCTAGTGCTTTGGAACATTCATGTCTGATAAGGACAAACAACATCATTTCTCCTTCATTCAAAAGGTCTAAATCAGAAAGTGACTTTCCCTACTCTCCTTACTGAATAATTGGTTCTGAATAATTGGCTCATGGTCAGAAATTCTAGCAATTCTCCCAAATGAAAACCTCCTTGGACACACACCAACACTACACACAGGCTTTTTTGTTACATGTGTAATAAAACAGTACAATTAGAGATACATTCACTTTGACCATTATGCAATTTTATTTTACCTTTTTGGATCAAAAGCTTCTCCACCTCTGGAACCTCCTCCAGGTGTTCTCCATGCCAGGCGTTCAATGTATTCATCTGCCACAAAAGGCTCCTAGCCACAGAATAAAAACTCCTTACAATGTGCCACAGCAGGTTGTTCCTTAAGCAGCTGCTTACACATCATTTTGAAAGTGTTTAGAAGCTTTACTACAATCAAGAGCAAGTACAGTGTTGACAATTACCCCGTCACCTCTTCTGTTTACATACTTAATATAGAGAACACTGTTCTTAATATGGTGGGTTTGAACATCTAGTCTAGAGATTGTCAGGCTGCTAGCAAAGGATTTGCTGCAGGGCTGTGATGAGTTGGCTCTAAATTACCCATCCTTATTTCCAGCTGAGCTTACGGCTTGTCATTACAAAGTGTCTGCACCATGCAGCAGCTACGTTGATTTGAGGTATTCCATCACAAGGTCCAGCCATAAGCTGTGGGGAAAATCAGATAGGAGAACTGATCTGTCTAAAAAGTTTTGTGGCTAAGTTAGTTTTTCTCAGTCACTCAAACCTCTGGTGTAGTTCACATCATGCCATAACTGACCAAGGCACTACCCCATGGCAAAAACAGTACGAGATTGCCACTGGCCACTATGCAACATCAAACTGCAGCTGCAGAAACAAAGCTGATAAAAAGGGAAAAAAAACCCAAACAACAAAGCAAGTAGAAAAAAAAACAGATGATGAACTTGACTTTCCCACAAAGGGAAAAAAAAACCAGGGTGTGAGTGATGCTAAAAACACAACATTACTCAAGTTTCTTCCAAATATTTGCTGTATTGTCCATTAAGCAAACAAACAAAGCAACACACACACAGTGGTGAAGAGTTAAGATTAGTTTTCCACCCAGCAATGTCTTCTGAAGCCAGAGGCCCCATTATAAAACCAAGAGTTTCAATTTTAGTTGGCCTAATACTTAAACCAGCTCAAACATTTCTTCACATGGATAATATTAAATACCCAAAACAGGGTCCAACACCTACCCTTTAAAAAGCTAGTATTTATCACTTCAGTTTCACTGGCAATCTAGCAGCTCTGTTTAGGCTCTAACATTAGCACATCTAAGATCAGTATGCAAAGTAGCCACAAAACCACCAGGGTTTCACAGAAAACTTAACTTACATGCAGCAATGTTTCTAAAACTGTGAAACCCAGCCCAACACAGAGCCAGGAGTAGTTCTGGTTAATACTGGTATTTGCCACAGCTCATTTCTGATAATGAAACATGCGAACATGCCACCACTGCTTTCAATAAAGCTTGGTTTCAAAATATAAAAGTAATAAAAAAGAAATTGATGTCCACAGGTATCAAATTGGTTCTGTATAGATAGATCTAAAACCTTGCCAGAAGTGATAGGGAGGGAAAAAACCCAGCATTACAGTATTAGTAACTAAAAACAAGAGTTGGCAAGCAAACATTGCTAGTTCAAGGTTTGACATTCCTCAAAGCACATTATGCCCTATCCAGCCAGGCCCAGCCATTAAACACATACACAGCAGTTCCTCAAACCGACTTTGCAAGATGCTGAGCCCTCCTAGACAGAAGTTTCACCCTTTTAACAGATCACTCAGTAACTCCTCATTCAACAACTGACTAAAGTAACTGTGTTTTGCTCAGCCTCACTGGTTAAGCTTCAAAAACACCTGAATGATACCAAATACAAACAATTTCTCTGTAAGTCACTCATCTCAAACCCAGTTCTTCCTGATACACAACATTATGTTTCCTTTACTCGAATCCTTTTCACTTAAAGTTATAATGCAGTCCCTTTCATATCAAGTGTAAACTCTCTCCTTGTGTTCTCCTAATTATAGGTGAAATGAGCCATTGAATAGAGTAACATTCCCTTCAGGGGACTCCTCCAGCTTCCTAATTATCTTAGGGCTCTTCTCCTTTATATGAAAATCACGGCCATAATCTTTCTGCTGAAGGTCTCTAATGCAGCAGGAGTACCACTCAAGTTACAAGGGTACTAGTGCCCAGGACAGTTCTGTAGAAGAACCCTGTGTAAAGGACACACTCTATTGATGCTCCATGTGTGTATATACCATTTCCTTAGTTCAGATGTTTGCACTACAAGATAATTCACGTGCGTGCACATCATGACCTTGACTTCCCCCCACCCCCTCTTTTGTCCTTTTTTTTGGCAGAATGACATTTAGAGCATTTCTGTAAGCCTACTGAAGGCTGCTCTCATAAGGAAACCTGATATATGTGTCCTAGACCCTCAAAAAACATAACAACACCAGCCTTGCTCTATCCATTAGGAGTCTATAGTCCTCTAAAGCTCCTTTGTGTACACAGAGTACCTGCAGCTCCCTCCCCTGCATCCCAAAAACTAGCTGGGCACATGGCAACAAATGCTGTGGTTGACCCCAAACCTGGTGTCACACGACCAGTCACGAAGTCAAACTGAACCGGTAGCAGCCCAGTCCCCTCCGTTGCCCTTCCCATAGCACAGGCACTCACGTTATGGCCACCTCGTCCTCTTAATTAGCTTAGTTGGACCTAAGCAATGGCAGAATCATTGCTAAATGCAGGTGTAAGGATATTATAAAGGGGAAACCTGGGAAAGGTCTGTTTTTCAAGAACACTTACATAGGAGACCCATCTTTTTTTTTTTTTAAAAATCATATAAATCCTGTTCTGTATTACTTAAGAGTAACTGTAGGGGATATAATTATGTGCAGAATACCGACCAACAGAGAAACAAAATGAGCTTTTTTCCTTCCAAAAAAGTGTGCTAAAAATAAATCTACCTTATAAATAGAGAATAAATGAAGTTCAGCAGTGTCATTTTAAGACATGACTTCACAGGTTCCACTGGAAATCCAAACCTTTAGGTTTGTTCATATACTGCATCTCCCCTATACAAGTGCTCTTTTTAAGGCTACCCTGATTATAGTGTTACCTATAGCTGACAGCCTAACTCCTCTTTTAAAAGTCTCCTATCCACTTCTGCAGAAATCACTGAAAATCAGCTATTACAAATGTCATTTGCAAGTCCTTTCCCTGTTATCAGATGAGCCCCAACAGTCAATTTCTTCAGAGCTTTGAACTTCCCTCTAGCTCTAGATGAATTAACATGATCCCAGCAGTTCAGCCAATACTACTGATTTAATAAGAGATATGACTGAAGGGGATGATAACCTGGTTTGATCTGGCCAGTATAAATGAAACTAAACTGGGCCTACCACATTAAAATCCAGTTTAGAAGTAACCATTGTTAAATTACGCTTTGAGTTACATGAGGGGGAATTGAGACCACGTTGTGTCTACTTTCAGCATAGATCCTTCTACACAATGTCACATACCTATGCTGAAAACGATTTTCAAACACACTTTCATGCAAACATGGCAGGCAAATACCACCCTCAGTATGCAGTTGAGGGATACTCCCATAAGAAGTATAGGTTTTCATGTTCTAACCTCCACGGCAGTGACTTCAAACTAACATAGTAGGCAACATCAGTTTAGTGAAGGCCAACAAAAATTTCTCTTGCCTTTGGACTGGGAGAAGCGAGCAGGAGAGAAATAAATACTGGTTTCCATGTTGGAGAACACCATTCCAAGCCCTATCACTAAGCAAAGACCTCCCCAGCTTTGCAATTTCATCTTTATTGCCACTGCAAAATGGAACAAATTGTCGCATGATCCAAAGAAGCCAAAACACATATGTGTCTTCTTTCCACATTCCAATTAATCTCACATTCAACATCTCACAAAGCACAGAACTGTGCTGTCATCACGTTGAGAAATCACCCGACTCCAAGGACAGCAAGAAAGGTGTAGAAAGGCTATAAAACCTGTCATCTAGGTGCTTAGAACACAGTATGTTAGCCTTGCTAGTTTTTAAACCGTGCAGGCCAAAAGATATGAATCATAACACTCATGTCGTAAGTGATTCACAAACACAAGCGCACACAGTGCATTTATATAAACCCACAGACACAGGATCTTGCAGGGAAACAGGAAGATCTGTCCTGCACGCTGGGCAAAGCATGTCCCAGGGTTAAGACATGAAATGAACAACCGCCTCTTGAGTGACTCAGAGCAAACACAGGATACCTGGTAACGACACCACGTCCCCATGTGCTTAACAAGCAGGGACAAACACTCTCTGCTAATCACAGCTCACATCACTAGAGCCTGCAGTCAAGGCCAGGAGGGAAGAATTTGCCAAACTCCTGCTATATTCCTGCCCTGCTCCCACACGGGCTCAGATGAGCTACTGGGCTTCTTGTGCCTCAGTTCCAGAGCTGTTAGAGGGAGGGCAAAGTTATTTCCTTATTTCAGAGAAGTAGAAGCTGTGCTGTGACAGTGCTGGGGGCAACTGAGTGTGTGTGCCTTCGGGAGAAGAAGAGTCACGTTATCTGCTTGGCGGTCGGGCCTGGCATGGCCTGTGACCCTGCTGAAAGCAGCCCTCTTTCCCCCCCCATCTCCTGCCACGACCCGGGCGCCCAGAGGAAGGAGGCCCCGGCGTTAAGTACCGGCACCGCAAACCCTGGCCCGGGGGAAGGTGAGGGACCGCATCCTCCCGACGCATCACCCACGCTTGCCCCGCCGATTCCTCAGCCTCCCCCACGGACACCCCGCTTCCTCAGGCTC
>VZTU01007462.1:15205-60358 GCA_013400835.1 Zapornia atra | reverse complement strand
CGCCTCCACCCGCCGGAAATGGGCCTGCGCCGGGCGGCCGCCGCCGTGCGCAGCTCCCAGACCCTCCCCGGCCGCCCCTCCGCAGAGCCCCGGCCGCCCTCAGCGCCGCCACGGCCATGGCTCTGCGGGCGCTCTGGCTCCTGAGGCACGACCCCGGGACCGGCGGTGCCGTGCTCTTCTCCAGGTAACGACGGCGTGCTGGGCTGGGGCTGTGCGGAGACCGGGATGGGGGCGGCGGGGATGGGCGCGGGCCCAGGCGGGCCTGCGGATCAGGCCGAGTGCCCTCCGAGGGCCGGGGCTTTGTAGCCGCGCTGGCGGGTGGCCGCCTCTCCCCGGGTCGTGCGCTGGTCGTCCGGCTTCTGGGCCCGGTAAGGGGCGAAGGAGAGAAACGCTGGCAGGTTCGCGGCGGGGGAGTCGGAGCGGCCAGGTCTGCCTCGGGGCCTCGGAGCCGGCGGAAAGATGCCGAAACAGCCTGATGCCTCAGAAGTCCCTTCGCTCCTCAGAGCCCCGCTGGCCGCTGTACACCTCTGAACCCGCGTTGGAAAACGCCTGGGTTCAGGCAATGTGCTTTTAGCTCAATCTGTTTTATTGAGGATTTTTCACAACTTCTGCATTTTGCACATGACTTTCCGTTCCTCTTTCTGTTGGCTGCTGCAGAGATCTTACCGAGCTCTCCTCTGTCCCGACAAGGAGGCGATTATAAAATACTGTCAGACGAACAAACCAGCCAATGTAGACAGCTTAGATATTGCTTATATTCTCTTTGTTTAGGAGCTGTACAAAAAGTGCGGTATTTTTAAGCAGAAATGTAACTTTCAGGTTGATTTTAATTATTGCGTGCAAAGACAGGGGTTTTTTTTAAGCTAGTGAAGCGAAGGAGGGCTTTTTGTTCAGTGTTGCAGAGTTTGAAGTAAGACTTTGAGCCAGGCAGACTGCTTGCATTGCCGTTTCCACGTACTCTCCCTGATTTCAGAGGACTCAGTTCCAGAGAATGAGAGGAGAAATAACTGGGGTCCAGGGAAAGTAAAAGTAGTGAGACCCGGATAGAGAAATGTGACTTCTACAGTCCTAGTCTGGGTTCAATAAAACTGAAGAAAGAACCTAGGAGGAGGCTGAGGAAAGAAAAGAAGAGCAAGTAGACGTTCTTCCATCTTGTGGTGCAGACAGATCTCTGCATTGGACATTCTTCTGATTGTTTTAGGATTAGTATTATGGTCCTTGTATTACCTACAAGACTAGAGATGAGGCCTCCCTTCTACAAACAGAGAGAAAGAGAAAGCCTTGTCCCAAAAATCTGAGAGTGTAATCGCCATGGAGGAAGGGGGGGTGTGGGGGGCTAGTGACAGGGATATGTGAAGTAACTTGTCACACAGTAAGCGGCAGAGACAGGGGATAGCTCTCCTTTGAAAAGGGCAAACTAGACTTGATACTTCAAGTGATTTCCAGACTTAGATCTTTCAAGTTCCCAGAGGAAATAATAGGTCTGTAAGAAGCCCCAAGTTTATCCTCCTAACTGACCTTAAATTCAACAAAGCACACAGACAATATAAAGAATGCCTGGATCACATGGAAACTGTTGGTTTCGGGACTTACGCACTCAGCTGGAGATACGTGAGCCCTGATCTTTAACCCCAGAGAAGACATCTGGGACATCAAAGCATTCCACTTTTTTTGAGCTGATCATAACTTAATTCAGGCAACAAGTATGGTCTCTCTTGAATCGCCAAAGCTCATTCATCCCTGGAAACTTTCATCTTTTTAAGTTTTCATCACTTTCTAGAAGGGAATACTGAAAAATTGAGATCTGAAGGGCTAACTAATCATCTAATGACTCAGCTAAAGCTGGGAAGATTCAGTGGGAGGAGGAGGAGAGGATTGCTGTGACACAGGGACAGCTCCAGCAAATGGAGCAGACAGGTTGGGACATAAGTAAAACAAAACCAGACTGAAATATCACCTCTTCCTTTGTTTTGGAAACATCAACCAAAAATAAGTGGTGCATACCAAGGTTGCACAGCTTCTTATCAACACCCTTGCCCTGGAAACTCATAATTTTTTTGAGCTGCAAAAACCACTCTGCTCTTCAAAACAGATGTGAGACTGAAGGGAGGTGTTTTACTGTCATCTATATCGTGTTTACAGGTCTTGTAGCCCTGGCTTCTCTCTGACTGTACTTGTCTTTTTCCTTACTGAATAAAAAAAGCTCTAGATGCCTGATGAGGAATCAAACAAGAAAAGCACAGTTGCTGAAAATAAGCCTGAGGAAGTGGTATTGCCTCCAGACTCTGCAACTCAGTTAAGAAAAGATGGTGTAGGTGGGACTTGTTGGCAACAGGATAAGAACCATACTAGTGTTCAGGGGCAGGAGGAGAACACTATGTATTCAGGTCATAGATAAATCTAAGTACCACACTGCTGGGATTATAAGTTCCACAGCAATTTAAGAAACAGACTGTCAAGGTGTCTTTAGAAAGATGGTGTAAAAAAAGGAATAAATGAAGGCATTTATGTATCTGTGAATTTTTTTTCTCCCATGTTTGTGTGTAAGCATGGCTCTGAGTGCAAACAAACATCCAGCCTAAGAACAGATCTGCTACAACATGATGCATGAAGTAATTTAACTAGTTGCCTGGTGTATAACCTGTGACAGATACTTTGAGGGCCTGTGGATACCCACCAAAGGAATCCACAAAACAGAATATAGAAAAGCTAGCCTGTGAGAAAACTTGGTGTAGGAGAGATTCAGGGGAGCCTGCAGTTCCAAAAAAGGATGAAAATCAGTGCATTAGTGGAAATTTTTCTTTTCCTGGCTATTAAAAGACAACCCTTCAGTTCCTCTTGATAGATTTAGGTTAGCTTGAGAAGAAATTCATCCCTCTCTCCTCTAAAACAGTAATAATGCTTCAGAAGAAAAAATCCCACATGTAGCATTAAACTGCTAGTATGATATTTCTGAAATACTATCTCTAGGAAATTTGAAATGAAATGAAATATGGTGATGGAACAGAGCAAATATACAAAGCCTCCTGTGTCTGATGTTGTGATTACATCTTAAATAGTTGAAAAAAAAAAGAAATTAGGAAATGGCCAGGAAAGGATTAAGTCATCTATATATTACACCTGCAGTGTGGAATCCATTTTGTGTGTGTCTGTGTCCTTTCAACCATGCAGCCCTTGCTGGAAAAGTTGGACTTAGGTACAGTGAAAAGATTTTTAATTAATCTTGTTAATCAATTAAAGCAACTGCCGCAGATCAAGTGTGTTAGCTCAGAGCAGCAATGAAAAACCTACGTTAAAGTAATTTATACTGTCTTGTAAATGCAGTATTTAGTAGAGCAGCAAAGCTGTAACAGTACCATACTATATCTAAGCAAAAAGTTGTTACAGCTGAATTTTATGGCATGGAACATCTGTTTTCTTAAATGTTTGAAAACTTGCCTTCAGTGTGATCTGGCCTCATAGAAATATTGTACTGTTGAAGGTGAGTTGTGCTTGGGTTCATTAGTGTGCTTTAAACATCCTGTACCTTTGTGCAACTGGAAGGGTAGACAGACAAATTCATGGGGGTTTTTTTAATGCAAATGTATTTCCTTAATGTTTCCAGTAAAGATCCACCTGCTAGAGTGAATCCTAATTAACATTGTGAAATAGTTTTATTGACAGTGGTTTAGATTCTGATCCCATCCCTGTTTCTGTCAGGATGGGACACCTGGTTTCCACCTACACAAGGTTACTTTTAAGACCAGGGGAACCTTTGGGAGTTACTTGAGAGAAACCCATCCTTGATTGTATCAATGCTCCAAAAAATTTTGTAGTGGTCTAGCATTCTCTGACTGCCAGAAGAGGGATTGTGTGGCTTTAGGAACTCTGTTGGTATGATATTTTGGGTGGGAGAAGTTGAGTAGCCCTAAGATGTTCTCATTTCCCTGTCGCAGGCGTTACCCAACCGTTGAAATACGTGCTGAGACCTTCAACGGGTCAACACATGTGCCTGTACCATCTGACAGTGCTTTCCTTAAAGCCTTGCTTGTTGAACTGAGACTGGTAGATGACCAGATTTTTGTGGAGCACCGAGATACTTGCACTCGAATCAATCATTCCTGTGTGCATTCGGTCCGCACCGACGGAGGGGATCTCTGGCCCGTGCTTGCTTTTCAGAAGAGTGGTCTGATATACGCCTGTCTTCCACTAGTGGAGGAGACCTTGGAGCCACAGCCACCTCTCCTTACCGTTCCTGGACTCTCACAAGGACTGGCTCTTCTGTTAGGCATCATGGACTACATCTCTCCAAGTCGGAAGAATGAAGCTGAGTTGACTGCAAAAATAGGCCAGCTTCGAACTCTGCTTATCCAGGCCTGTCCTCTGGGCACCCCCTTGAACACAAACATCCGCAGCTTAAACGGCTTGCTTGATGACATTCAGGAGATGCCCACAGATGAGAATCAACCAGCCTGGAGATCCAACACATACAAAGGCAAACCTCAGGTCAATGTCTGTATCACTGAAAAAGTCAAGAGTAAGCAGTATGACAAAAGGGATGTCGTGGACACGTGGCAAGTGTATGGAGCTGTAAATTGCAAGGTGAGAGGGTTCTTTTGTGCAAGTCTGACCAAAGTATTTTTCATGCAGGCGCTCTGGGGAAGTAAATACTCGTGTCATTTTCCTTTGGGATGTGATCAGTGAATTTGCAATACTGTAATACTTAGAAGCGTGACAAACTTTTACATATTTTATTTTGATCTCTGCTGGGTTTTCCCACATGCTTCATGTGTTTCTCAGTGACTGTGGCACTTGAATTTCCAGCAGTAGCTTCAGTGCATGTATTTCCCCAATTTTTTCTTATTTTAGATTAAATAGGGAGAAATAATTTCATATAGTCTTTGTGTCTAGAGGCTAAGAAACAGTAGTCTTGCACCAAGTTTATTTCCAGCTATCTAATAAGCAGTGTGTTAAATAATTAGTGACAAAATTTCTGAATGAGTCTTCTACAAGTGCCTTCGTGTGAGCATTTGAATTACTTGTCCTACCAAGCCAAAGTTTAATCTTTTCTCCTACCTAATTACAACATTTCAAATCCACAAATGCTGTTGGTTTGGTTGACGTAAGGACTTTTGGCACAGAATGTGATTGGATAATTATTTTTAATGTGACAATGTGTTTTCATTGTTTAATACTGAAGATTGATGAATATTGGTGAAGTGGATCAATAGTAATTACGAAATACTTTAAATTTTGAGTTTTCTGTAATTGATGTATTTAACATTCTTTGTCCTGAGTTACACTTAGGAAACACTGTATTTTTAACTGCCAGTATTTTAAGAAGGGAAAGACCTAATAAAGAGGATGATGGTAATTTAATTATTTGCAAGAGGTGGGATGCTCATCTTCCAAAGGAAGCCAACCTAAGTACTGCACTTCCAAAGACTAGGTTATTACCCACCAGCCGTGCTGGTAGGGATTATGGGGGTGCAGAGCTTCCTGCTCTCAGAGGGACAAGTTTCTAGGTCATCTTGCAGAGTGGATGGCCTTACATAAGAAGAAAGCCCTGGTGTAATCGTGCGCTGCTGAGCTGGCACACGGAGGGACGAGACAATGGATGTGCTGCACATGGTTACTGTGAGAAAGCTGACATGGGACCATGGTGGCCATTAATAGCATGCTTGAATCCATTAAGAGGATGTTGTAAAAGTAACTGAATTAATTAGGCTATCACTGAGTGTGTTTATGTAACGTTTGTCATCGTTTAGCTATGCAGTAAGTCCCTGGCTTGCTTATCTGCTGTGTTCTTGTCACTTAAGAGACATTTAGCTAAGGCTGCATTGCTGGCCCCACTGTGGGAAAGGCTGCAGAAATGGGAAAGGGACTTTATTTTGAAATTATTTATCAGTACCGATGTTTGAAGCCACCTGAAAGGTTTTAGTGAGACTTTTTGGAATGCTTGTAGTCGATTTTTGAACATCTAATTCACACTTGAGGGAGATAGTTTAGAATAACTTCTTCACTTCATTATTTCAAGTGTGACATTGAGGGATCCGCACCAAACGTAACCCTCACTTTGAATCTCCCAACTAACGCCCCTCCGCTCCAAGACATCGTGGTCCATCATTGTGTGACTTCTGTTGACCCTGCCATGCTGATGTCCAGCAGTATCGAGCCACTGGATGATTCTGTGTTCAACGGACCTTACAAATTTCCTTTCGTTCCTCCTTCAGTTTCATTCGACTTGTGCTACTACACTTCCCAGGTAATCCCATCCTTGACCCTCCTTATTTTCCACTCTTCAAACGGGGAATAAACCCACTTGTGTCCGAACCAGGTTCAGTCCAGTTCAGGCAGTTAAAATGCTTAGAAGGCACTTCAAGATCTGAGTCACCTGAGTCGTGCTCAGGAGGTGCCAGCACCTTTGCCTGCTTGGCACAGCTCCTCTTACTTTATGCCTGAATTAGACAAAAGGAATCCAAGTGCATGTAGCACAGATCTGTCTGTCACAAGCCTCCTGTAGAGTTTGGCATGTGCTGTTCAAAAGCAGTCAGCAATTAGTGTGTTTGTTGTTTTTTTTAGAGTACTTGAGCAATTAAACGAGTATATAACTGATCTTATGATGATGGTGTTGATTTATCTTGAGAATGAATACAGTTTTTTCCAGGTTCCTGTTCCACCAATTTTGGGATGTTACCAACTCATTGAAGAGGGTTCACAGTTAAAAATAACTGTTAATTTAAAGCTCCATGAAAGCATAAAGAATTCTTTTGAGTACTGTAAAGCCTGTATACCTTTTTTTAACAGGTAAGAATAAAGAAATCCCAAGTAAATTTCTTCCATTCCTCTGTGATTGTCCTGAAGTCAACCTGTCAGGGGTCAGTGTAACAGGTTATGCTCCAGCAAAGTACTCCAAATGGACACTGACCTTGTAAATGTTGGGAAGTCCCCTGGAATTCTTGTGATTTCCAGAATACAGAATCATACCGGAATACTTGGTAGCATTCTGAATTCTTTTGTTGCCTGTCCTGTTTCATTGTGGTATTTTGGATTGTGCCACAATCCTCCAGGTGGATTAAGCCTTGAGATCACTTCCAACCCAGGGTTACCTGTTCCTTAATACTGCTAATCCTAGCTACAGATCAGCTTATCAAAAATATAGTTATTTAAAATTAAAACGATAGCTTTCATTTAAGCCCCTCTGACAACTGCCATGATTACACTGCCACGTAATTACCATGAAAATTTAAAGATGAAATAATACAAAGTTGCCAATGCTGGTCATAGCGTTAGTTCACTGGTAGTGTTTTACTAAAGACAGTAAAATATCAACAGCTCTTTTGTGATTACTAGGTTGAGCCCATGGTGATTTCCTCCTGCTCTGTAATTTCATAAATTAGCAGTGTGCTCAGATAGGTATAGTTTGTCTGTGTGCACACAAATAATGTCTTCCAGCATTTTCTTGCTTTCTTTAACAAAATGGGTCTTAAAAAATACTGAATGATACTAATTCCAGTGGTTTTATTTCTCCTCTGTCATACTATAGGGGCCCAATCGCTCAATTAGAATACAAAGTTAGTTATGGCCAACTGGATTTGTCACGAGAGAAGAGCCTACTGGTTTGGGTCATCGGTAAGCAGAATACCCCTATGCACTCCTCCTTCCTCCCCCAGTCAGTTTTGTGTAGCATAGGCACAGTGAAGGCCAACTGTATCCTGGGGTGCATCAAAAGGAGTGTGGCCAGCAGGTCAAGGGAGGTGATTCTACCCCTCTGGTCTGGCTCTTGTGAGACTCCACCTTGAATACTGTGTCCAGTTCTAGAGTCCCCAACATAAGAAGGACATGGAACTGTTGAAGTGGGTCCAGAGAAGGGTCCAGAGGAGGCCACAAAGATGATCCAAGGGCTGGAGCACCTCTCCTATGAAGACAGGCTGAGAGAGTTGGGCTCGTTCAGCCTGGAGAAAGGCAAGCTCCAGGGACACCTTATAGCAGCCTTCCAGTACCTGGAGGGTCTACAGAAAAGCCAGGGAGGGACTTTTTAGAAGGGCATGGAGTGATAGGACAAGGGGGAATGGTTTTAAGTTGGAAGGGGGTAGATTTAGATTGGATATTAGGAAGAAATTCCTCACTCTGAGGGTGTTGAGACACTGGCACAGGTTGCTCAGGGAGGTGGTGGCTGACCTGGAGGTGTTCAAGGCCGGGTTGGATGGGGCCTTGCGCAGCCTGGTCTAGTGAGAGGTGTCCCTGCCCATGACAGGGGGGTGGAACTTGATGATCTTTAAGGTCCCTTCCAATCCAAACCATTCTGTGATTCTATGACTAATTTCTATCGATGCTGTTTCTGGCTTTAGGACAGAAGTTCCCTAAATCTTTGGAAGTTTCTCTGACTGGAACCCTGTCTTTTGGCACTGCAGGCAAAGAGCACCCAACTGATTATGTTTGCACTGGGAACACTGCTTATGTCAAAGTAAGTCGCGGGCTCTGTGAAAAGAGGCCTTAGTAGTCATTTTTTTATTATCTCAAATTTGCTAGGAAAATGTGTGTTGATTGTAAATCAGACATAATTGTTCTCAGCATGGAGTTTTCTCTTCCTTACAGGATTTGACATCCTGTCATTTAGGAGAAGGCTTGCACACTGAGAGCATGTCACACAGATTGGCAGTATTTGTGCAGCAAGCGTGACAATGTGCATCTGATAGTGTTTTCCCTTCTTTTTATAGCTGTACTTTAGGATCCCAGATTTCACACTTACTGGATGTTCTGTAGACCAGCATTCCATTCAGATCTTTGCACCAGGAAAACCCAAAATTACCACATGTGAGTTGCTAAAAATGTCTTTTATTTAACTGTAACTGCCTGTTGAAGATACGAACTGGATGTCAGTGACTAAAATTGCATAGCTAAAGTTGGACATAGTTTTTCCTGATTTGCTTGGGACATCCCAGAAATTTTGTTCCCTGGTTTGTTTTTTGGTGGGGTTTTTTTGGTTGGGTTTTTGTTGTTGTTGTTGCTTAAAGCATCCCTGGGTAGGGACTGGCATCTCCTTTTCAGATAAAAGCATAGTACTCAGTTACAAAGGCAGGCTCTTTATTGGGCTCTCTCCCCTTCTCTGTTTTACTATGTTCTGTATAACAGCAGAACTTCTACTGAGGTGGGGGCAGAGAATGTCTTCAGGACACTTTCAGGAGAGTTTTGTGAGAGATGTGGATTGGCAACACCCAGGTATAGAACTCAGCTCCTGCCTGCAAGGGGAGGCTGTTGCTGTCAGTGTCATCAACACCCCTTGGTGGATGCAGCTCTACACTGAATCTGTGGAGCAGAAACCAAATCTGCTTCTTCTCAAGTGAACACATGGTTACTTCCAAGTCTGCACCAAAAATACATTAATTGGGAGCACAGTAGGGGCTCATTAAATCTGAGCAGTGCTGTTGAATGGAAGCATTTTTATTTGTTGCCATCTATCTGTTACAACTCCTGTCAGTCATGTTAGCAGAAGTCTGTAAATAACCTTGTGAGAACTGTGATTTACACTGTTAATTTTGTGACAGGTCATGTTTGGTCTTAAATTGTATCACAAAAAAGCAACGTTTTCATACTGTATGTTTTATATTGAGTATGCAATTTATATTCATTGAACACAATCCAAGCCATCCACCTGCTTTTGACTTAACCTCTGTTTGAATTTTAAGCTCATGACTGATACATTAGTAAAGGTAATTGAAGCTGAGACTTTAAATGTCTCATTATCAGAAACGATTTTCAAATAATAATAAGAGCCTTACAGTTTAAAGAGGCCATTATACCTTTTCTGTAAACTAGTAAGGATGGATTAGAAGTCTCTTAACTTGGATGAAGGAATGTCTGATTGTGAGGCCCCCTGTAATGCTTATTTTTTTCTTGCTTTTGTTTTTTTTTAGCCCGGGAACTGATTTCTTCTGATTACTACATCTGGAATTCCAAAGCACCAGCACCTATGGTGTACAAAACCTTACATGACTAATGTGCTTGTAAATCATTTGTGTGCTTGAAAATCATTGGTGTATTTAAACAAGACACCTAATGAGAGTAATGTCATGATACAGTGAAAATAAATATACTCCAGCACTTGTACCTTGTATGTTTGCTTAAAAATTGAGGATAAACACCAGAAGTCACTTCTCTTAAAAGCATAAGTTGGTTTTAAATTGTTTAGTCCTGGATAGCCACTTAGAGAAGACAACCTGAGATGTGCTTGCTGTGGCCATTGTTATTTTCCCTAATGATTCTGTGATTGGAAGTAATCTGTTTCAAACCTGATGGCCCTGAAACTTTTAACAGATGCTTTAATGGTGGTGTACTACAATTAAGAACTATGATGTTACACATAATTAATGACATTCATTATCAAGACCTAGCAGTCACAGGTAGTGCTGCTGGATCTGAGAGATTTGTTTCTGGCCCTGGGTACACCCCTATTCTACCAGATTATTACTTTTCACTAATAATCTACCAGATTATTACTTGTACTCCTTTGTGGAGGACAAGCAAACATAGGGCAACTATCTTAGAGATAATTTTACATGATTTAGAGTAGAAGGGTAATTGGCATGCAGTGCTGTCCCACCTTGTGATTCTGTAATATTAACTGGTACAAAACAAGTACCTAGTACACAGACTGGCATGATTTGGCATGTCTTCCATGAGGTCTCCCAGTTCCTTTCCTTGTTTTGTAAATCAGAGCTCACTGGATGTGAAAGCTTTCACTGGTTTATTCCTGTCACAAAAATCTGATTAGACCCCAGGAGAACAGGACAGTTAAAAGTGAAGCTGCTGTTATTTCATGAGACACATACAGGATACATGTGAGTCAGTAATTTACAAGAATTTTAAGAGTGGAAGTATGGCACAAGTAGTGCTTCTAGAAATGGAGATGACACTGGAGTCTTTACTGTATCCCCTTCCTATGTGTCTGGAAGCTGCATTGCCATGAATCACAGAATCACAGCATCGTAGGGGTTGGAAGGGACCTCCAGAGCTCATCAGGTCCAACCCCCCTGCCAAAGCAGGATCCCTAGGACAGGTCACACAGGTCAGTGTCCAGACAGGACTGGAATATCTCCAGAGAAGGAGACTCCACACCCCCCTGGGCAGCCTGTCCCAGGGCTCCCTCACCCTCACTGGGAAGAAGTTCTTCCCCAGGTTGGTGTGGAACTCCCTGTGATCCACCTTGAGGCCATCGGCCCTTGTCCTGTCCCCACAGACACTGAGAAGAGGCTGGCCATTTCCCCCTGTGTCCCACACTTCAGATATTGATAACCATTGATCAGATCCCCTCTTAAACTTCCTTTCTCAAGGCTGAACAGCCCCAGTTCTTTCAGTGAAAGTTGGTATTCATGAGGATCCAGAGGTGTGAACCTGGTTTTTCAAATCACCAGACTGAGTAGGGTTAGCTGGAGGCCCCCAAAACCAACAGTGAGCCCTTTTCCCTGGAAAAAAATACTCGTAAAAGAAAAGGACTCAGTTTACAGAGGCAGACCTCTAATTTTGAGAAGAAAATTGGTATCTGCAGGGTCACAGGAAATGGACTTTAAGAGAGTTATCAGGAAATGAGCAAGTTCTGAAAGGCTGGGGAAAAACTGAGAGAACCTGGAGAGCAGCACAAAAGAAGAGAAGAATGCTGTCTAGTAACTGAGCATGCCGGCTGCTCCTGCCCTACCTCTTGTTTCACTGTACACTGTGCACTGAGGAAGATTAAAACTTTTCCTCCTTACATAACCACTAAGCTGTAATTTAAAAAAATGCTTAGATTGAGATAGGAATCTAATTGGTTGGTTAAATGTCCTAAAAGGTGGATTAATTCATGTGAAACAGGCCGTTCAGCTGAAACAGCAGTGCAAACTTAGACACCGGAGCTACACTGTGACCTGTTTCACAGAGGTGACGTGGCCATTGTCATTATCAGCCTAAAGGTGAATTAATGATTTCACCCAGAATGCAGCCCCTTCATGTTACAGTCATCTGCCTGCCTGGACACCGCAGTGTGAGTGAGGAAGGGGAGGTTCTCTCTGTTTGAAGGATTTAGGTCGTGGTTCTATATACCCTGAGCAGTTTTCTGCAACTTCATACAAGCCACCACCCATTTTAATTTATTATAAGGGATAAATAAATCCATAAACTGCTTGATTGCCTCTCTAGCACCCATGAACAAGTCAGACAGCAAAACAGATCAGGTTAAGTTGCAGACACAGTAATCCATCACTCTTGTGCAACTGTGAGACACCCACGCTGATGGAGAAGGTCAGACAAAGCCTTTCTGCCGGTCTGATGGCTGCACCTGGCTTCTGGGAAGGGCCTGGATGCTTCATAAATCTGACTAAACTACTACAAGTAAGCTTAGTAGTAAACTTGGGAAGCTTAGTAAACTAGCTGGCTAGTGACTCAGGTCGGTCATGACTGAGGTGCCTTCAGCAGGCCCTGCAGCACACAAGGTATGGAGAGAAGCGAGTGATGTGTGTAGAGGCTTTGGGGGTCTCCAGGGCTGGACAGCGAATGGGGACATGGGGGAGATGACAGTGGAGTTATAAATACACAGCAAGGAGTTGTAAATGACTAAAACCTGCTGTGCATGTCTCTGTTCCTGGTAGTTTATAATTTCATTACAGGCATCGACTGTATGAGATCTCTGCAGAAAGCTTTGCTCAGAGGCTTTCAAAAGAGGTGGCCAGAGAGTTCCCCAGACTTAAGACTGTATTTCTCCAGGCTGGAAGAAAACAGTATGCAAACCTTGAAAAGAATAAACAGAAGGACTTAAATATTCCCAAACAAAATAAAAGTGTGTAAGAAGTTAATAGAGAACTCACTCCATTAACAAAATGAGCTTGCTTAATTTCATTAAAATTTTGGGGGAATGCAACTAGTGCCAATTAACAGGAATTTGAAGCAAATATACACAGTCAAACAAAGTTTTTAGATGAGAGTGCACATTTAGTTGGCAAAGAGAATTGATGTAACAGACCTTAAAGAAATTAAAATAGTCCAAAGTCCATGTGAAACCCATGAAAGAGTTAAAACAGACTGAGGCTTCCAAATGCAGTGGCAATGGGGAACCATCATCAAACATGTTTTGGAGACTGGACTTTACAGTTTGTAGAAGGTGTGGCAAGAAATGGGGAATTTGAAGAAGTGGTGGAGAATGAAGTTTGTGGTAGGTGCAATCAGAATCACAGAACATCAGGAGTTGGAAGGGACCTCGAAAGATCATCTAGTCCAACCCCCCTGCCAGAGCAGGATCACCCAGACTAAATCACACAGGAACACATCCAGGCAGATTTTGAATGTCTCCAGAGAAGGAGACTCCACAGTCTCTCTGGGCAGCCTGTCCCAGGGCTCTGTCACCCTCACAGTGACAAAGTTCCTCCTGACATTCCCATGGAGCTTCCTCTGCTCCAGCTGCACCCGCTGCCCCTTGTCCTGTCGCTGCCATCCCTGAGCAGAGCCTGGCTCCAGCCTCCTGACTCTCACCCTGCACATATTTATAAACTTTAATAAGGTCACCCCTCAGTCTCCTCCAGGCTGAAGAGCTGAGCCCAGCTCTCTCAGCCTCTCCTCATAAGGAAGGTGTTCCACTCCATCACCTTGGTGGCCCTGCACTGGGCTCTTTCAACTGAAGGGGCTGAAACACTGATGGATTCAATGTCTCGGGGAAAAAAATGGTAATAATAAAGATGTTACAGCACAAGGAGGTGTGGATCTGGGAACAGATGCCTTCAGTACAGCCTGAGAGGAAAAGGGGGGCCAAAGAGTGTCAAAAAGACCTAGTAGTTGGCTTAGGTGTGTGTTGCTGTGGCCAGAAGAACCTGGGTGCTCCCTGAATACATAAAATGCAGGACGAGTGCCTGGAGCTGGTGTGTTTCTCATCAGCTTAGTTCTAGAAAAACATCCAAACTGAAGCTTCTGAGAGCTCTTGAGCTCTCAAAATTGTCCCTTGTTCTTCCCCACCCACCCCCTTGCTACACTCAATGGTTGTGTCCAAAAGGTTGTATTGAGGTACCACAGTGAGGAAAGGGATCTCCTCTGGTGTCATGGGGATACCTTCCCCTCCAAATCCTGAATCATACCAGAGGCAAGACAGGACCAGAAAGCCCACCTTCTCTTGACTGATAAACCACTGCTGGAGAACAGGCCTCCCAGGGAACACCCTCTCAACCACAGTCAACTGGACTGCATCTCTTGAGCTTGTCAGAGTCGTATTGGGAGAGACTCCATGTGTGAGACAGCAAGTGTGTCCCCCCCCAGCAAATTTATGGGGCCTATTCCTCTCACTCACTGCAGAAGGGAATTACTTCCCCTTCCATGGTTTGATGTCTGTGTCATATCACTATCAGTAATTCGGTGCTTTTCTTGTTTTCTGGAAGCACTTTCCTCCCACCCAAGTTATTTGGTGTCAGCTCCAAGATAATATGTGCCAGTTCCTCAAGTACTTCAGGATAAATCCTGTTACTTCAGATAATTTCTAAGCAGCTACTTTTCCTTATAATTTAGCACTTCCCTCCTCTGTTTGTACCCCATTTTTACTGGTGTTAACAACTTTGGCCATTTGTTAACAAGTAAACATTGAAACAAGAAGGTGTTAAACATTTAACAGCAATTGTCCTCTATAAATTCATGCTTTCCTAGAAATTTCCTACACTTTGTCCTGCTTGTACAAGACCTGCTGAGTTTTAAATCAGAACAAAGCTGGTAAGTAAGTCCACATTTATCCTTCACTACTTTTGCTGTCTCCTTCACCACCACCTTGTTCTCTCATCTTTTAAAAGATGCCAACACTTCAGAAAAAACCCTCTCCCCTAGACAGCCTTGGCTCTGACTTATCACCAACTTTCTGAACATTCTGAAATTCCATCCTATTCCCTCTCTTTCCCATGGCTGGAGTTCTCCAGGCTTTATTTTGCTGTCACCATCTCCCACATTGCATCCTGCTGTCCATCAACCATCAGACTAGGATTTGAACCAGCACCGTGTTGTACCTGCAGCAAGAATCTACCATAGAATCATAGAATGACCTGGGTTGGAAGAGACCCTTTAGATCAAGTCCAACCACAGCCTTACCCTGTCCAGCCACCTCCAGATCATATCCTTAAGCACTTCATCTACATGCCTTTTAAATCCCTCCAGGGATGGTGACTCTATCACCTCTCTGGGCAGCCTGTTCCACTGCCTGACAACCCTTTCAGTACAGAAATTCTTCCTGATATTTGACTTAAATCTCCCCTGGTGCAATTTTAAGCCATTCCCTCTCATCCTATAGCTACCAGAGATTCAGCGTGGACAAAATACCAGGTATTACCAACAGCACGTTTTAGGGTAGAGAAAACCAAGTCTACACAGAACTGTGTCCATCCTGACAGCACCATGGCAAGACATCCCTGCAGCTCTGAATCCTGAAGGTGATTAGGTGAGAGTTTTGTGGATCCCAGTTTGGGGGGTGCAAGCTTCCTTGGAAGAGCTGCTACAGCATGGAATCCCAGAGAGTCACTTCTATACACCCTTCCCTTCATACCACCACAAGTTATTCAGGGAACAGAGATTAGAGTGTTAACTCTTAGCCTGATTCCCATTGATACCAACGCTAAAATTTCCTTGGGCACAAGTAGGACCCAGTGTAGGCCACTCACATAGGTGCATTGCCTCAAGTACCTAAAAATCACCTTAATTATTTCCACAAATCTCATTTTGCTTTTCCCTGCACCAATCTGCCAGCCTTTGCAAGAATAAGATGATGATTTACACAAGGCAGTAGCATCTGAGAGGAAAAAAAAAGGCTCTCCCAACAAGGTGAGTTGTCTCTCTTGTGAGCAAACTGTCAATAAAGCCACTGGCTCTCTCCACCCACACCCAGATCCAGAGGACCAGAAGTTCATTGCTTACTACAGCCTTCCAGGAGACAGGACAACCAGCAGCATGCTTCCAAGAGGCTTTCAGGAGAAAGTAGCACCCTTGGAACTTGAATGGTGGTCCATCGTAGATTGCTTCATCAGAAGAATGCCTGGAGGATCAGCAGTCCCATCAGTCCATCCCAAATGGACAGGAGCTGGAAAACAGGGGAGCTGTGCTTCTCCAACAGGAAGGGATGTCCCACTGTGCCTCAATCCTCACCTCTCCACCCACAAAGAGGGTGCAGTGCTCTCCCAAGAGGCTTCCCATCCAAGATGTGCTCATTCGCACAGATGCCTCATCCTCAACGAATCGAGCCAAACATTGATGGGGAGGTCTCAGCCCTTGTGGGTTTCTTTGTAGGGACTCACAACCCACAACACGACTGAAAATCACATATTTTAAGGCAAAGGTCTGCCCCCTTTTCCCCTTCTTGCTTTCACAGAGCCTCCTAGAAACCTGGTTGAGCTCTAGATAATTTTTGGAAATCCTGACACCATCTGTAGCACCACGTAACAGCAGAGAACTAAACCCAACCCATTTTCTTCCCAACGAGATCAGCTGGTCGCTTCTGATTTTCTCTAGAAACCTATCTTTTCAGGATCTTTTTTTTTTCCCCTTTTCTTTTTTTTCTTTTTTTTTTTTCCTTTTTTTTTTTTAAGTCAAAGTCTGTTTCCCGTTTGGTAGGTGACCTGTTTAATGTTTTCCCTGTGTCTGGGAACTCCTTAGTGTAATTAGCGACCTTTGAACTCCACAACTAATCCCGAGCTATTTTGTATTCCTTACTCATCTTTAAGGCTGGACCTTTCTTTTCTTTTGAGTCCGCTGCCACAATTAAAGAAGAAACAGCTGCATTTCAAAGGGATTCCAATTCCAGAAGCTTAATCGTGATTGACATGTTCTTATTCTAAGCTATAAGAAACTCTAAGAGTCCTTTCTTGGGTTAAAACTTCAATCATTTTCTAAAAAATTATCTCAATATGGATTTTATTCATTTTCTTTGATAGCCATTCTTTGTGATTTTTTTAACTTGAAAGATGCTTTGAGTTTGTGATGAATATGAGCTGCGCCCACCGAAAGAATGGATGGCGTCAGGCACGGGCTAGATGCAGAAGTGGCTAAATTCCATTTATTGTCAAAATCTGATTATGAAACCCGGTGTCCTCCGTGGAGTTTCACATCCTTCCATGTGCCCAAAAGGTAGGAGAGGTGGAAGTGCCTGTAAAGGAACCCCAGGAAGGCTGGGGAGGGAGATGGCAAGAAAACATTCTCCAGAAATCTACATTTCTTTGACCTGTTTTTCCCCAATTCTTACAGCGCAGAGTAAAGAGTCGTTGCCTTCCAGCCCTGGAAGAGCCCTTCTCTCTTCAAGAAATTAATTCTCTGTGAAAAATCACAGCAAATAGCAACTGCCATAGAGCAGGGATCATTTCTCCAGTTAAAAATTGGTGCCACAACCACACAACAAGCCCCGAAGAGGACTGCAGTGCTTAAACCTCTTCCGAGGACTGATCGGTGGCAGCCTGTTGGGTCCCATTATTTAACCATCTCCGTCTCACATTCAGATCCAGCATGACCTCTGAAAGATGGGCTTAAAAAGACCAAAAAACAACACCCCCCCTCCCCAAAACCCCAAAGCCTGAAAATCTGTTTGTGTGCCTATGTTTGCCCAGACCCACGTGTGCAGCGGGCACACGGATCCGTGGGCATCGCTTCCAGCCACGGGTATAAACCTGCCCAAAACGATCCCAAAGAGCCCCGGGAGAGGCAGCAGGCAAGACCTGGTGTTTCTAAGACAAAGGTCAAATAAGAAAAGGATGTTAATAAACAGCCCTCTGGTTTAAAGGGACTTTTTTTTTTTTTTTTTTAAGGATTACATCTTAAATTCCAACAAATCAGATTTAGGAGTTACTGAAAGTGAAATTGATCCATCCCTCAGCCAAACTTTGCAATACTTTCCTGTTCTGACATCATTTAGATAGTTAGCTGTATTATCAGATTAAAAACCATTGTACAGGGCCGCTGAAAGGAAAAGGAGCCAAAAAGCTAAACACTGCCTGAATTCTGAACCTTTTAACCTGGCTGAAGTACGTTGGTCCCTGTTATGCAAATACCTTCAATCCTCTGCTAAGTTCAGTGGAAATAATTTTCTTGAATGACAGGTTTATTCAGCAAGGATTCAGTTGGCGATTAATCCCCCTTTGATCTAAGGTATTTCACTTAACTACCAGTTACCTCGTCCTGACAAAGTGCAACCGAGATTAGGGAGATCACTAGAACACGACCAGGGTGTGCGTTTATTCTCCCCAACCGTTCAAAGCGAAGGGCCAAGAATGCAATCTATTTTCAGTATTTGAAGATGGAAAGTCCTGTCTCCTAAGTTAGAAAGTCAATTGAATACCAAATGGTGTTTGGTCCTGACGGAACGGGACGAACGGCTGAGACATCGTCTTCAAACCCAAGATATTCCCACTGAGTTTTGCTATGACCTACCCCAGACCTTGTTTTGCAGCTGGGTTTTTGCCTCCCTCCTACAAAGCTGAAGCTTTATTTCAGTTCAGCACGTGGCGCATGTAGAAGGTCTCTGCTTTTGAGAAAGCAGATAAGGTGCAACATTTTAATCTGTTCAATAGTATTCCTCAGGATTCACTTTGCTTTTTATTATTAATTAACAAATAATCTTGATTATTATTTATTTTTTCTCTCCTACTTCTCCAGCAAGTACAGGCATGGTGCAATACTTTTGTGCCCAAGCCTGCTCCAGAAGGAAAACACATTGCGACAGATTACAGCAACAGCTCGCTAAAAGCAAAGATTTAAGGCTGCCTGACATCTGAAGCAATATATATTTTTTTGGGTTTTTTTTCCCTTTGCTTATTCATTCACCAAAGTGTTGTCTTTTTTTCTTTTTTTTTTTGCTGAATTATGACATCATTTTGTAGAAACATAAACCACAAAACACTGCTGCCGCGACCCAGACGGCACCACGGGAGCACGGTCCTGATCCGGGGCTTAGCTGGGTCAGCCCGTGAGAAGCTGATTACAGGATTGGGCATAAAGCTGTATTTTCTTATTGCCAGTGGAAAAGCGGAACAATATCATTTGCAGGTTTTTTCTCCTCTTTTTTCTTTTGGTTAAAGTGGCCGTCAGGATTTTGACTCTGAGCTCCCTGATTTTAGGAGGGGGGTTGGGGGGGGGTTCTGTATGTAAATATGCCCGAGAGAGGGGAGAAAAATTATTCCACTTTTAGGACTTTACCCATCCTGAAATACCAGGCAGTTGCTCAAACAAATTCTTTGTCTGCAGAATCTGTTAAAATCAACCACCTAAAGCAAATCCATGTACATATGTCTTTGCAGAACTGGGGGCCGTATTTGGGCATTTCTGCGTTCCACAGGCAACCTATAAACCATCCTTCAGATATGTTGTTGGCTTTTTAATTCCCTTATGTCAAATAGTATGAGTTTTTAAAAAGGTTCTCTGCGGGGTGGCTATTTTCATGTGAGGGGTCTGTAGCCTGTGCTGGCGACATCCCCTCCCCAACCCCAAACCCGGTTGCATCCCCTCCTCATCCACTCCTGTTCCAAATGAAAATTTCCAAAACGTTTCCTTGCAGGACTCCTTGCACACAAGAGCTGTAAAATCCACCCCCCAAAGGCTCATCGAAGGCCCCCATCACACTCGATCAGGTCAATAATACACAAACTAAGAAGGATTTGCACTCAAGACAGTAACAGCTTCTTAAGAGCCATTACAGTGTAGTAGGTTTAAGGGGGAAAAAAAATAGAAGAAATTTAAGAAATGCCAAAATCTGGAGTAACGTGATAGTCTGCACGGCTCTAGGGTCTTGCTGGTAAATATAATGTTACACGTACTTGTGTAACCCAGTAAAAATAAAAAGGGAGGATTTAAATATATGTTCTGTATTTATTATATTGACTATACGTACTCTGCAATGAGCCAGGGAGGGAGAGAAATTTATGCTTTGAAAATAAGTCCCAACTGTTGTCTGCCTGTCGTTACGGCCTAACCGATCCGACACAGTGACCCCAAGCAACCAAAGCAAGGACCCACAAGCCCCGTGCTGGTCTCCGTGCTGCCTCACTGGGGATAGAGAATCCATGACTCAAATTTCCTAATGAAATATATTTCCTAAATAATATTTAGGAAGATCAGGTTGTATTTAGGTAGGATACAGAAAATGCCTCAACTGCTTCACCTGAGATTTTGAGCAAAAAGGAAAATGTGGAGGGGTGGTGGGGGGGGGATTTTCTTCTGCAGTGGTTGTGTGAGTCTGTGTTCACATATATACAACATACACATCCATAAGGACGTGGTGCAAATAAGATGGGAAACATCTTAAGGCAAAATATCTGAGTGGCATTACTCCATCTCACTTTCCCCCAAATCGAGCGGTAGCAAACTGACATCAAATACATAATACAGGGTGTTATTCTATCCTGATTACATGAAAAGCTCTTTCCTAATTAATCATAGGGATCTGTTGTTTAATTTCTTAAAAAATAAGGGTTTGTTCAAAACCAGAAGAGACCTCCAACATCCCCCGTGCACTGATCATTTCTCCTTTCAGCTCTCAGCAGCACTTCCAGAGGAGAAACACCTTAAACCGCTGCCCCGAGCTCTGATTTACATGCAAAGTACAACAGGTCAACCTCCTAATTTCAAGGAAAGGCGGGATATATTAATAAAGGAAGAACTTTGTTGTACTCGGAGCCACACCGCTGTGCTCTTGGGGAAGGCTGATGCTCTGCAAAGGCCGATGCTCTGCAAAGGCCTTTTCTGCCCCCCGGTGGTGACACTCAACGAGAGCCTCAGCCTTGCAGGAGGGGGTGGCTTCTTGCTTGTCATTTCACAGAACTGTGGAATCCTAGAACCTCCTGAGTTGGAAGGACGCCGTAAGGAACATTGAGTCCAACACCTGGCTTCACACGGGGCCAGCCAGGTCAGATCATGGGACTGAGTGCATCGTCTAGATGCTTCCTGACCTCAGCCCAGCTTGGTGCTGTGATCACATCCCTGGGAGCCTGTGCGAGGGCCCAACCCCCCTCTCAGTACAAAACCTCTTGCTAACATCCAACCTAAACCTCCCCTGTTGCAGCTTCATATCATTCCCTCAGGTTCTGTCCCTGGCCCCCAAAGAGAGGAGAGATCGGCCCCTGCCCCTTCGCTCCCCCTCATCAGAAAGCCACAGACCACCAATGAGGTCTCCCCTCAGCCTCCTCTTCTCAAGGCTCAACAAACCCAGGGACTTCAGCCTCTCCTTGTAAGCCTTCCCCTCCAGACTCTTCCCCATCCTTTTGCCCTTCTCTGGACACTCTCCAATAGTTTTGTGTCCCTCTTGTACTGTGGCACCCAAAACTGCCCCCAGGACTTGAGGTGAGGCTGCCCCAGCGCAGTGCAGAGCAGGACAATCCCCTCCCGGGACCGTCTGGCCATGCCGGGCTTGATGCACCCCAGGATACTGTTGACCCTTCTGGCTGCCTGGGCACACTGCTGGCTCATGGGTAACTTGCTGTTGACCAAGACCCCCAAATCCCACTCAGCATGGCTGCCCTCCAGCATCTGATCCCTCAGTCCGTATCTGTAGCCAGGGTTCCCCCTTCCCAGGTGCACTTGCCCTTGTTAAACTTCATGCTGTTGGTGATTGCCCAGCTCTCTAATCTGCCCAGGTCTCTCTATAAGGCTTTGCCTCCTCAATGGAGTCAACAGCTCCTCCCAGTTCGGTGTCATTTGCAAATTTACTTAAGACACCCTCTAGTCCTGTGTCCAGGTCGTTTTTGAAAATGCTCAAAATAACTGGCCCTAAAACAGAGCCCTGGGGCACCCCACTAGTGTCTGGGGTTATTGGTTATCGATGTTGCTTGTGTATGTCCTGTGGGTTATCCAGCAGGTCACTAGTGCAACTGGTTTGCTGCACCCTTGTATAGTGGGAGCATTGCAGACTCCATCGCTCTGCTGCCTTGGATTCAGTCATTCAGGTCTTGGCCCATTTTATTTTATTCTTTCAGGTGTTGTTCCTCAGGTAGATGTTCCCTCAGAGTCTGGCTATGGGCAGCTTAATTTTGGGGATGGGAGAGGCTCAGGAATGACTTTGTTACTGAAGCATGGCCTTTGCAAATATTTAGGCTGATTCCCAACTTAATTCTCCACAGCAGCTCCTGTCCCCTCTGAGCCCGGAGCAGACACGTCTGCAGCCCAGGCCACAGCACCTCCCTGTGATGGTCCAGGTGAGCAGAGGTACATCATGCTGGGAAAACCCCTGAAAGAGAAGACAAGCTGTGAAAAGGTTTGAAATGGACTCAGGGTTATATTCTCAAATTGCTGCAAAAACGTTTTGCCACTTCAAGGACTTCTTTGAGGTTTCTACCAGTTTTCAGATGCAACACCTGCAGCACTCAGGATCTCAGTGCCACGAGCCTTTATCCCCTAAACTACAGTAAAAATGCAATAGCAAGCGTGAGCAAGGACTTTGTTTTCATTTCTGTCCTAAGGAACCTGCTTTGGCAGGGGGGTTGGACTCGATGATCTCCTGAGGTCCCTTCCAACCCCTACAATTCTGTGATTCTGTGATTCATTGATCAACTTGCTGGCAGAAAAAGATACTTAACCCTGAGCTTAACTGAAAGCCAACAGACACAAAGTCAGACTCCAGTTGGTACCAATGTATTTATTGATACTGGTGGGTAAGCTGAGATTGCAGACTAAGCAATTAGAAAAATAACACTTTGTTTAAAACACACATCTGGCCTCAAGTCACAGAGAGAACAAGCAGCATGAAACAACATCAATCCATTCCCACAAAAATCACTTTCTGAATCACCAGACTCCCAATCCTTCCCCTAACACATCGGCTATGCTTCTCAGTCTCATCTGTGTGGGTCCAAGGAGCAGGCTGGAGAAGAACCGGTGCCACATGAAGGGAGGTTCATTGTCCAACTGATTTGAGAAGAGAATCAGGGGCTATCACTGGGGGGAATAAGTCATCTCTAGACATTTCTTCACCTTCTCAACAGGTGCACATATCCCTTTCTGTAGCCAAAGGGAGCTGCTTTCCTACCTGAAACCGTAGATCCTCAGGCAAGCTCCCGGTGGCACTTCTAATTCAATTAACTTACTCACTGGAACTACCAGAGAAACTAAATATGACGAGAACAAGAGGAGAGGCTGGGCCAAATTAATAGGATGAGATCCTTTTACAGGCTGGCCAGCAATCCTGATCAGCAGCCCTGAAAAGCAAATTGGAACAAGCAAATTGCTGTTGAAAAATTCTTTCAGCACTCGGCTGTTGCTACTCAGCCGGTCATTGCCGGGAGTCAGAGGTTGAAAAATCCTGGGATGGTGCTGACAATGGAGGCATTATTATGACAAACATTTACATTTTATTTATTGAAGTGTTGGAGGTAGATTAGTCTCATCTTCAGCTGCTCTGGATGGGCTGCGCTGTGTGGAGGGAAGACTAGCAGAAACAAGTATTTTATTGTGGCAGGACAAGGGGGATGGATTGAAGCTAAAGGAGGGAAGGTTTAAATTAGGTATTAGGGGGAAGTTTTTTACACAGAGAGTGGTGAGGGGCTGGAACAGGCTGCCCAGAGAGGTGGTGGGTGCCCCATTCCTGGGGGTGTTCAAGGCCAGGTTGGATGGGGCCCTGGGCAACCTTGTGTAGCTCCAGGCCTGGAGGTTGGTGGCCCTGCCTGTGGCAGGGGGGTTGGAACTCTGTGATTCTTGGGGTCCCTTCCAACCCAGACCATTCTATGATTGTGGGGGGAAGAACCCCCCCCTATTTCCCACTCCCAGCCTCATGAAAGGAAACTCAAGGTTTGAAGATTACACTGGGGAGAAAGCTTTCACCCCCCCAGGACTCCTTCTTTTTAGGAAAAAGCATGGTACACAGGATTTTCCTTGATCCCAAATCAAGTTCTCTTGAAAAATAATGTCATTTTATGCATATGGCTGACTTGACATGTACTTTATGCAAAAAGTCCTGCTGTTTTCCTTCATGGAGACCAGGGTACACAGCAAACAAGCCGTTCAAAGTGTCCAATCAAAGCTTTATACAGATGCAAACTAGTGTGTGGGTATTGTTTAAGTGGTTGTGTAATTGAATATAGTGATCACATATGCATGGGATATTCGTTAGCTTGTAAAAAGAGTAATTGCATGTTCATAGCTGCAATTTCCACTGAACCTTTTGACTTTAAATAAGCAGTGGAGAAGGAGAGGGAGGGGAAGCTGAGCTGGGGGGAGCAGAGACAAGGAACAATTCATACACACATCATGAAACATCCTTCTGACTAGCGTCCCGGATTTTATTTTATAGGTAATAAAGCACTGATGCATCTATGGGATAAAATTTTGGGGGAAGGAAAAGGGAAACATGCCCAGCTAAAGACCAAGTGAATGGTTTTAACTGGAAGAATAATTACAGTGATTAAGCGCAGTAGTTCCTCTCTTGTGGCAGTGCTGGCTCCAGTGCAGCAGGTCCCACGCCAGGACTCGTGTTTCTGGGGAGGGCTCTGACCTCAGATGTCCAAGCAGGGGGCACCATCTCCAGGATTTGGACCTATAAAGCTAGAGGCCTGCTACTACGGAGGAACAATACCCATTGGCAGCCTCCTCCTCAGCTCTTGTGTGCCGCTGCGCACAGCAGAGAGCAGGGCTGGGGCTGATGTTTTTCGCAGGAATGACCTCACATCCAGCTCTGTCCTTGTCAGTTCTTTGGGAAAGCTAAGCCCCAAATCCCTTTGCTCTCTCCTGCCGCTCGTGCCTGTTGGCCCACAGACAAGAGCCAAGGGAGCGCTTGTTCACAGGAGGACTCTTCAGTGTTTGTGTGTCTCCCTTCTCCTTTCCTTGACATCTGGGGGCAGAGTGGAAGCAAAGACGAGAGAGAGGACAGCTGCCAGTCCTTTATCCTCAGGTCTGGGGAGTGCTGACCCCTGCCCCAGGCTCGGCACAGACCCCCAGGATAGGATTTATGTATTGGGTGCCCTTGGCCAGCGAGGCTGCTGATGACCTGCATGCCCAGGCCTTGTCTTTAGAAAGCTGTGAGCCTCCAGCACTCTTCCCCAACAGTTCGAAGCCCCATTTGTCCAGCCTGCCTTGGCGTGCAGTCGTGGTACCAGGCAGGGGCTGTGGCAAAACAGTCAGGAAATGCTAGAGCATTTTAGGGGTGATCTTTGGCCTGTAGATCCCAAAGGGGGGCACTCCATGGGCCACAACATCTCTCCTGCCCAACACTGCAGAAGGAGCAGGAGAGTAAGTCCCAAAGCAATCCAGCAAGGTGCATCCTGCAGCAAACACGTGTGTTCTACTCAGGCTCTTCCCAGGCAACAAAGGTTAGAACAATCCATGGCAACTCTAACCTGTGCTGGAGGTTTGATGTCATACTCAGCCAGGCCTAAGATCTGGGATGATGACCAGGGTCCACCTGGGTCTCCAAAGCTGTACCAGATTGATTTACAATGAGACCACTCTGGGCAGCAAAGCTACTGCTGCAAGACTTGTGTGCCCACAAGAAGGTGTTGCTTTGTCTTCCTTCTGATGGCCCAAAACTGGCATAAAACATCCCTTCTGCCACTGTCTTTCCATGGTCCCTTTTCTCCTCCTCTGTCTGGGTGATGGTGTAGCCCTAAAGCAAGGACCATTTTTGTTTTGTCTCTTGCACAATGCAAGTTTCACAAACGCACAACCTAAACAACTTGCTCAAGCAAAAATCTACAGGTGCTCCTCTCAGTGTCCAGCTAAATCGTATTCCACACTGAAACCTGGAGAAGCATCATGCACCAGGGAAGGATGGAGAGGAAAGGTGTCCACTGGTTGGCTTTTGCAAATACAAGGTCATGTATGGAAGGAGCTGTTCTACCTATTTTAGATGGGATTAGCAATAAATCTTTATCTATCCCCAAAGAAAGGGGAGTAGGATCCCTTTACACACCCTTGTAAGCTTAAAGCCACCCTAGCAGGGTGAGTAGTTGGACTACTGACAACCCATCCAAAGGGCAATATCACTGTATTAAATTCTTTGCACCTTTTGAATTCCAGTGACTTTATTTAAAACATTCAATATTTTCTATCATTTTTGTTTCAACTTATTTTTAGCCTCTTTTTCTCTGTCAAATGTATTGAAGCTGACATAATTATCGCTCTGACTTCCCCAAAGGCATGTATTTACCTACTTGTTAAAAGGCTTTTTCCATGCTGCCACGCTGTTGCTGTGACAAGATGACTTTGAAGGCACAGTAGGTAAAATAATATTGTGTATTGCACAGCAACCCCAACAACGAAATGTTAATTTAACCAATAAAGTAACCACATGGTAATTATAATAATCACTATTCCTTATCTCTTAACGGGGCTAAAAGTGGAACTCGGATTTGCCATGTAGTGCCTGTCAGCTCTGAAATTACTACACAAATCACTCAGAGCAGCAAAGTTTTTAGCCCCACTGGCTTTAACTCATGGGAAGTGAGGAAAGGATTCTCTGGAGGAAACTGATGTGGTCTCATAGCCATCATCGTCCTCCTCCAGCTGCCTCCTGCTCCACCTTCCCATTCTGCTATGTTTTTCTTGACAATTAGTGGGATATTTGGATGGATATTTGAGATTTTTCCATCTTAGTACTTCTCCAGCTGCTGTTAATGTATCCCTCTGCTCCACAGTGCTAGGAGTCAAGCAAAACAGCCTTCTCCAAAGCAGCCAAATTCAAGGTATTAACCCTGAGGAGAAAGTGAAGGGAAAAAACATCATCCACAGTGCAAGGAGAGCTCTGTTGGCCAAGCTCTGCTGGTTTCACAGATTGGACCCACATTTCCCCATGGGTTGTGCTGAGCCATGCTGTGCTAGGGCATGGTCATCCTCACCTTCTAGGCTGGGACAAATTTGGGGACTGTGGGGATCTGATCTCTCTTGCAGGTTTTCATCTTCCTTCCATTGAAATCGGGGTTCAAGAGCAGCAGTGCTCAGGCAGGTCATACTCTTGGACCAAGTCACCCGGGGCTGTGCTGGGACATACTCTCTGATCAGGTAATTTGAAATCAGCCATAGGATTTAGCTATCATTCTTTTGTGCTTCTAAACCTCTCTGCTGGCTATGAAAGTCCCATCCTGATTTTCATTTCCAATGTCACATAAATAAATGGATGCCAAGTTCTCTTTTAGACCCTGAAATGAGTTACTGAAAATATAGCAAATCTGTAGCGATGATGGACATTTAAGAAGGCAGAGAGCTTACAATGGGAAAGAAAGGGAAAGGGAGAGATGGAGAGTCTTTTTGTGTTCATAGGCATGGCAAAGAGATATGACAGTGCTGCAAAAACTGTGCTTGCCCTTTTGCTGAGCAGCAAGTTAGAAAAACTGTGGTTCAGTTTTTAGATCATCCTCCCTAGCTTGAGGGAGGATGATCTAAAGCTGTACAAGGGAATTAGCATGTCTTAATCCATGGCTGCTCCCCAAAATGGCAAAGCAGGAGCCATCTCAGGGTGGTTATCTCAGCCCCAGTGAGAAAGCATCTGGCACTGCAGATCTCAATGCTTGGACTGGCAGCGAAAGGGCAGTTGGCTCCCATGGTTCCACACGTGATACCGGAGACCCACAAAGCAGACTTGAGAGCTCCAGGGACTGGGTTGTGCTTGGGTACCCTGTCCAGATCAAGCAAAAGAGGCTCATTTTCCTGCCCTTACTACCCCTTCCCATGGCTCAGGCAGGGTGGTCCAGGCAGGATGGACCTCAGCCCTCAGCCAGAGCAAGCTCAAAAGCATGTGATGGGAAAGAGCCACAAACCCTCCTGAGATGTGGGGCAAGGCTTCTATCACAAATAGACCTGCGTAGGCTGGACAGGAGGCAGCTGCAGGCAGAAGACCCCACAGATCAGTCAACACAGTGCTAAGCCTGGACTAGTATATGTTCCTGCTCCAGGACCTGGCTTCCAGACCAAAGATGCTCAAGGTCCTGCCAGGAGACCCTGTAGTACAGGGCAGCTGTTGTCCCCCTGAAGGGATGGATCTGCAGGTGATCCTATGAAGGTCTTGACATCCTCTACACAGGGGCTTAATGAGGATAATTATGTTACAAGGCTGAGAGGTGTTGAGATACTTCAGCACCATGAGGCTGTGTGAAGTCTGAAAACAGATTCTTCTCTTCTTGCATTTTATGGGGTGTGGGAATAAAGCCAACCCACATCCCAGGCCAAATACCCCAGCCAGATGCCAATCTGGATCCTGACTGTGATCCTCAAGCTAACATTAACCAAGGCAATGACAGAAATGAAAAATGTGAAGGGCCATGTAGGACCCATATAGGGTTTGAATTCTGCTCCAGAATTTTTCATGTGAAAATTGATCTATGACTTTGCAACACACCTTAGGAGCCACCATGAACAATCAGCGTACCTAACACTTACTGCAGGCAGGGTTTCAAGTTACCCCTCTCTTCCCTTAAAAAGCCATGGGAATGGTGGTGTTTCAGGTAGCACAGTGCAGGAAACCTTGGTAAACATTGAACTGTGGTCTTTAAACTGCACCTACCAAATCAGCCCGCACGAAATGAAGCAGCTCCTGGTGAGGCCAGTGGCTGCTGTAAGCCAGGGCTCGAGTTGTCCTTTTGCACTACTAGCCAATATGAATCCAGCAAGACATTTCCTCTATTTCCCATTGCTACTTCCAAAGCTGATCTTTCTTCTTTCTTCTCCTCCAGGGCTACAGCAGGGGCTGGACACCAGAAAATCACCCACAGCGAATCCATCCTTCCCTCCGGCTAATGAGGAAATGTACCAGTAACTCTTTCCTCTGTGTTAAAAGAGAGGGGGTTTAAGCTCTCTCTGCATGCCTTCTCATCACCCCAGCGCTCCCAAGAGCATTTAACACCAAATCTGCAACGTGCATGGCATTTCCCAGGTCTCAGTGGTGAGAAACCTTCATTGTCACGGGCAAATGCCACATTGTACATTCCAGGGACTAACGGTGAGCAAATGTAACCGTGCCTCTTTTTAATTTTCTCATCAGGTTAGAGGCATGTACATCGTAGGGGTTAATTGTCAGAAACGTTAATTGTTACCCTATGACTCCTGCTTCCCTTGTGTGTTAGTGGCACGCAGTCGGGGCTAATAGTGAGAAAATTTGACTGTAGCTCTACCACACTCTCTTCATTAGGCTAATGGAACATTTTCCTCTCATTTTCTCCCCAGGGTAGCTGTAGGAGTGCTACCTTATAATTGTTGCTCTTACTGTAATTGGCAGTAGTAGGAGGATGTATAATCTCATTGTCTTTCCTGTGCGGTGGTAGATTTATTTATGACCTATTGACAATTCCCAGCCAGCAGCTGTAGCGCAGTGAGTATTGCATTAGCCTTTCCCCCCAGCAAAGGGAAGACTACACAAAGGCTGTTATTAACTAGAAAGAACATGAACCCAAGATGTCCCTCAGGACCAAATATTAGCATTGCTAACTGCAAACAAAGGCGCTGCTGACCCCGAAGGTATATTGCTATCTTATTCCTGGGGACAAGACCAACCTTCGTTGATTCACGTGGTTTCTGGCATGCCACATCTCACCAGTAAAATGCAAATGGTTAAAGTCATCTCTGGAGTAGCTCTAGCAAACTAACACCAAAGATGGACCAGGTTGTCTTCAAGCAGATGCCACGCTACCTTGTACAACAGCTTGGTGAGAAAACGAGGTCTTGATTCAGCAGAGCACATAAATGAGGGGTATAGTCCACAGGAAAATAATTTTCAGTTCCCACTTTGGGATTTTGCTGAACCAGGGCCTAAACTGGTTTGGTATGAATAAACCTGATCCTTCTTCCCAACTGTGACTGTTAGGATCCAGAAGCAGCTTGTAGGTCACAGCTGCGGTTGCCAGGCTGCTGAAAGATGCAGGTTTCCTGCAGATGACACCCTACAAACACCTTTTCCATCTGAGGCTGTCAGTGACCTTATTTATGTCTCTGTGTTCTTTCTGCCTAGGAGTCACTGTTCCTCTTGTTCCCAGCTCCAGAGGAAGGCTCTTTATTCACAGGCCAGTGTTTTCATAGCAGCAGCCTCAGACTTTCAAAAAGGCTGAGGGTCAGCGTAAGCCACAAAGCTCTCCAGGCTGGGGGAGCATCCTCCTGTGACATCCTCCTGTGTTGGAGCAGCCACTGCGTCACATTGCTGCTCCATGACCACCCAGGGTGGAGAAAATAAATAAAGGTAAGTAGGGGTGTAAGTCAGTGTGGGATCAGAGCCTGAATGAAGCTAACACAGACCCCCTCCAGTATCTTCTTTTGCAGTGGGTGAAGCGATGCTCTTTTTTTCCACCTGTCATCACCAAGGCTGAGGCAATTGAAGGAGCATCTGGAAAATCCCCTCTGTCTCAGGATAGGCAGTACATGAAAAGAAAATCTCTCTCCTCCATGCTACTAGCTTTATTTATTTAATTTCCCATCTCCTCTCCAATTTTCAGTAAAAGCAAAGAGGAGAGCAAGAAAAAGGGAGGGAAGGAAAAATACTGACCCAGATTCACTGGCAAAGCAAAAGTAAAAGAAAGGGGAGGGGGGCAGAATACAAAATGTTTGCATCTTGATACTGCATTCATGCTTGTGACAAGGGTCCTGCTCACCTTCACGCCGCTCAGCCAGGTCTATCCATGCTCCCAGCTCTTCCCAGCCCAGGAAAAGCAGGTTTAGAGCTGGTCAAGGGCATTTCTTAGCAGGGAGGATTTTCTCTCACGGAAGCGTTTGCCAGCTACACCCCAGAACGTGACCCAGGTAATGAGCTTTGCCATTCGCCACATCGTGTGCAGGAGCTATTTTGGGAGCTGAACCAGCTTTCCTCTGCTGCTGAAATGCTTTGAACTCAGAGGGGTTGTCTCACAGACGCCTCTAATGATGAGAGCCGTAACACCCACCCTGACATATTTAGCACAGTTGGTGGTGGAAGCTCTCCCAAGAAAGGCTGGGACTTTGAAAGGGAACCTCGTGTCTTTGGATAAGATAGGAAAGCCTACCCATCCAGAGGCAGAGATGATGGAGGAGGGGTTGCCCTGTGCTTGGCTGGAGCCTGGCATCAACACCGTGGAAAACCAAAGCATGCAGACACTCTGCAGGAGTAAGAGCCTGGGTTGTCCTACAAGAGCAGAAGCCACAGGGGCCCTGGGGAGTCATACCCTGAAGACAAAGTTTCCAAAGACAGAGGCACAAAGTTTCCAAAGACAGTCCACCCAGGAGGAGATGGACACAGAGTCTGTGGTCTTTGCAAAGCCTCCCTTGAGCCTCGCATGCCCCAACACAGGAACCTTATTAAATCCCACCCCTGATCCCACTCCTCGCTCTTCATCCAAGCTGATTGCTTGTCCTTCCCACTGCTGTAACAGGGTCCAGTCTGAGTCTCACTGGCTGCCAGTTTGGCTTGCAAGAGAGGAAAAACCAGCCTGTATCAGCACAGGATCAGCCCCTACGACCTGCAGCACATACACATCGATAGGCAGGATGGATTTTCAGTGCCAGAAGAGGGGTTTTGCTTATCTTTCACTGCACACAGATGAGTTTATTAAAACCAAGTGGGTCAGTCAGTTGATGTAACAGCATGATCTATGTAAAAGGCACTGGGAGGTGTTCGTTGTGCTGAGACTCTCCGCTTCTGACAGATTTATTCCTCTTCCTGTGAAAACACCTGAATCTGCCCAACAAAGCCAGTAACAAGCTCCCCACTAACTTCAGTGAGACCAAGAATTCAGCAGCATTCACTGGTTTGTACAGGGAATATTTTAATGACTCCACAAAAGGAATTACTCTCTCTGGAAATTATGGGTAAAAGAAGAATCAGGTCTTTGGGGTTTTTAGCTTGTAAATAAAAACTAGGGCTCATTGATGACTTTGAAGGAGGATGAGTTTATCTCCCCAAGCTGGAATGGACCAGAATTGCTGCTGTTCTACCAGACCCATCCAGCCTAGCAAACCTGGGGTGAGCCAGATGACCATGTGCTTCAGCCTCACATCTAGGAAAAAAATAAAATAAATCTAACACTTTTACAGGCTCCTGAATCCAGGAAGAAGGATTCACAGAATTCACAGATTCACAGAATGGTAGGGATTGGAAGGGACCTCCAGAGCTCATCGGGTCCAACCCCCTGCCAAAGCAGGGTCCCTAGGACAGGTCACACAGGTTGGCGTCCAGATGGGTCTGAAATATCTCCAGAGAAGGAGACTCCACACCCCCTGGGCAGCCTGTCCCAGGGCTCTGTCACTCTCACCAGGAAGAAGTTCTTCTGCATATTGGTGCAGAACTTCCTGTGCTCCAACTTGAGGCCATTGCTCCTTGTCCTGTCCCCACAGACACTGAGAAGAGGCTGGCCATTTCCCCCTGTGTCACACACTTTAGATATTGATAACCATTGATCAGATCCCCTCTCATTCTTCTTTTCTCCAGGCTGAACAGCCCCAGCTCACTCAGCCTTTCCTCGCAGGGGAGATGCTCCAGGCCCAATCATCTTTGTGGCCCTCTGCTGGACCCTTTCCAGGAGATCCCTGTCTTTTTTGTACCAGGGATCTCAGAACTGGATACCCAGTACAACAAGTACCTTTTTTTACAGTGCATTTGCCTGTATTGCAGCTGGGCCTCCTTCCTTCCCACCCAACTGCAGGGACATGAGCAGCCACGTCTGCCCTTTCATCCACCTGAAAACTAACCACTTTGTTAGTGGTTTGTTCTCAACCACATCCTCTCCCTGATGCTGATGCTGATATAAACTTGCACGCTGGATACCACCCAGGACTTCATTTCACCTCCTAGACAGAAGGTCTAGGTACCTACTCATTTAGGTATCAGCCAACCCCAACTTCTCACTGGTGGGCAGCTGGAAGTGGTACCCCCTTCAATCGGTGTTAGATCCACCAGAAGACGTCTGCCAGCAGCCAGTGGAGATAATCTCTCTCTCATGTGCTCCCCAGTGACATGCACCACCATCCAACGTTATCAAACCCAGCTGGTTTGTGTGACCAGCTCTTGCTCAATCAGCAGCTTATTTAGAAAAGTCAGTTTGCTAATTGAGAAAAGTTTAATGAATTTTCGGTGCCTGGGAAAAAAAATAATTAAATAAATAAAATAATAACTGATTACTTTATATTACCAATGTGTTCATTTGAAAAATTCATTACATTTATGTATTGTGTTTTCATGTAAATACCTCTGCCAAAATGTATTAGCAAAGAATACAATATTATAGTTCATGGTTCATGTGGTATCCGAAAGGAATAATTGTATAACTAATCAGTGAAAACAAAGTAAATGTTCCTCTTGAGTTTGTACAATAAAAAATGGAATTAAAACTATTCAGGCTCAAAAATGCAAATATGCCATGTTTCCCATCAGCAAGAAAATAAAAAATTAATATTTAGAAACCTTAGAGGAGACCCAGGGTCTCTGGGATTTTCTGACAGCATCATGGCAAGGCACTGGTCCAGTCTTTGTTCAAACCACATCCCTGCAGCACTGTCCTACAGCCCCACCACACAGTCCAGGGCTGGTTTGGGCTTGGGTAATTCACTTTTTGGGGATGATGTCTAACTGTAGCTTTCCCAAATGATCTCTCCAATGTCAGGGAAGAACAGGAGAAAGGCAATACAGGGCAACAACCCTGGGGTGGGGCTCTCAGAGAATAACCTGTATAATATATTCAAGATAACAAACGTTGGCATTTGTAATTCAGAGACAGTCCCAGGGGAGGTGACTCTGGCCTGATCTGCAGGCACCATGCAGGGTCTGAAGGGATGCTGAGCTAACGGACCCCAAATTTCCCCTCTGCTCCGGGCACTGCTGCATCTGAGCCCAGCTCTGACAGCATCTCCCAGGAGTGGTAGAACTTGGTGGCTTTCTCCTCTCTGTGTGACAGCAAGTCATCTCTGAAATGGTACAGCATCAGGGCAGGATAGCCTGTCCTCTTACCCGCACCAGTCTTCACCCCAGTCCCAGGAAGGAGCTGGGAAGCAGAGGAAAGGGCTTAGGAAGTATTTAAGGATTTAAACTCCCAGCTAAGGGCACAGAAGAGTCATGCCCAGTGCTAAGCAGCCAGTAGCAATGGCCTTGTGCTGGGAAAGAGTCCATACAGATCCCATCCAAACTCTCTGGAGTTACCTATAAAATACAGATAGGAAGTCACCAGCACTACCACTGGGGTGGAATATTGGTGAATTAAGGACACTGAAGTCCCAGTTGTTTCCCATTCATGTATCTCTGGGATGTATGTAGCCACAGCCTCTGTGTTTTCCAGAAGGCAGAGAGATGTGGCGAGCAGGTGGGATAAGAGGAACAAACCAAAGGGAGTCCCACTGACTCTGAGAACTCCCAAAAAGTGGGGAAAAAGGGAGTTTTGCTCAAACTACAGAGAACTCAACGTGGTGACTGATGCTGTCTCTGATGGACACCAGGACCTCTGGCAATGCACAATGTGGAGCCTCCTGGATGGGATTTGTGTGTCCTGACAGCAAAGAGAAAATAAAATTTAAAAACAAAGCAAAGCATGAAGAAAAGGGGAAAAAACCCCACTTGCAGCATTACTTTGGGATATTCTGATTTTCACAGCCAAGTGCCAACAGCACTTTCACCACTCAGGTACTAGCAGGGCTGATGGGCTTCACCCAGGCTGCCAGTAAAGAAGCAGCCTCTTCCAGCAAAGCCACTAAAAAGCAGAGGCAGAGGAGGTTCAGCACAGCCAGACCAACTGCCAAGGTCCCAGGGTATGAGGTGGAGAGCATCCAAAGCTGCTCACCTGGGGACGATGCGTAGGTAGAGCTGCCCATTCCCAAGATAAATACAGTCACCCAGGATGCCCTAAATATAGTCAGCTGGGATACCCCCACCCCTTGATCCAGCGGCTGGGGTGTCCCTTTCCCCAGAACCAGGCTCATTGTGCAGAAGGGTCAATATCCTCAGTGCTAAATTATTAACAGCCTCAGGGCACACACCGGGCTGAGACCCCAAGCTGGATGAAAGCACTCAGGCAGGCTTTTAAAGCAGTTTGGGGGCTACTGCAGTAGCCTTAATCACTACGGATGCAGTGGCTGAAGTGTATTTATGAGNGTGCCTGAGCAGGTAGGACAAGCCACACGGCCACCTCGGTGGGCAGCTGTGGGCTGGTGTGCAGAAATGGCCTCATCCAAGCATGCAGTAGCTGCCTCTAACCACAAGAGTGTGCCTGGACCACAGTTTTGGGAAAACGTTAGCATTTTGCTATGATGATGTTAAAACCTCTCTTCATCTGCAAGAGAAGGGTTGTGGGCTCATCGCTGTCCTCTCTGGAAGCAATCCCACTTCTTCCAGCCCCCAACCACTGCTGCTGCCCCCAGCTTGCACCCACTCTGTTCTGGCAAAACTGGGCGACTAACAGAGACGAGCTCTAACTGTCCTGGAATTGTCTTGGTTTTGTCCTCTCATTAAGGGCCAGCCATGATCCTCTGTAGATTTGGAGAAAAGAACTAGGACTTTGGAGCAAGTTGTGCCTTTTGCTACATGTCTGAGTAGGGGGTTTCTGCCCCAAGGTAGTTTTTATTTCCAGGCATGTAGCACTGGGCATCAATACTGCTGCTCAAAGCTCTAAACTCTGGAGATGAGTCCCTGTGTCTGCAGGGTGGGATGGTTCTTATCAATCTTTAAGAGGTGTCCTAACCACTAAGTGCATCTGAGCTGGTTGTTCAGGTTCTTGATTATAAATAGGCATTTTTAGGGCACAACTGATCTGAACTGCTTTAGTTGGTGGCTGTAGGATGAGCAGGATTAAAAACTGTGTTTTAGTCCACATAAAGGAAGCCAAGGGTGTCAAACCCTAGTGTAGACATTGCCTTTGGTCAGCAAATCTCACCTCCACTCTCCAGACATGTTGCATTTTTTTATGTTACTGGGAGGTAAGGTATCACCCTGAGGGATTATTTTAGGGGAAGCCACACTGATTTGGAAAATCACTCCTGCTGTTTGGGACCTGCTTACCATGCAGGACTGTTCATATCCATATATATCACTCAGCTGAGGACAACTGCTCTGACCTTGGCTTGATCTCAGATCATTTGGGCACCAACTCTGACCCCTTATGGCAAGTGCTCTGGTTTGCCAGTGTCCTAGGAAACAACTCATCCCAATTACTGCCAGAAGGAGGAGGTGGTGGGGCTGCATGGCTTTGCCTTCTGCAGGCAACACCAGCTGTAAGGCCCAACACATAGGCAAGAGAGTTTTGTCTGCAGGGGCTTCAGAGTAGAGCTCTGCACCTTTAAACTCACTGTAATATGTGTACCAGATTGATCGGAGTGATTGCTGACCTGCATAGGGTTGAGAGTTTTCCCAACACCCAGCTCCATATGGTGGGCTCACACCAAGGATCTGAGGTCTGATGCGGAGCTGAACACTCCCACATCCATGATTATTTGGCTGGAGCTGTTTGGGAGCCACTGCAGAAATCAAGCCAAGCTGCCAAGTCTTGGTGCAAAGCCGAGCTCCCTCAAAGCCAAGGTGATGGGGAAGATGGATTTGGGTTGGCAATAGCTCCCTGTCATTTTCCATTTGCGAATGAAGACCAAACTCTGCCGGCAGTTGCCATCTGTACCAGCCCACTTGGACACAGCCTTTTCTCTGCATGGGATCCAGGCAAAACAAGACAGCCAAGATAAACATTTGGTTCAAAAAGTGCTCACAGCCCACCAGGAGCAAAATGACATATTGCTCATCTGAAGGCCAGGGTTCCTCCAGGCCCACTGTCTAGCCTTTCCAAAATGGGGCTGGTGGCTTGCCTTATCTGCTCACTCGTCTTTACATTGCCTTTTCTTACACATGTAGATGAGAGGATTGAACATCATATGCATGCCATGAAAACATGAGAGCAGAGAATGCTTTGGAAGCTAACTGGCTATTTCACCAGCAGTGGTTCTGGGTCTCCAACTCTCTGGCTTCTCAAATAAGTTCACTTTGAACAGCTTTTGTTGTATTAATTCAGCAGAGTTGTTTGGGGGTGGGGGCTGCTGATGCCCTCTGTGCATGCACTTAAATGCTTTTTCCCAATACTCTGGGGTTCTGCAGACTTGGGGAACATATTCTGACCAGGCTTCCCAGCTCTGATCTGCGTTTCCCAGCAAAGGATAGATTTGGAGAATTTTTCTTTCCTTCATCCTGCTTATCCAAGAGTCAAATACTGTAGCAAATAAACCAGCCATGGTGATCTTTTTGTACACCTTGAATTACACCTTACACATGAGGCTGTGCTGTCAACAGCGCTGGACCACAGCAACAGCTACGTTCAGCAACAATGTCCAGCATACAAATGAGGCTGACAAAACACCCAAGTGTCAAATGCCTGTTAGTTATTCTGATGGTCTCTAAAAAACAAACAAGTCATGGGTTATGCTAGGACAGAGAGTCTGTCTTCTCTTTCTGTGCCTAGTCTATTGCTTGTCTTCTTCAGTTTTGATGGGAACTCAATTTTTCTTTCCATGCAACTAGCAATAGTTACCCAGATTTCATTCCTGAGCAGGTAATGGCCATTAGAGTCTATTATTACTAATCTATAGTTAATTGCTTTTAATGGGCTTATTACTTGGGACTTGTCAATGCAGAATTTCCCAGGAGTTTTCCTTACAGCCACTTGGTATTGGGACCTATTCTCTTCCCTTGACACAAATCTTTACCTTTGACTATTCCATATAATCATGTGTGATGATTGCAAGTTGTGGCACCTCAGAAATCCCTTTCTTTTCTGGTCAGCTCCAAATATTCTGAACACTTTGAGTAGACCTTTACAGGACCTTGCTTGATACCCTCTCCATGGTGAAAAATGATCATTATTTCAATATTTGCTTTGCTTGCCTTAAAAAAAGGTAATTCTTGATAGGAATTACTTCCCTCTTACCCCACAAGAATGTAATTTCTTAAAGAATTTATAGCAATAAACCTGCTAGAAAGCTTTTTGTAGTGACTGATCTTCCCCAGTTTCCAATATTTCCAAGTATCCTAGTGTAAAATTAGACACCACGTCTTGCCTGCTAGAGAAATAAGACCTGCCAGTCTGTGGTTTCCAGGGTGCTCCTTGCATCACCCAGCATCATAACCACACTGAATCAGACTGATTCAACCCACACTTGCTTTCTATCTTGTCTCCAGCACTGGCCAAAGTGAACTTCAAGGAAGAAGTACAAGAACAGGATGAGCATGAAGTGTCTTTCCTCTGACACTATCTCAGTCTCCAGCAATTTGCCTCTTGGGGACTTCCTGAGCCAAATATATTTGCAGATGGTTAGAAGCCCTCAGTTGATGCTTCTCTCTGGTCTCTTGAACCCACATAAACTGTTGTCTTTCACAATTTCATGTTACCCATGGCCTTTTGCCAACCCCCTATACATATTTATGTACACACAAGCACAGAAACTGCTCTATATCCATCAAGGAATGAGAATTGAGGTGCTCAAGATGAAGTGAGGCAAAGATTTACATCATGCCATAGCGATGTTAAAATCTGGTGTCACGTTTACCACGTTCCATTCCTCTGGTAAGCATCACAGTCTCCACAACATTTTTTGGGTTACATTTCTCAGGCTGATTTTTTTTTTTCTCTTTCTAACATCCATATTCAGAAAGTTTGACATTTTCTACCCTGAGTGCTTCAGAGGATGCTGGAAAACATCCAGTACTCATTCTATCACTTTACTTTTTGGCTGGGTTTCAGTGCAGCCTTTTTTTTTCTTTCAGGCAGAATGAAAAGATCATACAACAGGTTAGGGTTTGGGGTTTTTTAAATACATTTTATTGTTTTAAATAATTAGTTTAATTTCAGCTCCTTTTGTGTTTTCTTTTCACAGCCTTTGCAATCGATATGTTTACTAGCAACTGAAGGCATCATGAATATATGTGTGTATCAGCAGATAAATGCAGAAATTACATTCTGAATTCCCTGACACGAGCATTCACCCCTACAACACAATTTTGAGAGTTGAATCAAGAAACAAAAAACTTGTGAGCCCAAACAAAACATCTTGGCTTTCTCATTTCAATTGCTAAATACTCACCCAGGCTGCATATGAATGAATTACCACCCCAAAATTATGTGCATAAATTATTTGGCAAACAAGTCTGAGTAATGAACAAATGCGGGTGAATTGCTGTGTTGGGGAAGAGAAAGTGAGGCATGATTCACTCAATCACCTACTCATTATGGCTGATTCCCTAGGCTCAAATTAGGCAATAATCAAGGATCCTTCTGCACAGCGGCTGGGGTGAGCTTGGATGGGCTGTGAGCCTGCAGAGCCAGGGTTTGAGAGCTCCTGCATAGATGGGGCCGCTGCCTCTGGCATCTGACTCTCATTCATAGAATCACAGAATTATAGAGTCATAGAAGGTGTGAGGTTGGAAGGGACCTTTAAAGCCCATCTAGACCAACCCCCCTGCAGTGAGCAGGGACATCTTCACTAGAGCAGGTCACTCAGAGGCCCATCAAGCCTGACCTTGAATATCTCCAGGGATGGGGCCTCCACCACCTCTCTGGGCAACCTGTGCCAGTGATCTACCTCCCTCATACTGAAGAACTTTTTCCCAATACCCAACCTAAATCTCCCTTTTCTAGTTTAAAACCAACCCCCTCATCCTATTGCTCCAAGCCCTCGGGAACAGTTCTTCCCCAGCTTTCTTGTAGGCCCCTTCAGGCACTGGAAAGCTGCTATAGGGCCTTCTCTTCTCCAGGCTGAACCAGCCCAACTCTCTCAGCCTGTCTTTATAGGACAGGTGCTCCAGCCCTTGGATCATTTTTGTGGCTGCAAAGTGCCCAGCCAGATCTGGTGCTGACACTCAGACACGCCACAGATGTCAGGAAATTGCCACTCCCAACACCACTTCAAAATGCTCCCAAGTGTCTCTGTGCCAGACAGAGGCAGTTGTGGCCTAAGCTAGGCTGACTGCTACCCTGTAGTGTAAGCACATCATCACATAGGCACAGGTAAATGTATATGGTGTTGTATCTGAGCTTCAGAACTTACACTGGGCACAGAACATGCACTGAAGCCTCACCAGGATAGCTCCTGCCAACTCCACTTCTGGCTCATCCCACATGATACACCCCAATCAGGATTTGTTAGCAGGAGGTCCTGAAAGGGCCACTCTAAATATCCATCCATAATCCTCATCCTTGCGAGTGGTGGGGCAGTGGGAGGGAGGACTCCCGCTGCCACTCCCAGGACTTCAGCCTGAACCCTTCTGGTGTCCCTCCAGTCAACCTGGTGATGAGTACCAAATCACAGGCACAAGCAGTCCCACCACCCTACCACCATGCTGTTGTCTGCAAGGCTCTGCCCTATGCTCTCCTAAAGGGCCTAACGAGACCTTGACAATGGGCTTCCCAGCAAGTGGGTTATATTGCAGGATAAACTACCTCTTGTTCCACTACCTGCAGTGTGATGAGTTCCTGCTACACCAAGGAGCAACAGACCCTGCTGTCCCCACGTGCATGTGCAGAGCTGAGTAGCCGTTACCTCAAAATGGGGAAATGATGCATAGTCCTAATCAGATCTAAATCTGCCTTCCCAGCTGGAGTTACAGAAGAGTTTTGAGAGTGATTTAGGATATCTTTACCTCTCAAATAGGTCTTCCAACATTTTCTTCAAGGGCTTGTTCTTTTCCCACACAGAATTATCAGTCACCTGGATTTTGAGGATTGCATAGGATTTGTGGAAACCTTGCTCTCAGTGGAGGATCCTGACAAACTTGTACACAGTTTACACATTGTGACCTCTAGCCAACAGCTACTCTCCATTCAACCACGCCCTCAGCCCCACCTCCTGCCTGCTGAGCCAAGGCAAGGCACAAAGTTCAGTTTCACAGCTTTCCTGCTGCCCTTCGGCCTCACCAGGCACATGTTTTGGGGAGAGGCATTGCGCTGGCTGTGCTAGCTGGTTACTCTGTGCATGCACATAACTGAGCTGGTATCCACAGATCATCCAGGAAGCCAAGAATCAGCAAAACACCCTCTGTGCCGAAGGTTTTTTTCTTAAACATCACTCCAATCAGACTTTTGGCTACATAGTCTTCTGCTAAATTACAGGACACAATGCACATTGTAATAAGGAACAGTAGGTGGAACTACAAGAAGGACATCGAGGTCCTGGAGCGTATCCAGAGAAGGGCAACCAGGCTGGGGAAGGGGCTGGAGGGCAAATCCTATGAGGAGCAGCTGAGGGAGCTGGGGGTGTTCAGCCTGGAGAAGAGGAGGCTGAGGGGAGACCTTCTCCCCACCTCCCCTGCCCTGCCAGGAGGGTGCAGAGAGGTGGGCGATGGTCTCTTCAGCCAGGGGACAGGAGATGGGACAAGGGGCAATGGGCTCAAGCTGTGCCAGGGCAGGGTCAGAGCAGATGGGAGGGAAAAGTTCTTCCCTGAAAGAGTTGTCAGGGCCTGGCACAGGCTGCCCAGGGAGGGGGTTGAGTCCCCACCCCTGGGTGTGTTTAACAGACGGGGAGATGAGGTGCTCAGGGATATGGTTTAGCACAGGACAGGAACGGTCGGACTTGGTGATCTTAAAGGTCTTTTCTAACCTTGTGATTGTGTGATTCTGTGAAGTTTTCTATGCAAACACAGGGCATGAGAGATTATTAGCACAGATTATAGGTCCCCCAGCTTTGGTTTTGGCAAGCAGTGCTCATTCAGTGCTTAGGAAACATGGAATATGTGTACCAAGTGCCTTGAAGACTGTTGAAGTTACATTTCCCAGTTTAAAAGGAGAGGAGAAATAAAAGCAGGAAAGAGATTATAACCAGCAGTCAAGCAGAAGAAGCTTCCACTGTAGAAGTTCGTGGTCATGTTGACAGCTTTACAATTAGATGTTTGTTGCAAAGGCAGTAGCAGTCAGTCTGTGTTCTTCACCACCACCAGTGCACAACTTCCAGATCAAGACCGTAATTGTAACAGTTCTGTTCAGGGTCATGTCAGAACATCAGTGAGAGAGCAGGGTAAAAATGGATCCAGAGCATACACAGCGAAACAAGCTTGAATATTCAGCTAGATCTGAATGTGGGTCCCACCCACCAGCCAAACAAATGTAAAGGAGAGAGTCCTAGAGAACTTTTACTCCAGCCATCCTCCTCCAGCCGCTCCTGGTTTCCTGAGTATCAGTAGCAGGTGGTGCAGGAGGTACTGCCAAGGCTTACTTGGGGGATATTTTAGAAAGTATTAAAAAAACTTCCCCTTGAACTACTCAGAACTCTGCAGGCAGTGCTTTTCTACCTCAGAAAGGAACGTGGAAATGTGTATTTCCTCACTAAAAGGAAAGCAACTGCTGCCTATCCCAGGCCCTGCCCGAGCTAACGAAGCCTCAGTGTAGAGTCGGCAGCCTTGAGATGAATTTTGCCCCTGGGAAATCAAAGCAGAGTTATCATTCAGTGGCATCAGGATTCAGTGTGAATGGGAGAAAAATCAAGACAAAACTATAAGATCCCAGCCAGCAATATACTTAAACCCATATCTAAGCCTAAGGTCATGGATAGCCCCAAATCAAAGAGAAGTACTGGTCTTAAGTGAATAAAAAGGGGGTTATGCATGCACAAGGAATGCATTTGAAGAAGGAGGGTGTTTTGATTTGCCAGATTCCCTGCAGCATTTTAGAGTTCCTCCTTATCTTAAATACCTACACCATGATGAAGAGCATGACAAGATCAGCATCGCTGCAGTGCTGTGTGGAGCAAGCTGGAGTTTCACTTCCCAGGCCAGCTCTTCTCCCTCTTCTGCTCACTGTGGGAGTCCTGTTGAAAGGAAAAACTTGCCCCTGTAGTGCCACAGAAGAGAAGCGAGCAAGAGTTTCGTACACCACTTTGTTTATAACTTTTAATATCATTAATTAGCAGTCACAAAGTATTTTGCTAGTTCTGTTCTCAGCGCCCTGCCAGTGAAGTTCACACAAGTGATAGGGCCCTAGCTTCCCAGCTGGCACACGTGTAAAATCCACTTTTGACAATATTTCTGGAATTTTAATTAAAGTAGAGTATGGAAAGACCTCAAGAACCTTCTCTAATCTATTCCTGTGTAGTGAGAAAGGATCAGTGGTAGGTTTTTTGTTCTTAAATGCTTTCCATGAAAACCTTCTCCAGGAACTTCACTGTCTGGACAGTTAACACTTTTTCAGAATTCTCTTGATCAGCATTTCTCATCCTGTCCACCATGGACATGAAAAGATTATGGTGTTCTGTGCTAGCTGACTCTCTCATAAGCTGAAGAAACTCCAGCACACTCACTTTTCCATCACAGGTCCTGTGTTTGAGCCCTCTGCTCATTGCTGTTTTGCTCATCGCTGCTTTGTACACCTCTGAATCAGCCCCCCGTGGATCTTGGAGGGCAAAGCTGAAAGGAGGGCTCCAGCTGGCACTTCCTGATGGCTAAAGGGAGAGAAAGGGCTCCTCTTCATGCTCTTTTTCAAAGAACTCCAGCTGTTCTCTGGTTGTTCTCCAGTCTGTATTTGTGTAGCTGTTTGTTCCTTCCCAAGCCCAGCACCTTGTGCTCGTCCAAGTCAGTGCACTCCCTTTTTCAGACTGTATTTCTGATTTCTCAAGATCCTGTGCAACTCTGGCTCTGTCCTTGCAGGGCTTTGCGCCCAAATGTAAAAAAAATATCCTTTTTAGTCCACTGAAAATATCAAACCATACCCCAGCTCTCACACAATGGCCCTTACACTTTACTTGTGACCTGCTGAGAATTATTCTCTGCAACAATTTGCACTCAGAGGTGTGTAAATTAATCTGCACCACATTTCCTTGGCTTGCTTAAGAGACTGTCCCATCAGAAGTCTTGCTAAGGTCAAGACTTACAACTTGAACTGTTTCTCCTCTGTCTTAAAGCCTGTTGCCCTGTCATGTAAGAAAATAAGGTTTTGACATGATTTGTTCTTGACAAATCCATGTTGACTGTCACTAATCTCCTTGTTCTCTCTTAAATTCTGACAAATTGTTTATTTGTTCCAGGATTTTTCAAGAAATTGAAGATAAGCTGATATGTCCAAAATTCCCTAACTCCTCCTTCCATCCCTCCCCTTCTTCACTAAGTTTCCATTCCTAATTCATATTCTACAGCTTTTAAAGGTTTTTCCTCCCCTAAATATTTCATACCTTAGGGACTCTATCAGCAAAAGAAAAACAGCAACTGGCAGAGGACCTTCTAAAAAGATTATCATACTTTAATGACCATATGCTACATCATATTTTAAACAGTTCTAGGTAGATTTTTTATAAAAGACTGTAGTGTTGGTCTCTGTTCCTGCTGAAGTATGTAAGAGCTTTCTCTTTGGCCCCAGAGGATGCTCAGAGATTCCTAAAATGTATTTCCCTAAGTCCAGAGGTGTTCAATATATACTGGCATGGTAAATGGTGAATATGGTGCCTTGTACACTTTTCAGCAAGCTCACTTAAAAGGATACAGTCATGCAATTTCTAATATGCTGTAACTACATTCTCCTTCTCCTTCACAGCTGTAAGCCAGACTTAAGTGAGGTGGTCAATCTGAGCCTAAAACTGTTGGTGGGTGTTATTGCAAGAAAGTCTGCCTGAGTACCTGCCAGAGTGCTCCTTTCACACTGTAAAGAGGGACGGGTCAGAGCGTGTGGGTGAGCAGTTCATGCAAGAAGCTCAACATACCGACTTGCTCAAGTGAAAATATCTCCTTGTGCAATGCTGAGAGCACTGAAGAACCATGGAGCGAACAACCAGCTGGATGGGAAAGCCTACCACATGTAATTGTCACAGCACTTTCCCTCCTGTGCCACGGGCTGTTTTCAGTGGAATTGGGTCTATATACACCAGTTGAGATGTTAGCTATGAACTTTGTTTCACAGTGAGGGTGACAGAGCCCTGGGACAGGCTGCCCAGGGGGGTGTGGAGTCTCCTTCTCTGGAGATATTCAAGACCCATCTGGACACCGACCTGTGCAACCTGTCCTAGGGACCCTGCTTTGGCAGGGGGGTTGGACCCAATGTTGACACAACAGAAGGAAAGGAGCCATCCAGAGGGATCTTGACAGGCTGGAAAGATGGGCCCAGGGGAACCTAATGAGGTTCAGCACTGCCAAGTGTCAGGGGTTGCACTTGGGCCAGAAGAATCCCAGCCATAGATACAGACTGGGAGAAGAGCTTCTTGAGAGTAGCCCTGCTGAGAAGGACTTGGGGATTGTGGTGGGTGAGAGACTTAACATGAGCCAGCAGTGGCTCTTGCAGCTCGCAAGGCCAATGGGATCCTGGGCTCCATCAGCAGAGGGGTGGCAGCAGGGACAGGGAG
>VZTU01007461.1:184-28187 GCA_013400835.1 Zapornia atra | reverse complement strand
TATACAGTATATATATATTGTATATATATAGTATATATATTTATATATAGTATACATATATTAATATATACTTTATTACAGTGGAGGGCCTATCTACTGAGAAATGGCGGAATATTGGTCTCAAGGCAAAACTCAGGAGATACCTGTGGATGAATTCTTTGCTATACCTTCACCTACAGTACAAAGCATAGGACAGACAAGATGCAGAAAAGGATGCACCTATTAATGGATTTGTTCTTTTTTCTCATATTCTGGGCACGTTGTAACACAGACTTTTGTAAGGGTTATGTGTTGATCTATAGTCTATGTATATAACTTCCCATGGAAACCTGGAGAAGCTGTGCTCTTGTCAGAACATCATCAGCTACTGACCCATTACACACTTGAATGAGAAAAGTTGTGGGGGGAGGGTAAAGGAAAGGAGGGTTGAGGGAGACAGAGAGAAAAGAAACAACTGCAAAACTGGCTGTATGATCCTCTGAACATCTGTTTTGAAGCTGTGCAGTGCCTGCCAATGTTCAGGCAGGATGCTTAGTCCAAGCTTTAATTTGGGGATCAGGCCAGTATAAAAATACTAATTAGTGCACAGTTCTTCACTGAGCAATAGACAAGGTGAGAGGTATTATTAAAACACTAAGCTGTATAAACAGTTTCTCTATTTTTATGGGCTCATACTTGGCCATTTATTCTAGAAGGAGAATATCATAGATTCCCCATTCTGGAATTATATATTTATGCAGTGGTTGCAAAGTTGAAGCAGACCCTGCTCTTAGGTTTTAAGTTCCATGATGAAGGCCACTTAACTACATGTGAAATTCTATGTCTGGGCTAATTTTTCCTGAAAGGGTCTCTGAATTTGTACAGAAAGGCAGGTTGTTACTGTTTTATGACATGTAGACTATAGTTCACTCATAGTCTTCTGCTTCTGGATCACACTTAATTACTTGTTTGGATATCTGTCTTGTATGCCTATGGGCCAGACGTTCAAAAAATATCTATGTGTCTTAGGATCCAAATTTCCAAGTACAAGTTAAGTACCACTGAATACCTGTGAGGTTTCTGCTTCTAAGGGCCAGATTCGTAAAGATACGTAGGTGACTTGCTCCTAACTTTGTCTTTCTTTTAGTTCTTAAGTTAAACACTGAGAATTTCATGCCTCTGGAAGGAAAGAAGAGCCTGAAGGCATGAAAAAACACAAAGAATCCATGTGAACTGCCAATGAAACTGTAGAAGGTTGCCACCCGAAAGATCACTAAGATAAGAATCCAAAATTGTCTATGCTGCTATATCATTTTTTAGATCAGCTGCAGTTCCCAATACATTGATCAGACTGTTTCAAGTGATTCAGATACATCTTTCCCGCTGTTGTTTCAAATATATATTTTTCTTATTCTCCTCTCCTGCTACCTCCTATATTACAACCTGACACTTTAAAAATCCATGGCATTCTGTTACACCCTTGTCTATGCTGTTTATGCCTATGCTGTTCATGCAGCATAGACTGGATACAACTCAGTCTGCAGGCATAGCAGTACATTAAAATTTAACCATGCAATATTTAGCCCTCTCCCTTCCTTCATCTTACACATGTCCTTAAGTTACATTTTAGCTTTACACACAAATGGTATCTTTTCCAGTCAGTATAAAATATGGATGTCATACTTCCTTTCCTAAAAAGTTCTATTCCTGACTAAACACACTGCAGTTTTGACTACCTGTTACACATTTGAACAATTCCTCATAATTTCTTCCAGAAAAATGCTTTTAAAACTTTTTCTCAGGATCCTTCACAGTTCTCTGTAATTTACATCAGTGTTCTTCCAGCTCCTCAATCCAGATACTGTCAGAATTGTTCTTACAGTATCCCTCATTTTTAGCAATCACATTTTTGCCTGTTTCCATGCCAGAGATCATATTGTGTTTTCACCCACAGTTCTTCCCTGAGGATCTACTGTGATGCCAGAAAGAAATCAGCCTGCTAATAATGTCAGCAGTTACAATTTTCTACAAGTTCTTCTTTATTTCCTTTATTTTTTTAAAGCCCACCTCTTTATCTTTTTTAAGGGTGGTCAGATCACAGCATTTTCTTCCTTCGCATTTGTTACTTTTTACCTATGTCTAGAAAATGCTACTTACAAAAGATGGTATCAGTTAAAACACACAATAGAAAGAGGGACTAGCATTCAGGTATTCTTTCAATGGAAGGTATAACTCACATCCTTACTCATATAAATTTTCCTCAGACCTCCAACCTCTCCTATCTCTCTCTTCCATACTTAACTAGAAATTGCTGGTAAATCCTTAAAGCATTCTGAAATACTCTTCTAAATATATATGTTATTTTCTGATCAAGACATCACCTTATGACTATCAACTGTCATTCCATTTTAGGTTGAATCAGCATGGATGAAAATGACTTCTTGGAACAAGTTTGGGAAGGTAATTCTTGAAAATCTAAATGACACTAATGAAAATAGTTGTTTGTACAGTGCCTCTGAAACTGCTGTCCTAAAAGAAATGCCAACTATATAATTGTTATTCCTTCCAGCTGGCTGGGGAGCCACAGGGATATTGCCAGAACTAATTGCTGATTATTATAAACAAAGATACATTTTATATAAAAAACCAAAAGCAACTGAACCTTTTGTTCTCTAGAAAATGATTGTCATTGTTAGGGAGTAAAAGTGTTTATTTCTAAGTGATAATATAATTCAACTAATATAGAATGTAATTGTTTTGAAAAAAGGAGAAAAATAATCTCAAGTCAGCTTGAGTGGGTGGGTGGGGAAATATAAACCCTGAACTGAACTTAATTGTTATTACAGATGAATGATTTGGGACTCATTTGTAGGTGATTTGTTTTCTTCTGTTAGTTATGTCTTACCCCCATGTTATAGATTTGAGCCCAGGTGTTATGACTTAACTTTCATGTTGCCCATACCTTCTGTATTGCCATTAAATAGGTAGTTACCAAATACCCTGTGGTGGTTCAGCCCCAAGCAGTGGCTGAGCACCACATGCTGCTCACTCACAGAGCCTCCATGGGTTGGGATAAGGACAATTTATGGACAAAAGCTCTGTGGAAGTAGAACAATAACAGCCAGTTACACTCACACCCAGTTACAACACAGAGTACCTTACCAACCCAAAAACTGTAGAGTGCTGCACAATGCAAGGACCAACCCAATACCCCAGCCACACTAAGACTATCCTGGAGGCACCCAGGAATGCTTGTGCCCAGCCAGCCCCTTTTATGGGGAAGTGATGTCAGGTGGTGTGGAAACAGCCTGGGGCTGACTTCATCCCTCTGGCCTGGATGGAACCAGGACATACCCCTCTAACTAGCAAGTTCTAAAAAGAGTTAGGTTTGATTTAATATGCACTCACTTGTTTTTCCTTTTGGTGTTTTATCAGTGCTTTTATGAAAAACATTTCAGGTACTATTCTCTTGCCTACAGCTTTAATGGTTATAAAAAAACCCTTATTTTTTTCCCCCCACATTTTTTTTTTTAAACAGAAGCACCTTTTTCATTTTTTCTTTAGGATTTGAAATGGACAGTAACAATTTAAGTCCTGACTTTTCATAGTCTTTCCTAATGTCATCTTAGTTTTAAGAGGTAACATTTGGGCTTGCTAGGCTACTTCAGGTTTAATAGAAATTGGGATTTGTGTGGGTGAGATCTTTAAGATTTACTTATGGAAGATCAATTAACTTTTTGCAGAGGCTTTTGGATGCTGAATACTGCAGAGGGGCCAAGTATACTGGAAAGGTTGATTTCTAATACATTATGACCTAATTTAAAGCTATAATAAAGATTGAAATAGTCTTCCATATATCTTGCATTTTGTGTGCAGTAGACTGCTGTTCATTTTATACATTTCTGAACTGATAAAGACTCAAACACATTCAGAAATAATAATATCTATGATTTTCATATAATCCATTGTGTCTGTTATTTGCCTAAGTCATTAGAATCCACCCCAATAAAAGTAAAAGTGTGCTTTCCAGGAGCATATAAGCACACAGGCAAAAGCTTTTTTTTTGGAATGCCATAGTTCCTGTAACAACTTCCTGGAGCTATACAGTTCATCTGCAAATGAATTTCACTTTGTGCATAAGTGCAATATACACACTGAAGGGAACTGGAACAAATTGGCACTTCATTCCACAGTGGGAATAAAATATTTTTCCTGATCGCAGCTTTTCCCAAGAACTAAGCAAATTAGGGAAATAAAGGCCATTAAGTAAAATTAGATTTTACGCTATTTAACAGGTGTTTTGGTCTATTTTACCCTGAGGGTAGATCACAAAGCAGTCCAAAAAGTTAATTGTTCAATAATTGTACAGTTTTCACATTTATTTGCATCAGTTTAGCCCATAGTATGGTTCTGTTAAACTTCTGTCATCTATCTTTGGACCTGTTCTTTCTTTAATGCATCCAAGAATTATAAAGAACAATAGCTGAAATTTATTTTGAGACTGTTTGCATCTGATATTGATTGAAACACTGGATAAACCATCTGAGAAACAGAACTGAAAACAGGAGCTATTATAACAAATTTATATTCCTTAGGGCATCACTGAAAGAAGAAAAAGAGTATTCCCTGCTCATTATCAATATACATTTTCCTGAAATATTGAGAATCACAAACAGAATAAATGGATTCATGCTGCATCCCCTGAAGACTGCCCAAAAGAAACAGATATCAGACCTGTTCATGTAGATGTATATGATCAGCTCCTCCCAAAAAGGCAGGTATTTTTCACAGTACAATGGTCTGATATGAAAAAACCCCTAAAGCCCCCCCTACAAATGAGACTCCAAAAGACCTACCTCACTGACCACAATGTACAAATATTGGTCATGCATTCATGTAATATATCAGAAATACATATTGCGCAGAAAGACAAAACAGTGAAAAAATATAGATAGATATTCTTTCTTGTAAAAAGCACACATACAAAACTAAAAGTACTTTTTCACTTCTTTTCTGTCTTAAATGGGGTCATTGAAAGCTTCTCAGAAAGCCAACTGTGTCCTAGGATGAATCAAAGAATTATGACCAGCAGGTCAAGGGAAGGGATTCTGCCCCTCTATGCTGCTCTCGTGACACCCCACCTAGAGTACTGTGTTCAGCTCTGCAGCCCCCAACATAAAAGAAGGCTATGGATGTGTTGGAGTGAGTCCAGAGGAGGGCCACCAAGATGTCCAGAGGACTGGAGCACCTCTCCTATGAAGAGAGGCTGAGAGAGTTGGGCTTGTTCAGCCTGGAAAAGAGAAGGCTCCAGTGAGACCTTATAGCAGCCTTCCAGTATCTGGAGAGGGACTGTTTACAAGGGCATGTAGCAATAGGACAAGACGTAATGACTTTAAGTGGCTGGAAGTGTTCAAGGCCAGGTTTGATGCAGCTTTGGTCAGTCTGATCAAGTGGAAGATGGCCATGTCCATGGCAGAAGGGTTATAACTAGATGATCCTTAAGGTTTCTTCCAACCAAAACCTGATATATGATTCTGTGATTCTATAAATATAATTCCATGATTCAATATACCATGTAAAGAGTTAATCAGCTAACCATTGTATAAATATCCACACCATAATTTTGTTGGATTTCTGTTCTCATATGATAGTATGTCCAGAAACTGAAATAATTCATAAACTGGTGCCCCAAGATCGAAACATGTATGCTGTTCCTTTCTATTCACCATTAGAAAATGAGTTATCTCTTAACAAAAACCCGAAGGAATTTCTTCCCCTCTTCTGACCCATCCCTTTTTCAGAAACATGGAGTCAGAATTGCCTGTTTGCCTCAGTGAATATTTCCCCAAGGAATAATTTCAAAAAATGTTTGAGGAAATACGCTAACATTTAAAAGAACAGTTCTGTACCTAGAAGTGTTTCTATAATTTCTGTGTTTAGGTACTTTCTGAGTAATATTGTAAATCTTCAGATGCTGAAATGTATACATGGGACACCATAAAAGAAAAATTTCACAAAAAGTAGAAGGTGACACTGCTAATTCTCACAAGCATAATGCAAGAGTAATATGAAAAAAACCCCAAACATTTAGTCTGTGGTAAAAGTTTGAGTTATTCAAACATCCTTATTCAAACATCATATCATTTTTGTAATTTTTTTTGAGTTTTTAAGAAGTCATACCTTAATTTAATAATTTCAATTTTCATCTATGTACTGCATATAGATTTGCATAAGTATTTCTTGTCCTATACACACAAGACCGTAAAGTGAATGCTTATATATGAAGTACTGACATTTTATTTCCTTAAAAATCTGTAATAAAACCCCTTTCTATTTAGAACACTTTTGATTTTTTTTTTTTTCCTACTGGATTGGTCTATTCTAGGAAAATAGCTTTTATAAGCTAATTGACAGTTCACTTTTAATAATATTGTTACTGGGAATAGTTTTTTAGTCTTTGCTTTCAATTAATAAATAGATCTTTCAACCCTAATAGAGTTATTCCAGCTGGACAGTGAAGCCTTCCTGTCTGATACGTACTTTTTATCATGTCTAACATCAGCATGTTGTGCAAAATGAGTTAAAAGCATAATATAGTGTGAGATGGATTTATGCTAATAATGAATATATAGTCACGAACTCTTATTCTAATTTATAATATAATTTCAATTTTGTACAAAATTTTGAGTATATATGGCAGTTCTCAAGTGACTGAAGTCCCAAGATCTTTGGCCTCAACCTCAGAATCCCCAGAAATGCCCGGTCTATCATTATAACAGACTCTGTGACATAGTACTTTATCTCTTAGGCTGTACTTATGCTAAAGAATCAAAAAGATATTCCTTGTCCTTTGTGGAACAGATGGGGCAACTGTATGTCTCTCATTTTAGTAAACACCTTTGAACTGAAATTATTGATATCATTAATGAATATGAAATTGCACAAGATGAGACAGATCTTCACTACTGGCAAGTGAGTTGACATAGAATTTCTTTGTGATACTCAGTAGAACGCAACTCAAGGTTACTGGTTATGAACACTTCAGGAGTCAAACATATTTTCGTATCTGACACTTTTTTTTTCTTTTGTCCCCAGTTTATGCTGGACCTTTTAAACAATGCCAGTTTACAATGGGATTATGGGACTAAATACAAAGTCTCAGTAACACTGCTTCATTTATTTTTTCCAGTGGAAAATATGTATTTGTATTGACAGAAATAAGAGTGAGTGAAAGCAATATGCATGCAGAAGAAATTAACACAGTAGACTGAATGTTAGATCATAGGACTTTAGCCTGATCTATAGTAGTGGCATTTACATTTTATATATCTCTGTTTGTACTAAATGGGACCAGTTAAGAAAATTTAACTGTATCTGTTCTCTTCCATTTCACAGTTCTAATTTTGAAGTAATAGTTGTAACTTAAATAGGAAAAAATACAAAGCTGTATGCTTTTCAGTGGGTTTTAATCCCTCTAAAATATGCATAAATAATTATATATACTTAATTTTGAAAAGAAACAGATGAACTGAAAAGGCCATAGCCTTCTACCTGATGCTAAGTTTGGAAAGATTTAAAAATCAAACCACCACAGTTACTACTGCTTCATGGATATAGTGTCAGCATAAGCACAATCTTTTAAATGAGACTAGTAACAGCAAGTAAATCTACAATAGCAAATATCCCATGTGGATGAACATATAACATTTTTCTGAAGTGTGTTGAGGGAAACCTAAAGGAAATTATGGGAATAAATAGGGGAGGAAAAACCCCAAACAACTGCAGCAGAAGAAAGGCTTGAGGTGAACAACCATCTTGCAAACTCCTGCCTCTCATTAATGGAGTTCATAAAATCTTGCACTATTTTGCATTTGGTGAAAGTAACAACTGCTTTGTCTTAAATTCTCTATCAGTAGCACTGCCAATTAATATTCTATATATGTATGGCATAGAAAACCTACACATAGATTTTAAAATTTTAAAACCATGAATTTGGATAAGGTTATAAACAACTTGGTAGATGGCCAAGTGTTCTTTAACAATTCATAAGCTACTTGGTAGGCCCACTTAATCATAACTTACCATTTGTAAAGTTTTTGTAAATGAAAATGAATAAAAGGCTCTATACAATTAATTATCTTTGACCCACTGTAGGTAGCATGTATGGTACATGTGGAGCTAGCATTCCAGTAATCTAGTTTTTTTATACTTTCCTTCTACTGCTGTTTTTCACATAAAACATTTATTCTGTATCTAATCTTGACAAACTGCTAAGAATTATAGCCTCTTTTTCTGTTGGAAAATTCCTATTAACAGTTTAAGGTGGTTCTACCAAATGGTTATCTAGCAGGTTTTAAAACCTATTTTGGCCTGCTATGAAATCCCAGCTAATGGGGAGTGCTATATTTGGAATATACGATTTGAATAATGGGAGCAATCATCTATTTTACATGGTGATTTTTTTTAGTCTATAGTTGCATGCCTTGAGAAGATCCATAAACCAAGAAATTATTCATATACTGAATCTCTTAAGAAATGTGCAATGCATTTTTCTAGATCGTCAAGATCTAGAAAAATAAAAGATGAGGTAAACAACTTTGCAATCCATAAAAGTTTTACCAAGTCTTATATATCTTTCCTTCCCTTGACAAGCAGAAGTATGGCTGAGACATAGCTTCTGCAGTCATCTTCACTAGATTCACAAGGCATGAGGATACCTTTGATTTAGCTTTTCCCTACATATATATATATTTATTAGAGCTTGCCACCAGTTCTTTACATCCACTCTTGCAGTGGAAGAAGAAAGCATGTTTTCTCTCTGGTCAAGTAGAGGCAGCAAACTTGTCTGCTTCATCAGATGCAGCATACACCAGATGAAAACTCAGCCTCTGTAGCAGAAAAGCACCTGGGTGTGCTGATCACCCACACCTACACCTCATTTTTTCACCATCACACACTGCTCTCACTCAGTGGAAGATACAAATCCATCCATTAATCTACTAGACAAGATAGAGAAATCACTGTCCCTTGACTTCAGTAGCCCCGGGGTGGCACCATTAGTTATACATATGCTTGTTCTGGACAGGCTTCAGTGAAGTGAAACTCAGTGACTTCAGGCACATGAAGCACTAGCTTTTATTTCCACAAGTCCATCCTGTGAAACTGGGAAGAGTAGGTATTTGGAGCTACAAGAAAGCATCAGATTTTTCTGGATGACATTCAAATTAAGGTAGGCAATGCCTGGCCTTTGAAAAACTCTAGCTGGTAAGTGTGTTTGATTTTCTGACCAGTACAACTAGAGAATCTGATTACAGTTGTTTCTGTCCTATAAAAAATTGTTCTGAAAATTTCCATAACAGTAAATATAATCTCTTTGGGTATCACACTGTGCTTTTCATTTCAGGCAGGCATTTATAGACTAACTGCTCATTGTCTTCTGACTTGCGTAATTGCTTTTACTTGGACAAATGAATTATAAATACTACCATTTTCATCTGGCAATTTTTGCACAACTATATATGACAGCATAACGTAAAAAAAAAAACAACCCCACATTGAAATGTAAAGAATGCTTATAAAACAAAAGAACAGCCTCAGAGTGACTTGTCTATGGTAGGAACAATTCTTAGGGGTACTTTAAGGAAACTACTTTTAAATTTAGTTATACATTTTCTGGGTCCAACACATCTCCCTCTGTGCTCTTAAAATTGGTGTGACCTTAAAATCTTGATCTACTAATAAATCATGTAAGATTTCAAGGTGATTTTTAAAAATTACTTTTTTATTTTTTAATAATTTTATTTTAGAAATAAAAATATTTCCTTAATCAGGTTTTGGAGTATTGGCCGTAGCTTAGAATCTACTTTATGTCTGCTACTGAATGAACATGGATTTCTAGTTATTTAGCAGATTGGTTAGTTCAGATTTATGGGTCACCACACTTTATTTAAAATATTAATTCTTGCTAGAATCAGTGTCTTGAGCTCAGCACAAACATTAAACACAACGACAATGCAGACAGTCAAGTGTGTACATACTTCAGTATTCTCCCCGTGCAGCCATGTGTCAAGCCTACCTTACCAATGGTAATAATTAGTGACTCTATTGTTTATTCCACTGCATTCAAGGAGAATCTTTTCAGTTGCAATTTTTTTCTGGAAGAGGCAGAGCTTTCATAGAGAGAGAATTGCATAATGGCACTGCAGTGCATCTCCGAAGCCCATAGGAACACAGAAGGCATGTCAATTCAGTCCACTTGTAAACAGATTAAACATTGTTGTATTTGGTTCAGGTCACTGTATTTAACACTTTTCCAAGAAGCCTGTTGTTGAGCTGGGTTCATCAAATGAGACATATGCACATCACAGCTGGGACTGACTGACTGCGCACAGATGTGCATCTACTAAATTGTTTGTGACAGTGACTGTACTTAATTGTGATGGGTGACAGGTATGTTGGAGGCCAGTCAACTCAGTGAACTGTTGATGAGTGTGGTATGAGACATGGTATATATTAACAGCAAGTGGAAAATTTATGTCATCCATGACTCAAAATCCAAATCAAGTGCAGACAAGGAAAGCAGATTGGAGTTGTTCATAGCCCTTTTCCTTGCCTCTACTTTCTCGCTATCCTTAGTATTAGAACAAAGCATTTTGTATCATTTTGTACAAGTGTAGGTTTGCAAATTTCCTTTGTCAGTAGAGATGACAAGTGATTAACAAATTGCCACAGTTTATTTTTGGATGAAAAGATGTGAGACAATTTTGTTTTGACATTTGCTGAAAGCAGTTGTAATCTGCCTCAAAAGCTCCTGTCTTTTTAATGGAAATTTTTATTTATTTATCTTAAAAGTAGAATATTCCCGTTTGGGGAAAAAAGAGAAAAGTTATACCTTTTGCACTGAAACTATTATTATTATCATCATCATCTATTAAAAAAAAAAAGATGGTTTGATTCAACCCACACAATTTCTTTCCAGAGTTGTGTTTGCCCACTCAATCAATACAAGAAGAATTGAAAAAAGTCTGTTTATTCAGTTTTATTTACACTTTACCTGTGTCTGTTTTCTTAGACTAACCCTTTGTGCCTTCTTTTTCTGCTCCATGCTACCAGTTCTACCTTATTAATGTACTGAAACATCAAATGAACTCTCTCTTTCCTGTTGTGAAGTAAAAACAGTGCAACAATCACATCTCGTTTTTCTAAAACTGAAGTTAGAGACCTTGAGATAGAATGTTAGTCATAGATGATTCACTGAGAACCAGGCATGATAGGTTTGGAGAAGCTCTGAAAGAAGCCCTGTTAAAAATTATTATCAGCAACAGAAGTTCACGTTAACAGTGCTTAGGACTTAGACGCTGAATGAAGTGGGGCTGTCAGACCCGTTTTGGGGGACAGAAATGTTTTGTCTCTGGGTTCTCTTCTTTTGATATAGCCCCAAGTAGCACAGAAGTCACTTCGACGTTTCCAAACTAATCCCTCTAGAGACGCTGTAGCATGCTTCCTACCAGCTTGCCACAGCACTGAGATTTTTCCTTTATTCTAACACCATCAGATACTACTCCATTAATGCAGATGAACGTTACTGCCAGAGTTTTAGAAATTAATGTTTGTAAGGCTACAAAGCTGTAGCTGGCTAGAGGAGTAAGAGGGCTGTGGGTGTGAAATGCTCAACAGAAAGGATGGACACACACAAAAAAAAAAGGCCTGTAGTTGCATAAAAAACTCCGCAACTCTGTAGCAAACTATTTTCTGCTGTCATCTAAGCCCCTCCAATCCCTAAAACCAAACTGGATATCCCAACAGAGCACTGTGGTTAACAAAATGTCTGCATAATTTTCATGTGAACTAGTTGTTTATATTTCTTATGCATATTTCCTTCTCTCATACAATTTCTGCTTAAAATGATCATCTGAAGGTCTTCCATTAAGCCCTGGGAATTCAGCCCTTATTTGAAGTTAAGGTAACAAGAAATTCACACTGACATTTCTTAGTTCCTAGGTACACATTGTGAGGAACACCCCTTTCCCCTCCTCTTGTAACAGAACTTTAGATCCTCCTAAAGCTTCTTTAGTTATTTCTTGGGGTTCGTGGTTCTCATGGCATCATAGTAGGGTGAATTGTTATTTTATACAGCATTCCTCTGTGTCAGCTTCCATTTCCCAGTAACAAACAGTATGGATGTGGTCTTCATCTAAAAAGTACAGCGAGGAGGTGGAGAACTACCTGAAGCCTAATCTTCCACTAGAGAAACCAATAGTACAGATGAGATGTGCTTGTGTGAGATTCAGTCTTTAATGGGTTTATACAGAAAGGGTACAACACAGCTCTTAGACATTTTTGAGGCATGCTTTCACAGAACAAAGAGCTATAGCTGGGCTGGCATCTGTGAAGCTACTAATCAGACACAGGTTACCTACAGAGACTATTTCCTACAGCATGTAGGTGTAGGAACTGAGACACTGAGATATCTTCTCCAAAGATTCACGGAGCTAAGTGTGTCTTAGCTAGTGTCTTTGCTAGGATAGACTTAATTTTCATGGGAAACTGGGAGGGGACACAACCAGGACAGATCATCCAAATTATCCAAAGGGATATTCCATACCATATGACATCGTGCTCGCCATATAAAGTGGGCTGGCTGGGGAGCAGCGGCAGCTGCTGGACGGGTTGTGTCCTGTTTGTGAGCACATTGCGTTGTGTATCACCTGTTTTGTTGTTATCTTCCTCTTCCTTTGCTTTCCTAGTAAAGTGTCTTTATCCCAACCTACAAGTTTTACTTTTTTTCTGCCAATTCTCCTCCCCATCCCACTGCTAGGGGGAGGAGTGAACAAATGGCTGTATGGTGCTTACAAGCCACCCATGGCTAAACCACCACACAGTGCCAATAGAAAATTAGCAAAAAGTTCCAACCAAAGGGAATAACATTTCTACTACTTCTTCTCTACCCACATCTCTCTGTGGTCTAGAGATGCTATATCTGGGGCAACAGGGAGATACTATATCTGGGGCATCAGGGAGATGCTATAAAGAACTGAACTCCATGCCACTAAAATCTGGGCCCTGGCACATTAGAGAGTTTCTAAAGTGCTTGCTGTCCAATTTGTGTGGGAAAAAGGGTTCTGTGATACCTATATTATCTGCCTGCTGTTCCTGCTAGCTCTTACCCTCTATGCTGTGATAACGCTCCAAGGCCTAGAGGCTTCAGTAATTCTGTGAGCTTCTAAAAATTCATCTGTCAGGACAATGACAGGTACACCATAAATGTACAGAATGGGTGAAGCCAAACATAACTTTCTCCATATGCATTTTGCATGATTCATTTCCAGAAAACGGAATTGACCCAAAAGTCAAATTAACATCAAAATCATATGTGCCAGAATGACATTTACATTAGTCTACAATGAAATATTCTTATACAGCCCTATAGGCTTGTGTCTGTGTTGGTGTTCAGGTGAGACAATCCCTACAAAGCAAGGCTCAAAATGAAATAGCACAGACTTTTTACAGAATTATATATGTTCACTGTCAATGTCGGAAGAGCATGACCAAACTGCTCCCTTTTAGTCTGATGGATTAGTTAAGGAAGGAGGAGTTTTTTGTTGCAACTATCTGATATGATGACTTTGTGGCGCAGCTATGCATGTTTCCTTGTCCTTTTGTCTGGGCAGAGCTGTGCTTGCCTATCAGTCACATCTGGTCCAGGGGGTACGGCTGCAGTGCGGCGATTGCAGAGAGGAGCACCAGGATGGCAAAGATAAACGTACTTGTACAGTGAAGCTTGCAAAGTGGCATGCCCTTCTGAGTACATTATATAGGAAGCTCAGTAGGGGATAATTAAGCATCAAATCTGTGTTTCTTTGTGGTGTGAAAACAGTGTTTTGAGAGGGGGTAAGAGAGGACAGTGGCCACACGCAGAGCAGAGTGAGTCTTTCTCCTATTAAAGCCAGAGGGAAAAGTATTCCGGAGAGAGAACGAGACAAATGTTTTTACATGAGGTTGAATTTTTAAGGAAAAGGGCAGGAGTGCCCAGCCAGGACCAGGTTGCTCTGTGTTGTTATGGCAACAGAGGGAGATTCTCCTATTCTTGGAGAGGAAAGAGTGGGAGTAGGAGGGCAGAAAAGAAAATTGTTTCAGAAGGAAGGCAGGTAGGGCTTTGCAAATGGAAAGCAAGCTAAACTGAGTGTCAAGGATAGGCAGAAACTGTAGCATCAATGGCCGTGATGCCTGAAATGCCCTTAGAGACCTTATACGCAGCCATTCCTTTTGGGGTGAGTCTGATTTGCTGGGGTCACTTCTGCAATCATCATTTGGCTGGAAGAACACCACCATGGTGCCCTGTCCTCCTGCACCCACTTCAGCTGAAGGGTTTGGTTCTACCTTTGTGCACTGCTTGAGTGTGCATAATACTTGCGAGAAGAACTCTTTTCTGTGCCAAGTACCCCTGCACCTGCTCTCTTTTTAATAAATTGAACTGATCTCAAATGTTCTTCAAATGTTCTAGCATTAAATTTCATTTTCTACTTGGGGTACATTATGTGACAAGTGCAACTTCTTCAATATGGGAAACTCCCTTACACACTGAGGAGCAAGCTTTCTAGTTAGACTATTACTTTGAAGATGCACTCAAAAAGTTCTTACTCCTGGGATGTGCAGACGTCTTTGTTGGATGTAATGCCTTGATACATCATAGGTCCAGCACAGGGAGTCATTTTCACCTGTAGCAAGGCAATCCAGTAGGGTGGAATGGAAGACCATCATGAACCAGGTAAATGCCTGGCCAGGGATGCTATTTAATGCTTTGCTAAACAGATTCAAAATGAAATCTCTGTGCCCAGCTCACCAGAAGGAAACATTATAAACCACAACTGAGCAACATAAAACTAAAACTTTTTTCTCAGCCTCCACAACAAAAAATGGAATAAAAAAAAAAAATCAACAAACTTGTGGAACTTTCCCAAAGGGTGATTTCTGGTTTATTTCTTTTTTTTTTTTCCCTCCTTTCCTGCATAAAAAGTTCTTGCTAGTCAGGCTGTTCATGAGCCAGTGAGAGCGTGGCAGTGCCTGCACCTCCAACACTTTTGAACTGGTGGGCCAATTTCTATCAAATCTGACAAAAAGATGGTTTTCTGATGTTACATTCTTACAAGTTTGTGAAAATATTTTTCTAGGAGCAGGAAAGAGGTTATAGTGATACCTGCACTAAGGAGAGACCAGAGCATTAACTGAACAGCTACTAAATACACACATTCTTGTGTTGAAGGGTGTAGATAGGGGAGAGAGGTTATAACTGCTTTAATTCTTGGAAAAGCTTCAATCAAACTTTGAAATTTATTAGATACCATCTCACTTTCATTCTCCTTCTCTCTTTCCCTCATTGTATGAGTTCTCTAGTGTTTAATAAGGACAAGAAACATGCTGCAGGCTTAGTTTACCTCATTTAAAAAGCCGTTTGATGAAACACAAATCATTTAGAAACACAACTCTATTAGTTCCAGTGTTTGTGAAACTATTTATTATTTAAAGCAAAAGATAGTTGCATTACACTGTCAGAAAAAATATCCCCCAGTCCCCTCTATTGTCTTTCTATTCATCTTCATTTCATTATTTACTCTTTCTTGTCTAAAATATTATTTTGCAGATTTTTCCCTTAATTGCAGTTTCAAATCACTCTTTTCCCTGGAAGACAGTGTGAACATCCTTCTTCCTACAAAATATCCACATTTGAAATGTAATCTCAATATGAACACCAATACAATTCTGAAGACAGTGTCTATAATCTATTTCACTGGAAGTCATGTGAAATTCTTTTAATTTAAAGTAAGATATAATACCTTCTTCTCTTATACCTCCTACAGATCTCAATCCTCTGCAGCACTGGCTTAGCCTCCTGGTCCATCACCATCACATCCCCTTGTTTCTGCTATTTTGATAGCAGTAGGAAGCCTTTTGGGAAGTCATAGAATGCAAAGTCTCCTCTTTGTATCACATTATGATTTCCTCACTTGACTTTCCAAACCTGAACTAATATCAGTTTGATATAGCTTTACATTTCATCTATAAATATGCCAAACTCTGCCCTCTACTGTTTTTTACTTACTTGAAGTCTATAATCCAAATGAAGATGATATAGTATTTGGACCACTTGAAATAATAAAAAATTGCAAAGGGAATTTGGAGGCTTACAACAGGGATGTCAAATGTTGAGGACTGAATCTGTTTAAAGCTGGGGTGATGAAGACTGACTCTCACCTTCAGAAGAGATAACGCAGCTCAAGATGTAGTATCCCTGATGAACTACAATCTATCATACTGTTAATTGGGTGGCAAGAAATTAAACATAAATCATTCAACAGAATACAGTGATATAAAATCAATTAAGTCATTGCTCTGGAAAAAAAATTAAGTGGTCTAGTTTTGGCGACATGCAAAGGAAAATAAATTTTAACACACTGTTTGTTGTTTGATGCTCAATACATGTATTCACACAGATTTTAAAACATTTGATTGGTTTAAGGCCTTGGATTTTGAATCAGACAAGCACTTCTAATATGAGCTACTAGAGGAAATAGCCAAGTAAACACTGACTGTCATAGTTACGTGAGTTCAGGACCAAATACGGAAATAAGTAATGGATATAACCATGATGATTTTCATCCTATTACATAGGTACAAAATGTGCAAGAAAAAGCAAAACCTAGCTTTTTAATGCATAAACCCTCATAATTCCCTTACTGACACTGATGAGGCCTATTTGCCATATGTCAGAATTTAGGGCTCAAAAGCATCACCCAAAAATACGTATTCCATAAAAATGCTCATGCTACCAGGTAAGTAGATATTTATGATACCTTTAAATATAATTGTAAAATCTGTGTTGCCCATATATCCCACCCTCCCCCCCAAGTCTCTCTACATATTTACCTATGTAAACTGTTTTCCCTATGGTCAATTTTAAGGATTTATTTGGATACAATGTTTTTGACAGTGCTAACAAATTAAAATTTGCATTGATGATGTTACTCCTATGATTTTGATTTTTAAAATTTATTTCAATATTTCTTAAAATAATTTGTAATTGTTGCTTTTAGTAAAAAGTATGTTGAAAACAACCTGTCATTAGATTTAATGAGGATTCCATGTGCCAGCTCAGTATACAAAACCAAATTAAGACTATAATTAACTTATTAATTCAACACAGCACTAATTCTTAGACTTTTATCGTTACTTTCTGTAAGTGGAAGTTTTAAATGCGCAGCCTATCTTTAGTACTTGGGAATAGCTCCTAGAAACATGACAGCTGCTTCCCCCTCCCTGCCCCTTCAATTCAACTGAGAATCAAACCATTAATGTACTCAGGATCACTAAGGTAATTATATGTTTTAGTAGCTTCATTAAGAGCTCTGCAAATATATTTCACTATAAAATAATTTCTGTTCTCTTCAAACTGTCTAAAAGATGAGGAATTTTTGTTAAGAGAAGGCTAAGGTGCTATGTTTCTTTACTTTAGACAACAACCTCTTACAAATCAGTAGCAAATGATGCACAAAAATCCCTTGGTATCTTAAAGAGGGAAAAATTACATAGGTAAACAGATAAATCTTTAGTACATTTGTCTTTATGGGAGCAGCTCCTGCTGTTGGTCTCTAACCTGGAGGGCATTATTCTTTTCTAAATTGCCAGTAGTGTCCCACAGCACAGTGATAAATAGAAACCACTGAAAGAAATAACGTTCATTCTAACACACAAGAACTTTCCAGACAGACATTGGCCCCTGAGAACAAACACTTAGATAAAATAGATTAGTTGCAATTGCAGAATATATCACTCTGGGTCCCTGTGAACAGACATTACCCCAGCTGTGCAAATAAGTGCTTTTATGCTAATCATTAAGTAAGAAATACATTTAAGAGATTGTCTAAAACTTTCAGAAAAACAGAAGAAAAGGTCTCTCTACATCAGCTGTGTTTTGTATGAGGCCAGTGATTTATTCCCAAGCGTTACTTTAAAAAATCACTAATAAGGTAGGTGTTCCTATGTTGTTTTGTGGTAGCAAGTTTCCTTTGCCAGACAATTAATAAAAGAGAAAAGAAAGGAGTGCTACAGAAATGCAATTAAAAGTACTAGCTTAATAACAGAAAAAGAAACTCCCTAGCAATTTTCTTTCTTCTTTATCGTTTCACCCAAAACACATATGCTAAGGCAGAATTCTGTTTATTTCTTGTTACACTGGAGTAACATTTAGCTAGGCTGTTTGTTTGTTTGCTCATTAACTGTTTCAAAAGTCTGTCTAAAATGTAAACTGCCTTGGAAAATACAGTTATTCTGCTTTGACTCCTAGTTGTATGACATGTGGATTGCTTTTGAGAATTGGTGTTGTTAATAATTAGGCAGATCTTTTTCATGCAGACAGAACCATAGGAAGGCATTGTGACACTACCAGACATTTTTCCAACTGCCCTTACCCTGTCCACAAGACTCAAGGCATTCCAGTGCCCCAGATGGGATGAGCTGTCTGGTGCAATTAAAGCGACCCTACCTTATCTATTCTTTCAGCACTAGAAGCAGTTGGACAGACCAAGTCTTCCACAGTCCTATGTGTCTTAAAAAGAAGTTTGGAGGTGATGTATGCGGGGCAGAGATCAGAGCAGTGAGGCTGGGGAAGGTGAGAGAGAAAGGAGGTGGAAAAAGATGATAGTGTGTCCACTGCCAGGAAAAGGAGTCAACACTAGATGCAGTGAGAAGCAGGCAGGCTGCTAGGCAGTCCATGGATGGGCACAGAAACAGCTGAGAACACTGTGCCCCTGCATGACATCCTCTTTCCTACCAAAAGCTGTGTTTTCTCTCTGTCATCCTTAGAGTCTATTTACAAGCTTTTTTCTTTTTATTATTTTGTTTTTATTTTGGATATAGGATTCAGTACAAAACTGTGCTTTTGCTGGCATTTAGATTGAATTAACAAGATGGATTTTATCTAGGACTACATGCTTGAAGGTTAATTGGAAGCTATCTCTATTTTTAATTGTGGATTTGCTATTGTTCAGCAGAAGGAGATGCTGGAAATAATGTCCCTTTTCTGTTTGTTTCTTTAGGTACCTTACATTTTTTATATAGTCATATTGTTCTAACAATTCTTACATGTGCATGATAGACCTTTTAATTTATGCAATTATAATTTTTAAAATTATCCTTTAGGGTAAAGATTGTATTATGCTCATTTGAGAACTCCCTCTTTTCTTAGCCTCATAGATTTAGAGTCATTTTAGGGCAGTATAAACAACTATTAGCTGTGAAAACTGGCAGTGGTCTTGTTTCCCTCCCACATTTGACTTCAGTTCTCAAAGCAAAAGGCATGGTGCACTAGCTAAAAGCCAACCTATCCACACTCCTCCAGAAAACTGATAAAAAGCATGGAAGAGACTTGAGGAGGGGCATGAATAACCAACCATCCATGGAAAGGGAGGATACACCCTCTTCTCTCTGCAATTTATGTGGGTATCAATTTTAATTAGATGAAATGGACTGTTAAATATGCATGTTAGACCCAGGTCCAAAACGTAGAATAAAAGAAATGTCTCTTTGTGTTCTGTGGGCTTCTGTGGCAGCCTGCAACCTTTCCTGACCTGGTTTCCTGGGTGCTTCTTCAACAAACAAAATAAACACGATAACTGCTGACTGGGACTTTTAAATTTTCAAGGATACTGCAGGTTTCTTAAACTTCTAGTTGTTCTGTCTTCATCTTCTTTGATCAACTTTTCTTCTTTTTTTGTTTTACTCTTTTTGTCCTTCCTTTCATTTTCTTTTTCTTATCATCTTTCCCATCCATCTGCTCTGGAGTAGAGAATCAAAGCCTTTTCTCCTATTCGCTTGTCTCTAGAAATATCAATCATCTCAAAGACTACAGTAAAAGTTTTATAATGCTCTCTAACTATATACATCTGTTAATCATACTTTCAAAATACTGCACAGGACACTTCTGTAGCAGACTGTGTCGTACTGATTCATATTCATTTACTCCATGTGTGATTGTAATTCATTTAGAAATAGCTGAACTAGCAATAGGCTAGCTAGTTTGAATACTGTGCCTTCACAGACTTCCAAAGTCATCTGGGACGTTATGGAAATAGTGAGAATATTTCTTCTCACTGAAGCCTGAGCTTCCATATTGATTCTGCTCCACGTGCTGTCTGGGCATTTCGGTGTATAAACCGGCTAGCTAAAAACATGAATTCAAGTGGTGTTATAACATTTACTCAAACCTTTAACTAAATATAAATTGACACAAATAATGCACAACTAGGGTATGCCTCTGGTTGGGATTTTAAATCAGGAACTTTATGGATATGTACCAACTGAATCAGCTATGCCTACTATGTTCTCTGATGTATAAGCAGTAGTACCACCAAAAATATGATAGTAGAAACTATATTTATATATTTGTATTGACAACATTCACAGATTGCTTGGATTATGGGGGTTTATGTATTTTTCCAATTATTTTTCTTATTTTTCAGATCTTTGGAATCGCATTAGTATTTGGATTGGAGAAAATAAAAATGTCAAAACTGCACTAGTCAGTTCTTGTAAAATTCACCTGGTTTTGTTTGAATATGGGGATCAAGATGCTTTGTATACTTAAATTTGGGGAAGATAAAAATTCCTATGGTATTTTAAGTGTTAGTATAATTTTTTTGTCAGTATTGAATACATCCAAAGAAGTATCTGCACGTTAAAAACACCATCTCTACAGAACTATGTACTGGTCTGATAATAATAGTTTCCAGTCAGGAACAACACTTTGTGGGAAAATCACATGAGCTAAGAACATGGGTTCCTAATTCCAGCTTTCATTGTATAAACCAGAAGTGCATCCTGGAAAAAGGACATAGCAACTGGAATGCTTTTTTTTTTTTTTTCAGTTTCAAAAATACAGCAGTGCTTACCAATCACCAGTATAGTGATTATGTCAGCATTTGCATAATAAGAAGTCTGAAAAGTAATGCAGGCAGAGGGTCAAGAAGAATGGAATTACTAAAAAGGTAAACATACACAAATGTAATGAAAATTTAATCATTTAGTAGTAGTAAGCAACCTGAGGGGAGAATAGATAGGTTAATGAGTAGCTAACCTTATGTTGATCAAATCTATGGATGATTTATCAGTTCTTAATATATTGAACCTGAAGTTTTTTTTGTAAACCAAAATTTTCTCAGGGACTCTGACAGTACAAGAAAACAGTAAAGTATAAAACCAGTTGATCTAAAATGCAGTATTAACATAATGGATCAGTGTATCATAATATAATAAACCACAGTTGAAGCATAAAAATACAATATGAAAATTAAATGAATTTGCATTTAATATATGTCTTGGGAATATATCTCCTAGTAATGAAGAAGAGTGCTTGGATATGTTGACTATATCAAATAAAAAGAGTGTTCATGAGCTAAGAAAAATAATAACAATTTATTCTCAATTTGTTTAACTTTAAACCAGAAATCTAATGGCCAAAGACAAATGACTACAAAATACAACTACAGTGATATTTGAATACTAGAGAGATTTTTACTGAATTCAAAATCCAGAAATGTGTCAATGCAAGAAACAGTGGAATTACTAAATTATAAGGACAAATAAGAAATTCTCTGCCTCAATATGTTTTATTGGGAATAAATCAAATCTAAATCAGATCCAGTAAAGTGTGAAAACTAAAGATTGCCTGGTTTGTGGAGTACTGTCACTAGCTCCTCAAGCAAAGCAAGTGAACACAAATTGGCCCAGCATTGAGCCAGGGAAATTGACAGATACTAAACCCAAGAGAGTACACACTGACTAGATTATGCATGAAATCCATTCTTCAGGATAACCCATCAACTCAGGCATTTTTTCCACATATAAGCACTATCACACATTGGAAAACGAGATAATTCAGTAGTTTCAAAATCAGATTTCTTAAAGATGTGATAGTAGCTCTTCCATTTCTACTAAAACCCTGAAGACCCATGGGAATATTCACATCGCATAACTCAATAGTTTCAAAGACAAGTTTATTAAAGATGGGATAGTAGCTCTTCTGTCTCAACTAAAGCCCTGAAGATCAAAGGGAATATTCTCATTACAATCACATTTTACCACAAAGTAGTTCAGCATAAGTCTCTTTTTAATCCACTAAAACAGAGAAAGGATAGTCTAGGAAACTGATTAGTGAGCAGAAATGCAGGAGGACATGAGGCTTGCACCTAGACAAAAGGAGTTTCATGGACTCTGCCACCACAGAGAGGTTGCTCAATATATAACTGTCTTAACATCTCTGTTTCCTGATGGTCTCTCAAACGAGAAGGTAGACAGGAGATGGCAAAAGGAAACACAAGAAAAGTTTCTTTCACCTCATTCAGGTTTTCCTCAGGTTTTCATGTTAAATAGAAGACACAAAATAACCCAGTAAAAAATAAAGATTTTACCACGTAATTATTAAATCTGCTCACAAGGAGCCAAACTATGTCTTTTAATATGTTCAAATGAAGTCAACATGAAGATGGCAAGAGTAAACACAATTTGATTTCTGTCCTGAAATAACTTGATGTTTTAAATTCATTGTATGTTCTTCCCAAGCCAAAAAAACAGGTGAAACAAACAAACCAAACCAAAACAAAGTATTTGGACATTTTGGTCACTTATTGCTTTGATTATTATATACTACTGTATATAACACACTGCTAAATGCAATGCAATAACACCACGAAGGCCACACAGTTTCAAACAAAAAATCTTAAAGACTGGAAAAGCAAAATCGTGAAGGATTTTTTGTTCAGGGTATTATTAATACAAATTCAAAAGTGGGAACACTCATTTATCATGAATTTGTTTTGCAAAAGGAATATTATTGTGCATTAACATATTGAATTAAAGCCTATAGTTGAAAAAAATTTAACCCCCCCCCAAAGTAAATGACAGAATGAGAGAAAATACATTATTTTCAAGGGAGACACATATTTATGAGGCTCTGAGGTACATTGGAGGACAGTACTTTTCAAATATTGTAGCGTATTTGATAGACAGCAATGCTCCAGCTATTGTTTCAGTAAACAAATAAATTTTAATGAGGCAGTTTTGATTATGTCCTTAAGTATTAACAAGACTAGACTTCCTAATTAAGTGCCTTTAAAAAAAAAACCCAAACCAACAACCACCCCTAGATTTTTTAAAGTCTAAAATGCATATTTGTATGGATCTTCTAATCTACAATTTCAGTTTCTAATTTTACAGTCAAGAAAGCTCACTAAAATTTATTTGGGTTAGTCTGAAGTCAGTAATAATGTTTTTTAAAGAATATTTTCAACTTTAAAACTTGTTAAAGATCTACTGAAACACAACAAAGTGCAGGGTAAGTATAGATGAGGTAATACTGAGGTGCTGTCATGTTCAGCTGCACTGAGCTACAGTGTTTCATACAAACTGATTGTGCATAGTAACAGATCTAATAGAGTCTAGAGAAACATTAGAAACCGGCTTTTCTTTGGAATCCATACACCACTTGACAATAGCACATTCTCAGAAGATTTTAGGCAAAATTATTACTTTGCATAATTAATTTACTAAAATGCATTCTGCAGATGAGTAAAAGTGAAAACAATGAATTCTTTTTCTTTAGGAAGGTGTTGACTTCACTGTTCCTGAGGAGATGCAAGCTGAGCTCGCCTCCTTTCCGTGCAAACTAGAAGCCACAGAAACAAGTAGAACAGACTTGACATCCAAATATCCAAGAACAGACCTGCTATAACTTGGTGAGACGGCTTTCATACCAAAGCTGGCATGTGTAGCTATAACTGTCTGGACTTGTGACTGTATTACTTTTTATACAGGGTTTTAGCATTTTCTAAGTAAAATGAATTCTCTTTCTTCTGAAGTAACAGAGTAGTACCTTATGCAGTCACTGAAGCCACACAGGGATCCTAAAAACATTTTTCTTTTTTTTCTGATGTGAGTTAGAAGGGGAAAGGGAACCCAAGGTAAAGCCCATACTATACATGGTGTAGGACAGACCAATGTCTTCATAACCTGGGACCTGTGCTGCGATCCAGTACCGGTTTTCTGCAGAGACAGAAACACATCCCTGATTTACCACTGTCATAAGCAGGGTGCTGCGGGGAGTATGGTCACACCTAACAAACTGAAATTGAATAGCAGGTCTGTACAACAGTCTGTCTCAGCTTTTCCTGAGATCTCTGGTGAGATGGCTTGAACATTGGAGAATATGCTGCAGGACTGTGATATTTTAATGGGCTTAAAGATGTAACTGACAGTTTTCTCAATGTGCATTCAAGCATACTGTAATAACTAGAAGAAACTATGAAAATAATGAAGCCACCAAAGCAAGACTACTTGACTTGTCAGTGTTATTTGGGATGAAAATCAACAGTCTAAAAACTAAAAATGTTATCTACATGACCTTCTAAATAATTTCAAATGTGCATCATATATATAAAGAGTAAGGGCTGTGGAAGAGAACTGAGGTAGAGAAAGCAACAGGTATGACACCATTAACCTGCTAATAACAAGAAGGCCTGCTAATAACAAAAATTTTTCAAAATTTCAGTTTATTTTTATTTGGTTTTATTTTCATAGGGAAGAATGATTGTATTGGATAGAAGTATGATAGTTCCTCCATGTTTTAACATTTTAAGCATAGTACTTTTCTTAAAAGCAAATATTATTAGTCATAACTGTCCAGAGCAAATTTCCTGTTCTTATAGCTAGAGAACACATAAATGAATTCTATTTCTAAGTTGTTTTTATTGCAGTACAATATTTCATATTCCTATGTAAAAAACTTCTTTACTTGCTTCTTCATTTCCTATAATGATTTTTTTTAAGAAGACTTTGAAGTTTTGAATGAAAAGCTGCATGAAAAGACAAGTTAATTTGTAGTGCAAGCCAAATATTAATGTCACAAAAAAAAATACACACTTAGCATTCACCACTAAATTCTGGAACAAATTTCAGGAAAACACCCCCCTCCCCATTTAAATTGATATTTTAAATAGGATTCTAAGAACATTGCCTACAATCAGGTCTTATACAATTTACATATTTCAATGGCAATAACAACACTAAACTAAGCTAAAAAGACATCAGAGAACTAAAGTGGTGAATACTGCTTCTTATCTGTAGCATTTTTTTAATCAGATTTTCTAGAATAATACCTTGAAAATCTCTGCAGCTAGGCAAGATCATATAACTGATCAAGTTATTCCTTCCTTAATTTACCTGTGTTCTTATCTATTTAAATCCAGTTTGATAGACAAAGAAAATAACCCATGACAAAGCAGTATTATTTTAGAGAACAGTGATTTTATTCATCTTGGTTATTTATTTTTTTAAATAGCAAGAAAAAACAATAACTTCCTCAACTGTGTCTTTTTTTCCTTGCACATATGGAAGAATCTTTGTTCCTCTCTACTTTGATGATCCCATAATCGTAGAATATCTCAAATTGGAAGGGACCAAAATGATCATTGAGTCCAGCTCCATTCAGTAATCAATGTTAGTATTGAATATTATTGCTCGAGACTAGTAATACATATCATAGACAAAAAAAATTTCTGACTAGAGCCTTCTATCTGGTCTTACATCCAAGTTGATACATTCTCTAGACTCTTCAAGACAGAGGACTATGATGTATAGGCCTTAAAACTTATCAGGGCAGAACCACAGTAAAGGTGGTCAACAGTAATGCAGAAAGCCGACCATGCATTTGTTCGATTCCATTTCAGAGACAACTTGAAAAGACAAATTATGAAAGTACATTTAAGTTCACTCATACTGATATAATTCCAGGCTCCCTGGTCACAAAGGCTGCGGATGCTCAGAGCTGACCCTGCATATGCTAATAGCATTATTCAGAGATCATGAAGAAAAGACAAGTTCTTCATTTCATGCAGCAATACTCCTTTCAATCAACCTCATGCTGAGAACCATTTATTACCATAACATATGACATAGAAAATCTAAAGAGGCAGTAAGGGGTAAATTTTCAGATTATCACATGCCATTCTTGCTGTGACTTTCTCATTAACTTTAAAAGAGTCATGTGGCTTGGATCAGCTCAAAGCTCTGAAATGTACCCCTACACATGCCCCAGAATAAACCTTTACAAACATAATAATTTTCCATATTTCACTTAATTTCTATAAAATAACAGAAGCCACCAACTAAGCAGATTGTTCACAATTTTTCTTCAAACTGCAGACAGCCTTGTGCTGTGTTTAAGGTGACCTTGTAGTGTGCATGGGTACAAGCCTCAGCTCTTCAGCAATTTCAGGTCAGTAGGGGAAATCAGAAGAGAGCGGCTCCTGGTCATAATGCACCAGTAACAATCCTTCACTGTGCAGTTAGCAGTGCTTAGTATTTATTTCCTTAGACAAGAAGCTTTGCAAAATATAGTTAATGAGAAATTACAAAAAAAAAAAAACAAATAAAAAACCAGAAACAACTAAAAAACCTGTGGGCATAAATATGAAGGAATTATTCTTTATTAGATAGGTACCTGGAGGTGGTGTACAAGTTCATGCATTCAAAATGAGGATGCAACAAGGATATGCCAACTTTTTTATCTTTTCTGTTCAAACAGAAAGTTCTTTACTCCTGCCTGCCCAAAGCTTGCTGTCTATTATATGCTCAAAGGCCATAATTACTTCAAAAATAGACTTTTGAGAAAACCACATAATTAGTCCAGTGCAGCTGGTATAAAAATTACTGGCAGGAGTAGTAGTATCATTAAAAAATTGGAACTAAAGCATACCAGCTATACTCCAGGGCAAGTTAAACACACAGAAACCCTAGTAAATATTTTAGAATCCAGGATAGTACACAGTGAGGGCACCCTTTTTTTTTTTTTTACACCACTGATCCAGACTCAAAAGAAAAACACCTCTGCCAAAATGGATCTATAATGCAGTTTAGTTTGTATAAGTTCAGTAAGGTGATTTGCTTTGGTTCTTAAATAGATCTAGATAGTGGTAGAAGAAAGGCAGATTCTCCCCTCAGTTATGCAATGATGTTAGAACATCCATTTCCATTTCAGATATTTCCTTCTTTCATAATTACGAGAAGAAAAGTTTGAAATTCTGAACTGGAATGTAAAGTAATTTGTAATATCTGTGTGACATTGTAGGGAACCTGATATAGTAGCTTTCTCAGACATGAAGTATCCCCTTTACTTGAGACTTTCTTAAAACAATTCAGGAGTCTAACAGAAGATGCTCATAGAACTGAGCTGCCTACATTCAAAATTATACTTCTGGACATGTCTATTTTGATTCTTCAATCCCCAAAAGAAATTACTTTTCTAGAAACGCTACTATCTTATGTGTATATTTCCCAAGTACTTTAGGTCTACCTTTGGTCCTATGTGTTTTTTTAAAGCCAAGCAGTTTCTGAATTTGCTAGGAAAAATGTGGGACTGCTGCACCTGAAAGATCTGAATGAGCTAATGTGGAAATTGCATTTCCAGCTTATTTATCTTGTCTGACACCAGTCTGTCACCAAAATCCCACTGACAGAAAGAGTACTAGCTTACACATTAGTCTAACTTGTTCACAACATAGTCTGGTTTTGGGTTCAGTGATCATCACGGTCTTCAGATGTTCATTCATATAACTCCACAGTGGTGAGAAGAGCTGAAGTGAAGGAAAATATTTTTAGGGTGCCCTGGATAGCTGGACATTCACCAGATGAGAGGGAAAGAAAGTGTCCCTGTAGGTATCAGGAATCTTATGGGTTAGACATGCAATTTGGCAGGCCCTGCAGAGATGGAGAAATGTCTCAAAGGGAGGACAAGTAATACAGAACAGTAAACAGTGTCTGACACCAGTGGTCAGTTAGGAGAGAGAGATATAAACAGTTCTTGATTTTAACCAGAACATAGGAATGTGTTCCAGAAATTACACATATATTGTGGTGAGCCCAAAATATCTGTTTATTTAAAGCTGGAAGTTTTTATAACAAATTGTGGAAATCTGAGCCT
>VZTU01007457.1:0-32532 GCA_013400835.1 Zapornia atra | reverse complement strand
TCACTCGGCACCAGTGAAAAGAGGCTAGCCCAGTCTTCTTGTCAGCCACACTTTGGGTATTTATATACTTTGATCAGATCTCCTCTCAGCTTTCTCTTCTCCAGGCTGAACAAGCGCAGCTCCCTCAGCCATCCAAAGATAATGGAAAGATCATCGAGTAAGGTGATGTAAAAAACAGTTTTTAAAAAGTAATAAGGAAGTGATTTTCCCCATTAATAATGAAAGTACTATGTTATACAGATTTTTTATTGAACAACTGAAAAATCTTAATACATCATAAAATTAAAATTCATCCTTTTTCCTTCAACTCATTCAAAAATTGCATTTTGATAGTTCACTACCCTACCACCTTTCTAATAATATTCTGAGATAAGATTTGCAAGGATAAGCCATCTAATAAGCACTTGGGTATTGCATGATCTACAGTAGTAAACATGCTACGAACCCAATTTTCCAAACGTTTATTCACTACAAAGTACAACACCTGTGTTCCCAAGAAGTAGATGGCACTTTTCTGCTTCCCCACCAATTCTTGCCAGTGCTGATTCTGTGCTCATAATGCTGAGCAGTAACCCCAATTCAGAATTTATTGCCCTCGGTTTCAAAAACCAGCAAGTGATCCACTGAGAGCATTCAAAGCACCCTTGGTTGTTCATGTGCATTTTATCAGACCCTGAGAGTAGTTGGGATTTTTTTTTTGCCATATCTCTTTCATGAGGCTTAAGTAGGTCGGCCACTTACATTGTAATGCATGTCTGGATCTGAACTCCATGGCCCTGCCCTGCCTCTGCTTGCTGTAAAGATTCACTTTTTCAGAAATACCTCCTCTCCAAAAGAATCTGCCCAGAGTGAACTACAATCTGAAGTCACAACGCACTGACTTCTTTAGTATACTGCACGAGCTGCTGAGAGAAGAAAGAGTTTGATGAGTTTAACAGCTATCAGAAATCTATTTATCTCCTCCTTTTATTTTTATTTAATTTTTATTTATACTTTTTTATTTTTCTTAATTGTGAGGGAAAGAGAAGGAGAGGAAAGAAAGTTCTGAAGAATAGACTCATTTTTCAAGTTCAGTCTCATGTTCCCAATTATAAAGCCAGGACAAAAGTTAAGCCCTGCACACTGGTATGGAAATTAGAGTTGGGTTCTGTTGTCGGAAACTGAGAAGACTTGCATTTGTTGAAAGACAACTTGGTAATAAGCCAGAAAAAACATGAAAAGCAAAGAAAGGTTAAAAAAATGTGCATTAAGTATTTTTTTCAATATATATCCACATTCTCTCTATATACCTTGAGTATAGAATGGTGTGCTGGAGTAGTGATTGTTTTAGAAGTGAGTCACCACCCCTGGAGGTGTTTAAAAGAAGAATAGATGTTGTGCTTGGTGACATGGTCTGGTGTTGGACCTAGTAAGGCTCTATAGATGGTTGGACTCAATGATCTTGAACGTCTTTTCCAACGAAAACCACTCTAAGATTCTATTCTATGATTCTTTTTAGCTTTCATGTCTCTGTAAAAAGTTACTTGTGGCTCAGATAGACACATTTAAATGAAAAAAGGGCATTTTTTGAACATGTGAAAGATCTAAACCCAAACAAGCCAGTTTCATGTGTGATAGATTAATTGCTGCATATGTTTTATTAAACAGTATTTAAAATTATAATACATTTATTTTTAAAAATTTTAAAGAACACATTCTTCTGCACAAGTGTAGCATTTTACCCCATCAAAACTGTGTAAATCCTTTTTTCCTTATACCTTAGATGGGAAGGGAAGGGAAGGGAAGGGAAGGGAAAAGCTATGTCACAAGAATAATTGTGGTACCACATGTCCACATGATGTTCTTCCNGAAGGGAAGGGAAGGGAAGGGAAGGGAAGGGAAGGGAAGGGAACGGATTGCTTATATCATTCAGACAGCTAGGGACAAAATCATATAAAATTAAGAGACCTTTAATTAATCTTGGTAGTTTGCATGAAGACCACTGGACTTTCTTTTTACATAACCTTTAGTAGATTTACTGTCTGCTAAGACAGGCTATCAGAGAATTAATTTGTACTTCTTTAACATTTACATACTTTGTGAACACTAGAGACCCAGGAAATTGTAAAATATGTTTCGAAGCTTAAAATAATCTCTTCCCCTAGCAACTGCTTAGGAAAATGAGACCTATGACTTTAATTCAGAAATTGTTTATGCTCCTTATGGTAATTACATCAGCCTTTGATGAAGGTTCCCCATTATATAAAGGGTAACTGTAAAGCATATGAAGTATCAGAATAAGCACGGAAAAGCCACAAAAGGTTCAATTCACAAATGAGATTTACAATGTTTGGGACACATTCTGTAATTATGTCTAGATTAAAGGTAAGACAGAACTGTATTTTGATATTATGGTGATACAACACCTGCAAATGGCCTAGATAGCATGCACTCAACTATAGACAGAATTCAGCCCACAGGATTAATCACCTGCCCCACAAACCCCCCTGGCTTATCTTATCTGAGGACAAGGCATCCTCACACATTCATAACGTGATCCCTGATATTATTTCATAAAGGCTTAGTAACCTTTTTCGTCTCATGTGCAAAGTTGGTACAGCATTCTGTGTACTCATTGAGGATGTATTCTGTACAGTTCTTCTTAACCCCATCTTCCTTTCCTGTCTTGTAAGCATTACCAGTTAGTAAAAATATTGTACATAATGTGACCTAATTTTTCATAAAGGTGTGGTCATTATGACTAACAAGGTAACATACAATCAAAGAATAATGTAGATTGAAAGGGACCTCTGAAGATTATCTGGCTCCACCTCCAATCAAGCAGGGACAAAATTAAATTGCTCGGACCTGGGTCCAACAGAGTTCTGAATGCCTGAATGGATGGGTATGTGCCACATATTTTCAGAAAACCTGTTACAGTGTTTAATCACCTTCATTATGAACTATTTTTTTCCTCATATAGAGTGAAAATTTTGCTTCCTGGCCCTTGTCCTTTTGCTTTGCACCTCAAGAGCAGCCTGGCTCTGAGTTCTTTATACATCCTATTCAGGCTGTGGAAGACTGCAATGAAATCTCCCCTGAAACTTTTTATTTCCAGGCTGAGCAAGCCAACTGTTCTCAGTGTTTCCTCAGGGATCTTGTGCTCCAGAGTCCCAAATTCTGGATGACTGTCCACTGAACTACCTCCACTATGTTCATGCTTCTCTTGCACTGGGGAGACCAGACCCGGGCATATTCCTGGCTCATAGTCATTTGGTTGTCCACCAGTTCTCTCAGGTCCTTTTCTGCCAGGCTGCTTTCCAGCTGGTTGGCCTCAAGCCTGTACTGGTTCTTATGCTTATTCCTCCCCAGGGACAGGATTTCACATCTCTTTGCTCTTCCTTCAATGATCTTCATGAGGTTCTTGTCAGACCATTTTCCCAGCTCAATGAGATTCCTCTGAGTTGCAGCCCCGCCCTCCAGTTTACTAACATTCCGTTCATCCAGGTATTGTTTGTGAATTAACTTACTGAAGGAGCACTTAAACATTTCTCTACCCAGCATCATTCCCTGGGAAACACCACTGGTTTCCACCTACTGCTTGGACTTTGTAACCACTGACATCTACCCTTTGAGCCCAGTGGTTCATCTGTTTTCAAAAATCATCACTGTAACTTTTCCTATCCCTTAACTTTTTTTTTTAATTAAAAATAAAACAAACAAGCTCTGAAATTAAGAAGAAACACAAGCATACCATTAATTTCTTAGGTCTGAATATCCCAACTTCCTATGCTCAACTTTCTTACACATGCTTGTCTGTTTCCCAAAGAACATTAAAATAGTGTTTTCACATTCTAACTTCCAGGGAAAAAGAAAAAGAAATGGATCTTCCAAAGGGTTATCTGAGTTCATGACACCTGGAAACAAACTGCAGGAATTTTCTGAGTGCTTCTCTTTCTGCTCCTTTTTTTTTTTTAAGGAAATTGGCAAAGAAAAATGCTCAGAGCTGTTCTTCATTTCATCACAGGCTACTCCTGAGAAAGGCGTCTTGAACTGATATGGAAATGTGTATTACTGCATAATTAAGGATTAGAAAAATGAGGCCAAATTCATCCAGTTTACTTTTTCCAGCCAGCCTTGTATAAATGAAGTGGCAATCTAGAAGAAGTTGGTCTTTTCATTTAAACTGGGACTGTTCCAGAAGTCCATGTATGAATAGAAATATTTATTGAAGGTGAAATGTTCCAGACTTAAATCGTGGGTAGGTACAGCAAATTCCTGAATAGAAATTAGGATTTAATTGTATATCTTCTTTTTTTCATACTGCTTTCCTTAAATCATAAATATTTTAAATTTATTTTTCAAAAAAACGGAAGGTAGGCTGTTGCTCTGGTATTTTTGTAGACTTTATTTTAGACATGTATTAATTATCAATTAGATAGCTTATAATAAATATTCGTAATTTATTTTTCTATCATTTTGCATTTAAAAGTTGCATACCTTTTTCTAGGAGAGTAATTTGGCACATGAGCCCGTGTTCATGCGTGGAGTGACATTTGGAACAGACCTACATTCAAATACATGTTCTTATTCACCCAAGGACACACTAAGGCAAAGCCATAGCAGACAGCGAGGAGAGCTGACCCCAAGGTACCACCAATGGACCCCTCCCAGGACAGTTTCTATGACAACAGGGAAGGCTAGTTTTATGGAACCTGAAATAAAATACTTTCATTTCCATAAAAATTAAGTCCTAACTCTGTCTTTCTTTAGGATGCTATGTTACAGTTTTGCAATAAGGATACCTTCCAGGACCTTTTTCTGGCGAAGCTGGCTACCTGAAATTCTTGGTGGTGGTGAAATCCTCACACGGGGTTTCTTGAACTAATGATGCTCAGGGACTACCACAGGTGGCTACCACAGATAGAGTCCCTGGCAGTGGCTGTTTCTGGCTCTGTGCTGGGCCATTTTCATATGCAGGGAATGGAGTGATTTTATCCTTTTCTCCCTCCCATACCACCTCCTCAGGAAGAGATCCCAAACCTAGCCTCCATCACCTTTGCTCTGTTCTCCCACGCTAGCGGCTCCCTTGCTGTCCATACTGCAATCAAAACCAACTTTCTTCCTTTTTGGGAAGTGGAGATTTCAGATGAAATATAGATTGCCTAGGGATTCCCTACACAGTCTTATATTATTGATTTATGGCATTGTTTTGTACTGCTAGTCAGCTACATACCCCCCTCCAAATTATAGTCAGACTCTGTCAGATTTTTTTCCTGACAGCTGTTATTTCTAGGACATATTTACAAGGTTTGAAACTCCGTTTGTCATTTCATAAAGCAACACAAAGCGCAATGTACATCAAGTATTTGCCCTGGCAGCAGACATGAACACTAGTCCCTGGAATTTGTATGAATTCTAGCTTAAGGAGATAATGAATTTAAATGGTACAGACCCATAGACATTAACAGGATTTACTAGATGCAGAACAGTTATAGTGATGCGCATAAACTGCATTTTATGGTTTTTATAAACTAAAAATTGGCAGGCTCTGCTAGCAAGTCCAAAGTAATAGTGATCCTGATTTATGCGTAATGCTCCTTGTTATGTTTAGCAAAAACCACACACTTGCCTTTTAATTAGTCCTGTAAAAGTTGCAGGGATTGTGCGTCACCGTGAGAAGGGCACTTAGGGAGCGATAACAAATTAAGGAAAGAAGAAAGAGCTCTGAAATTTGTGACTGTGAAATTAACAGTAATACAAGGGAGGAATGGGCAAAGGCCTTCTGCACTTTTATTGTCATCTTGAAGATGCAGCAAAAAAAGTCCATCAACTTATATATTGCAGTAATTAGCAATTTCTAGTCTCCACACAGTAATTATCTTCAGATTCAGGCTTAGAGCTCCCCTGTTTCTGCGTGTGAAAGGACAGGCGCCTGCCAAGTCTGTGCAGTTCTCTCACTGTAGAAGTGGAGGAACTCCAGGTTTTCTACAGTGGAACTGGAAGGTCCTTCTGAAGCGCTCTGTAATTTCCATAGATGAGTATGTCACATAGCCTTAGACTTCTAAACGTCACTATGTGTACTCCCTTTTTCTTCCCACATGTCATAATGTGACATATCTGTGTTCAGTCAATGGTATATGTGGCAGAGGGGTTATCTCTGAGTTGTGGATCACTGCCTGTGTCCTATTATTCTTTCTCTCCAGATGAAAAGTAGATAATGCTTTGAGTCTCTTTACTGTCAGGTGATGCACAAGGGCATGAAGGCAAATACGTTTTTTGGGGGGATGTTCCTGTCATCCTGTAAGTCATCTTAACCTTGCATCATACTTTCAGAATCAACTGCAAGAACACGATTTATTTCTTTTATAACAGCCTACTTATGTTACTAGTTCCATTACTGATATATAAATAATTGCTGCAGGCAAAGCACCAGCTCCACTGCACTCAGAGTTTAAAACTGGAATATCTTTGTCGCTCTATCATGTGCCAAACTGTTTAGTAGTTTGAAGGGAAAAGAACTCCTTTTTATTATATCTCCTGCTTTTAATATTTTCAGAAGTAAAAATGCAACTAGACCAATCTCCGGTAGCAGAAAATTGAACTCTTTTTCTGTATGAGATTAACAGGACTACCTAGTGGGTAACCAGCAGTGTGCTACTACCTGACATTATCGAGTTTCAAAATGCCCTGGCAAACCAGATTCCCTTCCAACATCCAAGTGCTTGTCATCCCCAACATCCAAGTGCTTGTCATCCCTGCTAGTGTTTTGCTCTTACTTTTAGGTTTGTACCTAGCTTTGATAGATTATTTACTCATACATATTCTTGCACTTCTCTTACAAAAATCCCTGAGTGGCGTGCATGGGAACTTCTCCCTTCAGGGCCCACTTTTTGTCAGCCCCATGTTAGATTGAGGTTTAAGTTTCCAGGCTTTGACATCACGGAGGAGTAGCCCTTAGACAATGATTTCTTGGGTCTTCCTGCACGAGAAGGTTTTCTCACCAAGTAGAGTGAATCCTCAACTTAGAAATGGGTGTGGTACAGACAGAAGGAAGAAGATAGTGAAAGAAATGTATGGAGGTTTCATTTTGGTTTATTTTTTGTTTTATCCAAAGCCTGGTGTATTTTTAATGATAAGACTTCCATCTTATCTCCAATGTAATAAAGATTTTCTGAGGGAAGAGTAGGAATTGGGGCAAAAAATCAAAAAATGCAAATTTCCTGGTTTGCTGAGTTCTTAAAACAGGAGTCCTGTCATGCCCTATCATGGGTAAAGAAAAGTGGAGGAGCAGAGACAAGTAAAGAGATGAGAAAATCTGCTCCAGGAAGTTTATGGATCCATTGAAGCTCCAGGAGCACATGCAGCAGGCCAATCCGTCAGCTGCTTCTTCCCAATCCCCTTGGCCCCCCTGCCAGTCTGGTGACTTAAGGCAAATGGGAATCATGGGTGCCAGCAGCAAAGATGAAGAGACAGCAGGAGATTTCATGTTGTTCCACTGCTGAGAAAGTTTCTCAGGTTGCTGACATATGTTGTGGAGACAGATTTCCGCAGTATGCAGACTGAAATGCATAATGTGAACAAGGTTATGAGCCAAACATTTACAGTGTTTATTGAAAACATCCCTGATGTTTAAAATTCTGCGGTCTTTTGAAACCCAGAAATACAGCCCTGCAGTTATTTATCCTTTTCAGAGAGAATGAGATGCATACATGCTTTGGGAACACGTGGGTCGCTTTTTCCCCCTCCCTCCGAGCAGGAGAGACAGTTTAGCCTGCTTTTCCTGGTTCACATCCTGGGATGAATCACTGCAGACAAACAGCTCCAGCAGAGATGTGGCTCAGAGGCCCATACAGGAGGAGAAGAGGAGCTGTCTGTCGCTCTGGGCAGGGATCACCATGCAGAGATGAGGAGAGAGGAGGAGAGTGATTTATGTGGGTCCCTTTATGAGAGTGTCTGGCTTTCAGATACTGAATGGGATTTTTCTTTGCAAAACAAACAAAAACTATTTATATTTCTCCTAATTGTCTGGAAAAACTCACTCCTTCAGCCAGTCACTCTCCTCTTTGCTCATTCTTTTAACTCTTACTCATGCTAAGTTGCTTTAGAGGTATTTTTGGAGATATTCAGGCTTGGAACTCTGTGTTCCTCCTTTCTGTTTTCAAACTTTCTTGCATGATGTTCCTTTCCACAGCACTGGTCTTTAGGCCAGCCAGCAACAAGGATATTGCTGAGCACAACAAAAGCCTTCTGTATCTCCCCCAGTAACTACTTTAAAGGCTGTAACGTATCTGCAGAGGGATTTTAGCATATTTTAAATTGCCAAAGGACATTTTAAGGCAGTGTCTGGTGACATGCATGACACCTCTTCCCTGCAAAGGTGGGAAGGAAGAAGTAAAGGCTAGACAGGTTTATTTGTTCAAAAGTTCCCAGACTTGGCTCTACGTAAAGGGGTACTGTAACATCTTAGCTCCTGTAAAACTGACCCTTGTGCCTGTGTGTGAATATGTGAAAAAGCGAATATTCTTGTGGCAGTACATAGAGCTGTTTCCAACCATGAGTTTTTTTCTGGAATTAATATCTTGGAAATTCAGAAGTCCTGCAAATGCAAGAGAGAAAGTCTTTTCCACCGGAGAGAACTGCTGAAATTCCACACCTCCAAAGATCTGTGCTCATTTCTTTCTTATTTTAAAACCAGCTATCTCGCTTTGCTTTGCTTTCTGTTAGATACCATCCCAGCAATCCATTGGGAAACTGCCTGAAACCAATTCACATATTGCAGGCTAGATAAGAACTAGAACAGATTTCATCCTTGTGCGAATGAAATATATGAGATATTGTGGGGTTTTAGGGCACCACTTCAAACATAAGCTGAATTCCTGCCATGTGCACCAAGATGATGCACTAGCATGTCTTCCAAAGCTCCCCTGCAGAGTGTGTTCCCGCAAGTGAGTTTCCTTGCTGCGGCTCTGAATGTTGCCACAGATTCTCTGTGTCACCACTGCAGGTGGCAACACATGGAGGGGCGAAAGTCTGGGATCCCCTGGACTAATGCAAATCATTATGTTCTCAAGTAAAATTTTATTATTTCCACTGTTGCAATATAACATTATATTGGTCATACCAGTTAAAGGTCTATCAATCATCATGCTTTTCATTTCTGTGAAGCACGTTAGATTTTTGGAGCACTTAGACTATGAAGCACACATTTGCACATAATGCTTTTTGATGTATATAAAATACATTAAATGTGTATGCACACACATACACACACAAATGCATGAAATCCCATGGTTTTTATTTTATTGGCAGCTGTTTGAATATGCTGAGAGCATGACTTCATTTGATTTCTACTCAGTTTAAACAGAGTGCTATAAGCAATCACCTTGTAGTTAAAATAAATCATTTCAACCCATACTGTTCCTAAGAGTCTTCTGTGCTTTAAAAGCCCACACTGATTTCACAGTAAGCAAGCAGTGAGGAGACCACAAGTTTTCTGTTTAAACAGAGCATACCTGTTATCCTGGATATGTCAAGTAGAGCTTTTCCTTTCAGGTGCCCAGATAGAGTTAATTTTAATCTTGACTTCAATAATTTTGAAGGGAAAATAGTTTTATCCTGAACGCTTCCTAATCCCACAATACTCTTGTGGCGTACAATTGCACATGCAGTTACTCATAGCATGACAGTTTCTGTGGTCTATGTTACAAACAATGCCTCAATTAATTAAGTCATTAATCTTTTTGCAGAAGGTACTCCCTACTGCTTTTTTGGAAGGGTTTTTATCGTAAAGAAAAAATCCCTGATGAAAATATTCTACGAAAGGTGATTTACTTTGGTAGGTGAAGACATTTATGAATGTTTTAGCACAACCTTCTCTGGTTTGTCACTGAGTGGAGTGAGTATGACCCTAACAGGACCTCCACTGAGCAGTTTGCACTGATGTATCCCAGTGACAGCTGCCTGTAACCCTGTGAGGAGTGCTTAACAGCTGACTTTCAAAAATATTTATGTCACTCGGCATGATAATAGGTCCCACCAAAGGATTTTTTTTGCTGTTTCTATAACAAATTGATTCAAAGGAAGATAGATACTCATGACTATACCACACAGAGAAAACATACATGGCTACTGTGAGAGTTGGTTTATTTTCTACCATCCTCATTAGGTTGGTGCATATGTTTTGAGATGTGGCAGGCCTGAGGGACAGTTTCTACCTATACCCTTTTATACAACAGAAAAAAACCCCTGAAAACCAAGAAAATACTAAATGGTAACTGCATTAACTTTTGGTGAAGATCAAAGAATTGGGTGGTACTTCTTAAATGTTGGTTGGACTGACTGTGCTATCATCACACTATGTTTTCGCACCTAATTTCTTATTTTTCTTCTTTTCCATAGGCTTGTCTCCAAAGAAGCTGCTCTCCTGACTCAGACAGGACTGCACGTGAATGGTAGCAGCCGCCTTGGAAATGCCTTTGTTATTCATCAGAGACTGTTTGAACATATGCCAGTTTCTTTGATGGGGCCTCATTCTGAAGCCATCAGGATCAATGGAAAAATTTCGGCTAATAAGGCCTTGATGCCAGTCCAGATCTGATCTCAAAGTTTTCCTGAGAAAGATCTGCTTATAGCGACTCAGAGAGCGGTACTCAATGATTTCTTGTGCGTGGGCACATTTTTCGTGTGAAAGAAAATGTATTTGCTTCCATTCCGCTACAGAAAAGCTTGCATGTGTCCTTGGGTTTTTGGCAGATGTTGGGAACAGATCAGGAGCAGATGATGTGAGAGGAGCAATATGTCCCTGAGCAACAGCAAAGCAGCAGGTGCAGCGGGGAGAGCATATGCCAGATTCCCATCCACAGAAGCAGCCGTGTGGAGGGCGCTCTGGGACTACACGCGAGGTACATGCTCCACTTTCCTCATGGCACTGGGGAATATTATTGTCTGCATCAGGCCAAGCAAATAATTTACAAACTTAGCTATTGTTTAGCTAATAATTCATAAAGTAAACACAGAAAGACTGTAATGCAATAAAATTTCTTAGGCAAAACAACCTGGGTCTTTAAAAGAAGTATGATATTTTACTTTTAAAAATCAAATGTCCAGAAACAATAATGCAGGAGAATAGAAACCTTGACTCTGAACCTGTCCTAAGACCTTTCCCATACATCCAGGAACGTGAAAAGATTCCACTCGTATTTTTTTAATAAAAGACACCAGTTTGAAAAAGCTACCGTAGAAGGTTACAAGGATGATTAAAGGACTGGAGCATCTCCCCTACAAGGAAAGGCTGAAAGAACTGGGGTTTTTCAGCCTTGAGAAAAGAAGGATAATGGGGGTTCTTATTAATGTTTATAAATATCTGAAGTGTAGGACATAGAGGGAAATGGCCAGCCCCTGTTCAGTGGTCTGTGGAGACAGGACAAGGGGCAATGGCTGCAAGTTGGAGCACAGGAAGTTCTTCATCAATATGTGGAAGAACTTTTTCACAGAGAGGGTGACAGAGCCCTGGGACAGGCTGCCCAGGGGGGTTGTGGAGTCTCCTTCTCTGGAGATATCCAAGACATGTCTGGATGCGTACCTGTGTGACCTGTCCTAGGGAACCTGCTTTGGCAGGGGGGTTGGACCCAATGATCTCTGGAGGTCCCTTCCAAACCCTACGATTCTGTGATTCTGTGTAAAGTCAATTTGAAATGTTTTTATCAGACCTATTCTTCTGAGACATTCTTAAAAAATAAAATAAATAAATGAAGTTAAAAAGAAAGATATGCAATGGTTCAGTGACTAGAAGCTTTTCTGACTGTTCAGTCCTGGCATGCTACATTGCTTTGAATGGACTAAATAAAATTATGTCCATTACAATCAAACTTGAGGAATTTTGGATACAAGCTATCCATTTTCATCCAATGTCACACTATGGTTTTCTGAGTGGAGCTGGACAAAATTCTGGTTCATAAAATATACATGCATATGTATGTATTTTACCTCGAGACAATGCCAAGAATTTTCAAAAACAAAAAAGCAACACACCCTTCACATTAGAGCCATCAAAGAACAGCCAATGCATCAGAGTATAAACGTTCTTGCACTGTGCAGGATCTGCTTCTAAACTTCGGCTGTGCCTTATTTGTTCATGTGCCTTATTCTCAGCTTGGAGAATAGGAGCCCTTTCTCTCTTTTTGGCTTAGGTGGAAACTTTCTTACTAAAACTTATAGGAAGCTTGGGTTTGGATATTTTTTTCTCTTAACAAAATTTCCTCAGAGATCTCCAGTTCTTCTCTTGAACCATATGATTCCATTTAATGAACCAGTTAGAAATGTGTTGTGTTATTGAAAAGACAGGTGTTATTGAAAGGACAGGACAATATCTAGATGGGGGGAAACAAAGCACCTCCACCGTCCCAAGTGTTTATCATTTAGTGGTCTCTAAGACACTAGTAGCATGGCAATGATTTTCTGAACTATACATTTTGGAATAGCTTGAACAGTTGCTAAAGAAATCTAATGCAAAAGACCTGGAGCAAGTGCTGTCAGGACAAGGAATTCACTTTGAGATGACCAGTTAAAAAAAAATCAGTTCTAAGTAATTCGTACCACTATGCTGATAGATTTCCCAGTTACAGCTGATGCCAACACTCTGGTTATAGCTAACCTTGAATTTTAGGCAGAAATTATTGAAGAGGTTGGATTGGGAATTTTTGGACTGTCTGACACCCTTAGCTATAACAACCTGTTTGATAAATGACTAGTGGAGACAACAAATGTTTGAAGTGGTGATTTAAATTACCCACCTGACTTTGCTCTGAATTTGTAAACCACCCGTGTAAGGTCCCCCAAACCATGTCTGTCTGTGCCCTGTGCTTCTCAGCACCACAGAGGCACAAGACATAAACCTAATGCTCATATAGACATCAGGAGACTGAACCTTGTACAACTGGCTGTGTCATACTGACATTATATTTAGGTCTTGGTAGAAAGCACTTCAAGAACTTTGTAGTTATCTCTAAGGGAATTACCTCTGTCACAGGAAATCAGCCATTCCAGAAAAACTACAAGAATTTCCTCGAGCCAAAGGGGAATTAGAAGGCTTGTGAGGAGCTGAACTATCTCAGCATTTGTTATGAAATCTTAGAATGTCTATCCAGAAATGCCTGCTGGTTATGTACCCATGCAAGACAGACTGGGGAAAAACAGTAGCCAGCATGGTAACCCTCCTGACAGATAAAGGGGGAAAATTTCAGTTTGGAAATCTGGATTTCTTTGAAGAACTTTTGAAACTCTTCTGCTTTGTATCAGCAAAGAGGCGTTCCTGCTAGAGCATTAGCAGGAAGGATAGTATAGGACATCATGAATAACAAACAGGAAAATCTCCAGAAAGATAAAATGTTGCAGCTTTGAAAGAACAAATTATGAAGCCATGTCCTAAAAATAAAAAACAACCAGCTTTATATGTTCTCTCCTTTTTCCTGTTTGAATCTGGAAGGCACACAGGGCAACATCATTTTGTAATCGTATCTGTAATTCAGAAATTATTCAGAATCATAATAATTTCTGTGTGTGAGTTCACCAATTTCTAAATAAATTATGCTTTTCCAAAATATATACATCTTTATCCAAATTAAAATGAAACACACTTAAATTTAACTTTGTGACAGTTGCCAATGGGTCCAAGGGAACTGGGGATAGGCAGAGAGCATCATTTTCCAGCCATTCTCCTACCCACCAGATCTATTCCTGCATCAGAGACTCTGCACAAACAGGAATAAGAGCCAGTTATGCTAATCCTAGGCACACACTATCCCTCCAGAGAAAATCCCCACAGAGGATCTGCAAGATATGATTGCTACCATTTATAGAGAAAGGAGCAGAGCAGTGAATCTGTCTTGAAATGCTGGGGTTTGTTCTTTTGGTAAAGGGGAGCTGAGACTGAAAAGCTGGACATGGCTAAAATAAAGGAAAATATTTTGGGGCTTTTGCACACATCAAAGGAAGACAAGTAGCTTGGCTGCCGTTTAAGTTGCCGATCCAACTAGTTTTCTTGAGAGACTTCTGCCTGCAGAGCCTCAGCCTCTGGCCAATTTGAATCTTCTCGCAGTCTTAGTAAAGAGCATTTTGTAGCTTCCTCCAGCTTGTGGTGTAGCTACTCTGCTCAATCAGCCTTCTGGATAACTGAAATAGCTTCATAAATTCTCAGATACTAGGAGAGGTTTCCCACAGCACAGGTGGGAGCTAAGCACCTTGCTGTCAGTTGCTTGGAAAACATCCCTGCAGATGTACAAAATCATTCTTCTACTGTCCTGCCCTTGTCCCCTGTCCTTCAGCTGCCATGCTGCCAGAGCCTAAAAACAGGACAGAGACATTTAAGAGAAGTATAACATCTTCTAAAAGGTAGTTTAGAATTTCTTATTAATTTCTCTTTCTTTCCAGTTTTTTTTTGCCATCCTTTCCCCCCTCACCCCCGTCCTGTTGGTCAGAATACAGCAGTTATTTTCTGTCAACAGGAGACATATGTGAAAAGGTTTCAAAATTTATACTCTGAAGCTCTGTAGTCTCTTGCCACCCCAGCAAGGGCTGGGTTTTAATCCTTTAAATATCAGAATTTCATTAGAGTTTTTTTGGGTTTTTTCCCTTCTAATTCTCCATGTGAATCACAACTGAACTGAGCATTAGTCTGTTTAAACAGTAAAGCATTTACACAGAGGAACTCCAGCTGTAGTGTAAATACTACTTAACAAGATTTTTCTAAAGACATAGTCCTGGAAAAGTCATTACAGCTTTTTTTTTTTGCCAGAAACTATAGGAATAAGAGAAAAATCCTTTGTGTGTCATTTATTATTGTCACTTTATAGGTCAGGGAATTATAAACAGCTTTAAGTATTTTGCAATAGCAATGTTTCACTGAAAGCTCTTCTTTTTAAAATGCAGTGTCTTGTAGCATTTAGCTGCTACAATTCTTCAATGCATACTTTCAGTTACTTCAGTTGAGTTGCCTACATTTTTTTACAATTGTGGATGCCAAGAAGATTTTATAGCCACGTGTTAATGCTACCAGTTTTGCTTACTGTGTATATAAATCTTGTACCAGCATTGTGTCTGTCAGTCAGAAAATCACTTTTACAAGTATGGCTGCTCAGATGGTTTACTTAATCTAATAGCTTCTAGTTCATAAAGTTACTTAAGAGCTCCTGCCATAGCCTTTTCTGGCAAACTTGCATAAAACTTGCATAAATTCCATAAATATATACTACACATCAACTTCAATTCCTTCTTCTGACATATAACCCATGTTAAATTTAGTATTGATAAGCCTCATATGAGTCTAAGGGCATTTTTTCATACGAAACAATACCCTGAAACTCCCTTAAACACACAGAGAAAAATACTTTGACTGTCCAGCTGTTTTAAAGCCAACATAGTCCTGTAGCTTCTCCCTTTTCATGAGTATAACAAGGGACTCCAAAGACCAACTAACCTCCCTGCAACGCACTGTGAGTTGTTTACAATACTTCAGAGATATTGTATCTCTGGGGTTTAATGCACCTCAGAAGTATTTTCATATTCCCTTACCCAAAAAACCTAAATGAAAGACCAGACTATAAATGTATATTAAAACTTCAGTGGGATTATTTAGGCAGTGAGGTGCATGCTGACTGGATTTGCAGGTTCATCCTTGGTCCTTATATTGAAAAGAGAGGAAAGGGAAGGGGAAAAAGAAGGGGAGAGGGGAGGAAGACAAGGGGAAGTGGAAGGGAGAGGAAGCTTTGCATTTACATAGCACCTGAAAACAGAACCAAGAGACTGATAACCTGTATTCAAAATATGTTAAAAAACAATAATGAGGCTGTACTGGTGTCACTGAAAATTATATGTAAAAACATTTTTATCAAATTCATACAATCTTTATTTGCAAGGCAAAATTAATAATCCCCCAAAAAATATATGAAGCCACTGTTCTTTTTAATTTTCCTCACCATTTACTCTTAGAAAATTGGAATTACCTATGCTGAGAAAGGCCAAAGCAGATAAAGGAGTAACTAAGCACAAAAGCTTATAAAAACAGCTGCTGTGAAGCAATCATTATCATCAAAAAGGCTTTATCATACTTTTCTAACATTTCACAGCTTAGGCCAGAAATAAAATATGATATGTGAATAAAAACCTCCGGTGGGAGTTCATACAATACAGGAAATCAGAGAGTACGTAAGAAAAGAGGAAGAAGGTTGATGACAGTTTAAAAAAGCCCAGAACCCTCCTGAACATATTCAGAGTTTTCCAAGCATGATATCTTTACAGATTTATGTAAGAATAGCATGCTAATCCGAGGTTAACATCAGAACAAAGGCTGCTATGCTTGTGTCATACGTGCTTCCCTTTCAGAATGTTAAATTACCTGGGACAGTAACTCAGTATGTGAGCCAGACTGACCAGGGAGATTAGGTCCATATTCCACCCCCAGATATTAATGTTTTGCTCTAGCTCAGAAACGGAAGATGCATTCTTCATGTATCTACAATGAACAGAAAGTTGCAAGCTCTCTTCCAATGTAAGGATACTTTTGATCCATGCATCAGTCCTCTAAGTGTTACAAAAGTAGTCCATATAGGAGACCTCACACTGCCATGAAAAACATGTCGGGGGAGGAAGGATTTACAAGAGTATCATCTTGTTCAACATCAGCTTTTTACCGTAATTTCTTCCCTGTTTTTCCCATCACACATTTTTTGTCCTTCCCTTACTCTTTTTCATTCCTCCACCAATTGCTTGCTTTCCACCGCCTCAAAAGATGGGTCACCTGGGCAGTTAGCCAGCTCACTCGCACAGACGATAACAAGCTCAGACCACCATCCCTCTTGGTGATACCATGCTGATGAATTGACAACATAACGTTGCCAAGAGACATTGGTTGAAGAGTCAATTATTTAGGACTGAACATAAAACTGTAATGCAAGCATAATTCCGAGATACATTGCTATCCAGACAAATCTTGAGACATATTCAAACACCAGAGATTCAAGAGATTGGCTGCCTTAACAACAAGGTGTCCTTGGTTAAGCCTTCCTTTTCCTGATCCTGCTCTATTTATAACAGATCAGAGTGAAGGATGCAAATCATGCCTCCCAACAACCAAGTTTATGTTTGGAAGGACTGCTCTGCAGCAGTGACCCACAAAAAGGCAAGGATTGAAGCCTGGTCACAGCCTTCATCTCCAGAGGTGTCATATATGGTTCCTTGATGTGTTTTCTGATATGAGGTATTATTTCCATATTTAATCTTGAATAGTAAATGCAGTTCATTAAAAAAAAAAAAGTGAGCAGCTGACATGATGCAAACCTGGACTAAATGTGAGTTAGATGTAATAGTTACATGTAAGTTTTAGATGTATAAATCTGGTATTAACATACTTGATTAATTATAAGAAACAGTAAAAGTAGGACCACAGTTCTTACAAGCACTGTGAGACAAAATTGCAGTTTCAAAGACTTTTTTACACATATTATTTCTTTTCTTTTAAAAGCTTTAGAATGTTGTCCATTCAGTCATCTTCCCTGCCTCTCCCCCTAATATCTTACATTTTTCATTAATTTATATATCAATCATGCTCATCTCACAAGTCTACTGATTTTTCCTGGACCTGCAGTGACTTGCAGTACTCAGGCCACATGCTTTCTGTCTTGTAAATCTCTCCTGATGTTAAGAGTTCTCTGTGCTAAATTCTGCTCACAGTAACACAGCTGCGAGCCCAGTGTTTCACAGTTCACAGTGATGTCTGCTCCTTTGTGGGCGTCCAGTTGCTGAAACCAGTTACACATTTGTCAGGATATGAAAGCACAAATCTCACTCCTGGCAGTGCACAAAGTGGAAGGAAACCTATCTCAAGCTCTGTTTATACTGCAGATGTTTACTGTCCTCTTACAAGATAAAGAGTGTGATTAGTTAAAAATCTCACAGAGCACCTGATTCACATTCCATTGCAGGCATGTTAACTACACTGTTGATAAATATTCTGTCCATTCCTACAGATGTTTTTTTAGCTGTAAAGCTGCTGCCAATTCTACATATGGAAGGTCAGAAGTACTTGAACATCTATAGTCATTTGTGTGAGAGCTACAGCTCTGTCTCATCAGTAGCTACAGCTTGGCTTAGTCCAGAGCAGCATCTCTTCACGTTCACATTGGCAGTAAACACAGACATAAACTTTCATCCTTTCCCATGCAGTACTCACAGGACTCCAAGGAGGTGTTATCATTCATTTATTTTCATGCTGTGAAGGGGAGACTTCCAGAAACTTAAACCACCACTACCTAAAATCCAGGAAATGCTCCACAGTGGGAGTTGCTGTTATTCCTGATGTTGACGATTATGTGAAACTGACCCAACAGAGATGAGGAAAGAGTTTCCAAAAGAATGGATCCATACAGATGGATGTCAGGTCTACAGCTATACAGCACAGATGACCCGGGGCTAAATCTAAGGTTTGCCCTGTAACTGTGATGGCAGAACAGATTCTTTGTGGTCAATGGTAAAATGTTCCCAGCGTGAAGTGCCTGGCAGATTTAATCAGCTTTAAAGGCAGATAAGTCACAGCAATAAAAGATGTGGAATCCTAGGCTTTATAAAGAGGAAAAAAATTCTTATTTAAAAAAATCCCAAAACAACAACATTAACAAGACCAGAAAAGCCTATGATTCCATGTCATTGGACTTTCTGCATTACTGCAGGTTTGCACACTTCACCTGAAACCAAGTTCTGTGACCTTAAACAAGGAATTTGAATTATTATGGGGCTAAACTGTGAAACACAAATCCAGATCAGGAGACACCAGGATCAGTCTGGGCTCACATCTTTCCCAGGGAACAGGCGGAAATAATCTAAGCCCATGATATATGCCCTGTGTGAGTGTAAAAGGGCCACAGCTTCCCTGGCAACCTGCCTTCCCTCCTAATTCCTGTTCCAAAGGTCCATATGCTCCTCAACACTTCATCAAAACACAGTCACTAGGACATAAGCATAAGGCACAACGTTCTCTACAGCACCTCTGAACCCCTTCCAGGCCATCTTCAATCCTTGCCAATAAAGGTTGCAAGAAGGTATAAAAATAAGCTGTGTAAAATACATTTGGTAAATTGTTTTAAAGAGAGATAGGAGGTGTAGTGGACTAAAAGGGAAGGTAAAAAATTAGACACTAAATGGGAGGAATCCTGTTTAGAAAGATTATTCTGTTCCTACTCATTCTGTTTTTCTGGTGTTATGAAATCCACAGAGAACAAGAGCAACATCAAGTCAGTTTTGATCATCCAGCATGCATAATTTGATTACAGTTACATGTCTCTGACATTATATGCATCTTAGAAGAATTTGTTTTCAGTACAGCAACGCATTATTAATCCCATTAGCTATGTGAAATTAATGAGTGAAACCAAAATTAATCTGGTTATAGAAATTCCATTCTGTTGGCCCGGTGATGCAGCAGCACAACTTCTGTATCACACAACAAGCAGCGTATTGAGTACAGAAATCACTAACCAATTTCAGAAAGACTTCCCCTGCCGGTCAAACCAAAAGAGCTCTTGTATGCCAGAGAGAGGGTCTCTACCCATGCTATTTCTCCAGACACAGAACAAATGGGAACACAGCATTAACAAATGACTGAGATTGCTAGTCTCCAGACTTATTTGTGGGTTCAGTGGATAAAATTGATGGGAAATGAGCAAGATCTGGAGAGAGAGCTGTAAGTGCACTTTCTGCTTTGGTGCTTTGGTTCCTGATCTTCCTTAAGTCAGAACTTCACTTAAGCTTCAGGCATCTGTGAGGAGCTAAAAAATCGCAGCTCCCATTTAATGCTGAGGAGATATTCCAGGAAGGAATGAATAGTTCCATATTGAATAAGCTTTGATCATAAAAAAAGAGTCTTTGAATGGTTATGCCTTCATCTGGCTGTGTATATGAAGTGAATCTCAGAAAGCTGAAAAAAGATACATAAGATGGAAAGAATATTTTCCAGAACCATTATTCCCATTTTGTTGCAAGAACAAGAATAAACCATTTGTCATAACAAACCTTTCCTCACGTTCCCATTGGCTTTTTGGTCAGATAGTGACCTATGAGGTACAAAAGCATACTATCCAGTGCTAAGAGAGAGATTCATCAGCACAAGCATAAATAAAAAACAACTCCAAGACCAAGAAAAACCTGCTCTGTGTCTCTTTCTAGTCCCTTAATGTAACAGGCATCTCTCAATATCAAATGAGATTGATTTATCCTAAAATAAATACCTAATACATGCCAGAATAAAAGTCCTTTGAAAGTGCCTGTTGATAACTATAATGGGACTGACTACCTTAGACTTTAGTGTTAAATTTTAAGACACCTAAATAGATGACATAAATTCCATCCTAAATGCTTCCCTTTGTTATTGTATTTTAAACGTTGTCAGAGTATTAATAAAATATTCATTTTGACAGTGCCAAAATACAGAGCTTTTCACATCTATTTACCAAACTGAACCTAGCCTGAGTTTGAGCAATATTATTCTGAAGTAAGCTGCAATATAGGACCACGTACAAATCATTCTTCCAGGCATAACAGCTAACATCAGAAAACAGCAGAAGTACTTTTTCTTCCTCATTTTCAGGGTGATTCATAAAAGTAACAGGAACGTACTGAAAAAGCTGAGTGTCATTAACATGCTCTTAAAGGAAAAATAAATCCTGTTTTACAATAGACACACCACAAGAAGAGTAGCCCCCCTCAATCATGATAGTTGTCATATGAAAGAAAGGTTTAAGATATCCAAATGAATTTCACAGTTCTCCAGTACCTTCGTTCTTCCTTTGCTTTGAAGGGAAGTTAGGCCTTGTGGTTTGCTATGGCACCAGAAACAAAGGAGGTGAATACTTAACAAATGAAAAGACCTAAAATCTGACGGATTTTACCACAGAATATTTTGGCTGAATTGCTTCTATCAACTGTCTGTTCAGCCCAAAGTTTAATTTGGCAGAGCTCAAGGGTTCTCGGTGAAGTTAGCACAGCTGATTACTTTCACATCCAGCCATCCACAAATATCTCAACATGTTGAAAGTCACGGAAATTTGCTAAAAACATGAACCCCATGGAATTCATAGCTCCCAAGACAGCTGTAACAAAATGCAAGCAGGGGTCCTGGCCCTGCAAGTTCATTAGGTTTATTCAGGAGAATAAGTAGTTGAAGTATCAGCCCTTTGGCTAAACACTCAATACACTAGCAGCTGTTGTGTTGTGACAGACATTCATTAAACCCCTGTTCATCATGTTTTTGTTCTTTCTACTGCTATTTTCTTTATTCTGAATGTTATTTCTTCCCACATCTTTATATCAGAACCCTTTGAGACCTGCATTGCTTAATTTCATGTATGCTACCTAAACACAATTATGATGTGCTCGCTGACATGAGTTTTTATACAACTTGGCAACACAAACTGTGAATAATTGTAGGTCATGATGAGTGTGAGTGTCATCATAATCTATATTGTGATGAAGATGTTAGTGATGATGTAACACATGGTAATCCAGCAGAAGCTTCTTCCTCTTAAGATCAACATTTAAGTAAAAGCCATAAATTTAAAAAGTCTACTAAAGAGAAGCATTAAAATCAGGTACTAATTTTACAGTTTTATGATCTATTCATCCAGCATGTAATTAGATGCTGAGTAGGGGTACTGGACTACTCAGTAATATTGAGATTATATGAAGTGTAATACTTCAAGGAAGATGTTAGGACTCTGTAGATCCAATTCCAGGAGAATGGGTTAAAGAAATCTCTGAATATTCCTGTCTAAAATATGATGTGGGGGAGAGAAGTTTTCTGATTTTGCAACTTTATTGGCACATCTGTAACTAATAAGAATGGCCCCTGGCATGGTTATGCCTGGTAATCAAGCATCTCCCAAACTACTCGTAGTCATGACTCAGGTGAAAGCATGTGCCAAGGACCATTTATAATAGGCAATCTGAACATGAACACCCTGTTCTGGAAGGTAGGACAATTTAATAGTACAAATGACATCAAGCTGTGCTAATGGCCTCAGAATCCTTGAAATGTTTAGCTCACAGTTACAGCCTGTGTGACCAATGATGTCAAGGAGCCCAAAGGTATTAGAATTACATAACCATATGTATGTATCTATTATCTTATATTATATAGGCATTGTATTATAGAATTATTGCATTAGTGTTTCATTATACTTTATACAGTTGGACTTTGTATCATCTATATTTTAGATTAACTTATTTTATTATTATATTAAATTATAAAGTGCAATAATCTCTAATAATTAAAATATTGTAACACTTATACTACATTACTGTGTTATATTTTTTACATTATAATCACATGAGTATAAAGTGATATGGTTAATGTTACAGTTTAGTGTAGAAGATGAGCTGTGCATATAAATCTGGTCTTTTATGGACTAATTCTTACTCGTCTTCTGTTCAGCCAGATGATTATTTTTGCTGTGAAGTGACATGACTTTAAGTGACTTTAAGTGAAGTCTCTCAGTTCTGATGTAATAAGGATATGGAAATGCATATCACTTATATGTGGTTATCTTTTAAGTCCATGTTGTTGCAGCTGACTACTACTACTGGATATTGAGCACTGAGGAGCATTTTCCTATGCACTGGTCTTAAAGTTGTGGATGACACCATGAAGGAAGGGAGAACACACATACTGGTGTAGTATTCAAAAAGGAAATGGTTTGCAGAAAGCACGTTGTGCAATAGTCTATCTTCAAGCCAGATGGAAGCTCTCTGGAAAAGAATCTAGGGACTGGCGGGAATCATAATCTGAATATGAAATCCATTTTGTATAAACAAACTGATGCATGAGCCAATATTCAACCAATCGTATGCATGATCAATCTTTCCTCTTTACTCAGCACTGTTAAGACCACAGCTGAACTTTTGTGTCCAGACGTCTACCAGGTATTCTTGGTAGACACAAACCAATGAGAAGGAATTCTGCAGGGCCGGATGTATTTAGTAAAAGCCTGTAAGGAAAAATGGAAGAACTGAAGCTCTTTAATCTAGAGCCTGAGATAAGGGAAAATAATATTCAAAAACACTGCAGTAAGGGGAATAACGTTCATCCATACCTATAATGAACAGCACAGAAAATAAGGAGTTTTGAGTTGCGGTAAAAGGCATTTAGGTATATTAGGGGGAAAGACTGTTCAGTGGTAATGATAATTTAATATTGAACCAGATTATCTGGAGAGCCTGCAATATCTCCAATAGCAGAAGTTCGTAAGAATAGGTTAGACAGACATCTGCAAAATGTTTAGGTATCACTTCCCTTGCCTTGGGGCTAAGAAGTTGATTAGATAACTTGATGTCCTTCCCAGCCCCATTTCTGATGATGCAATAATTACAAGGTGTTTTCCCTTTCTAAAAAGGGTGATCCATTTTTAATAGTGATCAAACTCCACTGGATTATGAGAAGGTCTGACTTTGAGAAAAGATTTTAGGCCACTTTACTATCCTTATTAAATTCAGACTGTGGGACATGAACATGAGTAAGACTGAAACTGAAGAAAACTGCTGGAGCAGAGGTAGAAATGCCTGAGGGTTTAAATGACAGGTGAAAAACATGAAGACTCACTTTCAGGTGAGGAGAGACCAACAGCAGTGACATATTTTTATGGGCATATATATTACATAGTGTTTGCATAAATGTAGATGTCCCAATAGAGTACTATAACACAAAATGACAACTTCAAACTGAAGCTAGTCATTTCACAGATTAGGATATTTTCTTGAACCTTTGGAATATATGCCCTAAACCTACTTACTGGTTGCTTATCTTCTCTCATAAATGCTGTAACCTTTCTCACTCTTTCCAAAGCAGACCTGTTTGTGATGATTATAACCATCTAATAACACAAAACACTTCGACCCTGAGTTAAGTCCACCTTGCTCTGTGAAAATACTCAATTTTCAGTCAACATTCATATGATATTACTCATACTTTTGTGATATTGAATGTTTGTCTTCTTTTTTCTGTGCAAGGAAAGAGTAGGCAAGAGCAGCTTCCAAATAGTCTAAGCTTGGAAAGGGAGGCAGAATAAAGCCAAGAAAAATAGCCTTTTACAAATCTTGAGGTTCTGTCTTGCTGCACTTTTCTATAAGGCTGGAAAAATTCAGAACTTCTTCATGGGTTTGGTTTTTTTTTTGTTATTATGTATCACACAGTTAATTTTCCAGTTTGCATCATCACTGTTTTTTAATTTTAAAATAGTTATTTTTTAAAAAAAAGCCATTATTATATAGTTAACTGTTTATGGAACAGGTATGTAATAAAAATCAATGGAAAGCCATTTATGCATTAACATTTCTTTATTTAGCTAATAGATGTACAGTTAGGTAAAGTTATAAACAGATGAGTAGATCTCTTCTGTCCCAGCTGCCACGCAGCTATTGAGAGCTGGTCATCAGAACAAAGTGTCATGTTTAAGACAGCTAATACATTCTTATTTGACTGAGGTTATATCTATGGGAACAAGCAGCATGTCTACGGAATTTCAACACTTTCTAGGGCATTAAAAATATCTTCGCGTCATCATCTCTTCTTTCCTAAATAGCCAATGGGAAATAAAAAAAGACCCCTTATGAACCATGGAAAATTCCCTTTCTAGAGGGTTGTTTGGTTTTAAGTTATTTTTTGTTATTTTCCCCAGATGATAAATTCAGGTGACAAATAATTCTTCCAATTTATTTATTATTCTCTAGAGAAGATAAATTTTTAAGTAGCAAAATTCCCAGCAGTGTTTGGATTAAAAGTATATTTAATAATATAGTATATTATTATAGTATATTATAGCACATAAAAAGCATATATATAGCATATTATGCATACATATATATAAAGCATATAATATATTATACCATATAAAAATATTCAAGTAAATCTGTTAATAGCTTGTGAACCAGCTAGTGTAGTTTAATATAAGAAAACAAGAAATCATGCCTTTTGAAAAGTTGCCAAGTAAAACACTAAAATTAAAAGGCTTGTACAGAGTCAAGGAGTTAGAAAGGGGTTGAGTGAACAGTTTATATCCTTAGATCTTAATTTCTTAGAATTTTAAAAAGTTCGATTCCCTGAAGCAAAAAGAAACATAAATATAGTAAAATGGAAGGGAACAGTTATGTATCTAAAATGTAAAATAGTAACTGGAAACCTGAAAGTGATAGAAATATTTGACAAGATAATTAACTCTTCCACAATTCTTCATCCGTATTCAAAAACTTATTTCATTATGAAAGAATTTCATTTGAGTAGGAAGATATAAAATCAGTGATAAAATAAACAGCGAGAGTAATTTATACAAGCAGTGAGATAGGAATTTAGAATTGGTAAAACCCCTAATAAAAAAATCCATGACTATGAAGGTTAGCTACAAGACAGGGGCACTCTTTTGTTTCAGCAGAAGGAAATAGTCTTAGGAATAGCAAGTATAATCAATGGAAGTAAAGTTATCAAACCTTTTCCTCTATATTTAGGTATACTCATAGCATTCAATGGCAACAAAATGCTTTAGATACTATGTCTACAGTACACATAAAGTTAAACTTCTTTAAGTTAATTTTGATAACTGGAATTAGTTTTTTCTGTTAATCTTTATTTAGGGTCAAACTAAAGCACATTAATTGCGTAGAAATAATTTTGGGCCAGTATCTGCAGAATATAAATGGGTCAGAAGTAATAGCTGAGCACTGTTTTCAAGGAAATATCAGCATTCTGGGTGAGTCCATAACAAATAAAAGACAGAACCATAGTGAATGTCAGTCATCATGGTGAGGTGGGAACACAAACACATTCAGTTTTCAAATAAGAATCTAAACTTGAAGTACTTGTGTTGATACAAAATACATCTTTTTAGAAAACAAAGCAAGCCAAAATATGTAACTACAACTAATTGATAAAACCCACTGAAAAAGTATATAAACCACAAATACATGCAATGGAAACAGATCTGAACAGTGGAGGACTTCCTTAATATAAAAAAAAAAAAAGAATAACCAGCGACTGAATGCTGAAGACAGATAATTCTGAAACAAGAAATTTATTAAGTTTATTTTTTTATTTTAAAAAAAAATTAGTATACTTTAGTTTGAAATGGTTGTAGTTGTCATAATTTCATCTTTAGATGAATAATGAGATTCTTGTGGCTCTTCTAGAATCTGTTTAATTCCTTCCTAATCAGACAGTATTCACACATATGAAATGGTACTTCTGGAACAACTCTGACTCTGACATTGTCTCTGACCTGCAAACACATTCCTGCAGACATATTTTCAAGTCTTTATAAACAGAGAAATGTTTCATCCTGAGGAAAAATGTGTCCGTGAAGATTATTCCCTAGAAGAAGATTGCTTCTTTGCTAAAATTAAATCATATCCAGGCTGTACCTCAAGCTTTACAGTCATAGAAAGGTTTGGGTTGGACATGACCTTAAAGAACATCCAGCTCCAAATCTCCACTAGATGTGGTTACCCAAAACCCCATCCAACCTGGCCTTGAACACTTCCAGGGATGGGGCTTCGACAACCTCCCTGGGCAACCTGTTCCAGTGCCTCACCACCCTCAAAGTAAAGAATTTCTTTTAAAATCTAAATCTTCTCTCTTTCAGCTTTAACCTGTTACCTCTTGTCCTATCACTACCATCCTTTGTCCCTCCCCAGCTTTCCTGTAGGCCCATTCCAGGTAGTGGAAGGCTACTATAAGATACCCCCAGAGCCCTCTCTTCTCAGGAGCAAGCCCAACTCTCGCAGGCTGCCTTCATAGGAGAGGTGCTCTAGCCCTCTGATCATCTTGTCCCTCCTCTGGTCTTGCATTACAGAAAACCCTCTAAGCACAAAAGAAGCTGTAAGTAAGGGGAAATATATTAAAAATTTAGGAGTTAAACTAAGGTCTAGTCAGCTTTTCTAATTTCACTTTTTCACAGAATGGTGAAATTATAAAAGCGTTTGCCTATGAAACAATGCAAGTTATAGCTACCACATGCTAGTCTACTCAGCAGCAGAAGTAAAATGTTTCTAATTAGCTGTCATCAATCTAACTGCTTGAGTGTTTAATAAGATTTGTTTTCTAAAAGTTCTGGAGAAACCTATTTTTTCTTGTCTGGTAAATTGACACCTTTTGTTAAATTCAGATTTTTTTTAGAGTCATCATTGCCCTTAGTTTTAATTATAATTTATCATTTGCTAATTCAAGCAAATCAATAATAAATAACTGTTTATGTATAAATCCTGTCAACTCATTTGGTATTTGCACCATTTTTACCCATTAATCAGAGACAAAAATCTACAAATTGGAACTGTTACTGCACTTAAGTTCATGGGTTATGTTTCATCTGCTAGATCTAGATTTTAAATATTGCTAAGTACAAACATTCAAAATAATGAAGAAGACATGTATTTTAAAAACTTAAGGAATCAATTTAGAGAAAATTAATTATATTTATATAATAGTGCATTCCACTATATTTTATCTATCTTCTGGTTTTAGTGAGCAAGCTTTAACTTTTTTATTCATATCTATGAAGATTTTATCTTTCTTTGCCTTTTCTTGCCTTTTCTTTCCCTGCTTTACTTTTTTTATGTTCTTTGTCTTTCTTCTCCTATTTCTTTTCCTGCATGTCCCCATAGTAGACAAGTTTCAAGAGTAGCAAAGTGCTAGGGTTCAGAAGTCTCACAAGATATTGTGGAAACTGGCAAGTCTTTCCATTCCTAGAGAAGTTATTTTGGTGGATGAAATTGCCTAAAAACAACCCAAAATGTAGTACCATGAGTGGTGTTTCTTACTCAGCATAGTGACAGTAAAGGTTTTGTTTTGCTTTTTCTAATGAGCCAAGTGACGTGGCCTATCTTTTATATTCTGCTCCAATGAACTCATGCCATCACCACTTCAGTAAGCCAGTTTCAACGCTTATGAGGTGTTGACCTTATCTGAGAAAAGAAAAATGTGATTTGGGCAGCATGAATTTGTGAACACCTGATTTGAAGGATGAACATGGGGTATGTTTCCCCCCAGCACTGGATGTGCTGTTCTTCTCTGAGAATAAAGCCAAATTAAGGTCATTCAATATCTTTCTAGTTACTTTGGAAATTTTAGGCCATTGCCTGCAAATTACACTTCCTGAAACAGAAATGCAGTACTGCCCATTCAACCTTCCAACTACTACAGACTTTCCAGAAGTCCCACTCTCTAAAGTTGTCAACAGCGTATTTTACAAAGATATACAGCTAGCAAGGCAATACAGAGATAGCCTTTATTCAGTGCAAGAGGCACGCACAACCCTTCTCCAAATTGTTAGACACTTACAGCTGTTCATCAGCAAACCAAACTGTTAGCAATGAAGCCATGGAAGAACAGGGTGTTGCAAATTTCCAGACCAAGCCTGCAAAAGACATTGTGAGACTGCAGCATGGAAAGTAAGGCCTTTGGAGACTTCTACTCATGCAAACAATCACTGGACTGCATGAACTTTAGAAGTAAATTATTGGAGTTGGAAGAATAAAAAAGACACTCCAATTTCAGGGTTTCCCTACCATAATTCTGGGATTAGAGGTCCAGGCTTTAACATCATCACCATATGTCAGGCTGTCTCACATTTTTCTAGTTAAAATATAACCTATTATTTTTATATTTGTTGAATAAACAGTAGCCAGGAAATTCTTTTAGACTTCTATTACTCATGCAGTATTTCCTTCTCCTCAGCTCTTTAAGAGACTTGTTCTTAAACAAGCAGAGAATGGATCATCTGTTCATGTTTTGTCAGTTCTGAGTAGTGCAAGCTTTATTGATTTCTCTTTCTGACTTCTGGGAGAGAGGAGTTGAATTCTGCGTTGAGTGAGTGATGAGCGAACTTTGGCCTGGAAGTGTTCACGCTGCTGATTCTGTGAATGTATCCAGGCTAGAGAGAGTACTGGGTCTCTAGCTTCCAATATTTGGTTTTTAAAATAAAATAAATAATTTTAAAACCCCATACTTTCACAGAACTTGTTTACAGAAGAATTCTTTTTATTGGATTAAAAACCTTATTTTTGGAGAGTAGAGAAAATTCTCAGTCTGAATCCACCTTCAGCATTAGATATGATTCAGGCATAACCAAAAATTCAACCCTCCCTGCCTACCTTCCTACTGTGTGCTGTGATACCCTAAGTATCCAGTATTTGTACTCAGTATACAAATCATTCAGCCTGGCCCCAGCCCCAATGTATTAATAAAACCTGTTTTCCCGTGGCACATACCTACCTTTAGCTTTCAACTAGGTTTTAAAAAATCAATTAAACAACCTCTGTTCCTCAGGACATGTGTTTTGGTACAAGTAGAGATGTTATCTGGCACACCATGAAGAGGTACTGGTCAAGTATTTGTAGAAATAAGGCAGGTTTCACTTATCACATAGAAGATTTTCTGTCTGCATTTCAATGTAAATGGTCCACAAGGTTCATACTAGCCAAGCATTGCATGAATCAAAAGGGAGGGGTCCAGGGACTGAATAACAGCTGGGTTATCTGGTGTAGGAGAACAGTATCATAAATACCCACATTTAGCAAAATCATGTCTGCAATTTGCATGTAACCTTAGCTTCTCATATCTTTAGTACTGCTTTCATAAGGACAAGTCAAAAGGGATACATCTATACATCTATGAAAAACATTAATCTGCCTTTAGAATTAATCAGTCATATTGATATTAATGAGCTCATGAGCATTGCACTTATTGCAGGCCCATAGTTGCTGTTAATTTCCACCGAACGGAAATGAAGCACAGGTGCGTTTCTGCTTTCAAACTCTGTACTAAAAGCACCTTTCCTCCCTTCTCCTTGTAGGTAACTGGGGTTAGTTAGTGCCTGGTCTGCACATCCCAAAAACTGATGAGGAGTTTTCTGGTGACCATCAGAAAAGAGTCATCAGCACTGAATTCTCTCACAGCTGAAAAGAGATCGCTGTGGAGAGCTACCTGTGCTGTGTACAGCTTCTTTTCATGGGGCTTTCCTCATTGCATGTAATTCTTTGTATGCAACTCCCTCGTACCTATTCTGGTACTAGAAAAAGGGAGTCAGTGCAAGGTAAGAGGGAATGCCATTTCCAGAGCTGTCACAAGAGCACCCAGCCAATCAAAAATACCCCAACCTCCACAAACCCAACCAACAACAACAAAAAAAACAATAGTAAAAAAAAGGGTGGGGTGTGTGCTGCAGAGGTAATGCTGAAAGGTGGGCAATGACTACAGGGTCCATAACACTCTGTAGCAGCATCAGCTGTTATGAGAAAGTTAGACAGCTCTGAAGGATGAGGTAGAAGGAGATGTGTGTATGAGAAAGGTCTTCACAGCTGAAAGGACCAGGGTCAAGGAGGCAACTGAGATCCTGGTGTTGTCTGAAGAACTAGTTGTTGAAGATACACTGGGGAATCTGCAGAAAGCTGACCTAGGTCTCACCCTAAGCAGCCTGGATTACCATTGCATCTGGACCGAAGTTGGAATTTGGCCCTGCTCCAAATGGGGTGTGGAGGTCCCTTCCAACCTGAATTATTATATGTAACTAGTGTTTTAGTAGACACTGACGTCTATTTAGAGTATACATCCTGGAGTCAGATTCTGAAAAAAAGCCCTTCTTAAAAGTACAGAGCAGTATCTCAGGTCACCTGGCTTTTTATGGGGGTGTGAGGACCCTTTGCTACTCCTCACACATTCCATGTGTGAATCCTTGCCTTCACATCATTTCCCACCCCCTCCTTGTCCGAGATCTAGCCCTGTCCATTTCCAACCCGTCATGAGAGCTCTAGGACACCTGCTAATGGACAAGGTTGGTTTTGTGTCCATTGTGGAGCTTGACCACTTGGGCTTATAGGGACATTGGGCGCAATGTTTGATCTTTCTGAACTGTGAATGTGAGGAAGACTTCTGAACTCCTAGGTTCAGATGTGCTCCCTGGACATGTCTCAGCATTTCACGAGTTTCCTGTTCACTGTTTCTGTTGCTATAGTGGGAGATAAAATTTGGAAAACAGCAGCTACATGAGTAAATACATACATGCACGTATACACGAAGTATATAAATAATTGTTACAGTTCCTTATTCCGTAGTACCGAAATGTTGATTCTTTCTCCTCTGGTGGGATTTTTTATCTAATTATCTTAATGACAAAGAACAAATAAAACAAAACATGATTAATTTGGAGTGGTTTTCTGGTTTGGAATAAGGGATAATTCAAGGGCCTTTTTCTGTGTCTCTTCTCTAGCCACAAAAAGTCATTCTGGATGGGAACAATGAGAAATTAGGGCAGCTGCTTCAGATTTTCACTATGCCATTCTGCTTGCCAGTGGTTTTCTAACTCAGAACCTGTCAAATTCAATCAGGTTTTAATATTTATCTCTTTAAATTTGATGAAGAGCAGGCATGTCTTGGACCCTAAAAAGGCAATAGCAATTAGGGAGAAAAAAACCCCAAGCAAACAGGAAACACATTTGATGCTCTGTTGGTCTTTCCAAGAATCCAACATTCCCTGCTGGTCCTAATGATAGCTCAGATGCAATTAAGGACATTAAAGGTTCTTGGGAACCAACCTGCTCTATGTCACAGTGCCTAATCCTTGTAGCTTTCTGCTTAGGGACTTTTCACTCCTTATTCATTAACCTCCCACTTTCAGAGAGTATTCAGAAAACATCATACACTCCAAGAATTATTCTCATATTTTGCTAAAGCCATTTAGTCAGGTGCCTTGATGCCTCTACAAAAACTGGGTTATTTTACTTCAGTCTTGCCCTTAATCTTAACCCTTCAGTAACAATCCAGCACTTTTTTTTTTTCTTCCATAACTAGCCATAGGATTCTGTACTCACAGCTTTCCACAGAAATGGGATTTTCCTAAATAACCACACACAGACTTGACAAATTAGGTCAGACCTGTAAACAGCTCTTTTCTTTTGTTGGAATGCAGGTGCTTAAAGTGAGAGAAAAGTATGGTAGGCAATATAAAATGTATTGCTTGCTAATGACTAGAGGATGTATGCAATCATGACACGTTGCAAGTAGGTGTTAGAATAATATTGCTTTCCTCTGTGGGAGGAAATGAAGTTCGTTAGTAACTTTCAGTAAGTTTCCATAGACTAAGCCTTCTGCCATAACCAGTGCATTCATAGGACGGCATGTTCGTGTATGGTGTCCTTTGCCATGGTCTGTGCTTTTGCATGGTTTTCTGTGTAGTGTCAATATTTCCATGTTCAGACATGACCCAAGGTTGGTCACAAGCAGTACCCGAACTGCAGGTTCTCTTCCCCTCTCATCAGTAGCTTTTGTGACATTTGAAGATTTAAATTTCTCTTGCACAGGTTTCGTGTTACAATTGCTCCAAAAGTTGAGGACCATAAATCTTTAACACGAGCTCTATATTTTTAAAATTTATTTCCTGTGTCAGGTGACAGAAGACTCCTGAAAGACTTTGTATGCATTTCTGCTCTGGCAGCTCTAAATAAGTATGGAGTGTGGTTTTAATTATTATACAT
>VZTU01007456.1:59185-106533 GCA_013400835.1 Zapornia atra | reverse complement strand
GTCCTGGCTGTGTCCCCTCAAAGATCTTGCCAAAACACTGTTGTGTTAGAAGCACCTTGCTAGCTGCCAGTGCACAGCACAGCTCTCTGAGGGCTCCTATAGGGAAATTAACTCCATCTCAGCCCAACAAAATACAGCAACAAAAAATGAGGATGGAATCTGACTGGAATTATTCAAACTGCTACTGATTTTGATGGGTTTCCCTGTGATTTGATACTTGTCTTAGATGTCTCCATGGTAGACTTGAAAAATATTTGCCTGCAATACTGTACTCTATCAGTATGTACTCTCTCTACTGTTCTTATTATATATTACTGTACAGTGTATTCTTTTTAATACTAAACTCTACTACTTTGTTTCCCTTTCTGTACAAACTGCTGTTTATACTCTTTTCTTTATACAACTTTACTTCTCTTACAATCCTTCTGCAGAAGATAGACAGTGGTATAGTACGTTATTATTTCCCAAGAGACATAATATCAGTTCTCTCTTTGTATTACAGAGAGATTGGATTGACTCAGTTTCCATCATGAAAATCTGGTTATCTTATTTGTAAAAAATTACTTTATTCCACCTCTAGAAGATGTGCAAATCCATGCTTGGCAAATCCATGTAGTATTTGAATCCATATTCCACTTCTATGCTTTTATTCTTTTTTCTTATAAAGATTTCATATTGTTATGATGAATGAAATATACCTGTAATTAGCCTGGTCTCATTTTAATCTCTTAGCATAGGAGGCAGTAACATACCAGCATTAAGAGCATACAAACTTTTGAGCAGTCTCTATGTAAGAGAGCCTCAGAAGATGAAATTACGAGCCTAGTGTAGAGATACTCCAGTGAGCCCTAGGAGTAGCATTGCCAGTTACACACAGTGTACACCAAAGATGACTGAACTCTGGATTTTCGTTTTGGGACATTTCTATAATAGTGCTTTCCTTTGCTCTCTGGTATGCCAGTTTTAGTCATCTCACATTTGATAGCTTTTATATAAATATTTCTTTGCAAACTTGGCATTTCACACACTTCTCTATTTCTTTTCTAATGTACAATGAACTTAAACTGTGTTCTTTATGTTTTGCTTACATTTCCCATGAAGAATTTTCACTGTTCTTGCACACCTTTTCTTTGTCTATTCTGTGTTTTCTCCTGAGTGTCTGAGAAACTACGCTTCCTTCTTTATTAAAAAATGACTTCTGCAGATGAACAGCAGGTGCCTGAACTATTCACTCACCATTCTTTTGCCTTCTTTTTATGAAATTAAACTGGTAAATGTGTGAGTCAAAGGATGGTTTGAACATTCTGTTCTTAAAATCAGGGAATGTCATCTCCTATTTTCTGTCAGGCCCAATTCTTTTTCCTTGCTTTGTCCATCTGACCTCTTCCAGTTTACATTATCTAAGCTGAATAAGAGCATCATTTCAACTCTATGAGCTAATGCACTGAGAGAATTATGTCACTGTTCTCTTTTCTAACACTGTTGTATCAGAACATTTTAATAAAATGTGAAAAGTGGTCACAAGGCATTCTAGTCTTTTTATCTGCTGCCAACCTCCCACATGTGTGACAAGGTGAATACTGCATGCATGGTGTTTGTTGCTAAAAGCATCAACCCAAAACCACATCCATTTACTAGAAAGGATGAGATCATTTTAACAAAGAAGATAGTGGTCAGTTTTCTATGAACTGACCACATGGGAAGACAGTGTCAGTACATTTTCTATGGTTTTAATAAAGTTAAAGGGTTATCTGTACTGTAGATTATATGTATTTTTGGCTGAACTCTAAGATGAAACCTATATTCAAAGATACAGAAGGTATTAGTTTTACCTACTGCATTTACCCCAGAAAGTTAGGGTGTCTAGTTAGTTATAGATGCAGATTTTTTTTTTCCCCAGTTTTTGGAGAATTACAAGGATCGGTGAGGTTACATGAATTCTGATGCATAGCGTAAGGTGCAATCTTGGTTGTCCTTTGAGAGAAAAAATGCACATATGGTAGACGGGTAGATGTTTTTGCTTTCTGTTTTGAAACTCTGCTTCTCAATACAATGGACTTAAGCGTTAGAGGTCAAGATCAGCATGTAGGAATGAGGGAATAATTCAGTTCTTTATTTGATGAAAAAATGGAATTGTTTCCTTTTAGTTTGACACAGCCACTAGACTTTTTTCTTTAAATCTTCCCAAATACAATTTTCAGTGTCAATATAACCAATCTGCAATATTATATTGATGCTAATTTATAAAAGTACTTAGTGTGGGCTTATTTTAAATGCAATGTATAATTTTGTGGGAAACCTTTTAGCAGGTCTGTAAATTGACATCTCCTGTAATCAGCAGCTCAGAAACAATAGTTTTCAATCAATCAGTGAAAAAAACCCTCCTTTAATACACATACAGTTCTCCAGAGAATCACTGTGCTTCATAATTCAAACATGCACTTTTCCCTTGTGAGTCATAATAGAACAGCGACCATTTGGAGCCCTTTAAAATGACAAAATAAAAGGAGTTCAAGACTGAAAAGAAAAAACCTGCCAGTTAAAAGCTGGAAACAATTTCAAAATGATGCTTTTTCCATGCAATAAATACTCAAACTTCAGCTTAGACCTTTCTATTAAGCAGATGTTGTTTTTGGCATGGCTTCCTGCTTTCTCTAAAAGAATCAGTGCACTTAGAACAAGATTTGTACCTTTTAACTACAATAAGTGCATTAGTGGGAAAAGGTAGTAGAATTCATCATGTCCAAAAATGTTGCTATACATTTATATAACCATTACAGGGGTACTTGCTTCAAAGGCACTGTTCATATTTCTTTTTTTGTGTTTCTTGGTTTTTTCCTTTGCAGTGCTCTTCATCTCTGGTAATGACATTCCCCCGACAGGGTGCAATAACGGTTAGTTATGCAATAGAACAGACACACCCCCCACACCCCTATGTGTATAAATGGACTTTCATTACATGTAGTAAAGTTTTTAATCTGTTTCACTGAGGATCAAAGTATTTTGTCTCAAAGTCTGTGTGTTTTGAGCAAGTGATGGTTTGCTGACAAGAATTTCTCCTTATAATACACCCTAACAACTAACTTGAATTTGCAGTATGCAGTCTTGGATGTTGCATAAGCAATGTAGAAGCAATTAGATTTCAGTGTATCTTGACTGGGACCAAGAAAGATTTTCAAGGTGCTGTCTTTAAAATCTGCCCCAAAACAGTTTTGAAAAATTTCTNTTTTTTTTTTTTTTTCAATTCCAGGAATGCTCAGCTGTGAAGGGCACTAGTTGAGAGAGAGGAATGTGCTTGTTATACACTTAGGGCTTAGGCTATTGAAGTCATTGAAAAAGCATTTATTATTCTTAGAAGCCTTCTCTGAGTTACATTGTAATGCTCTTTCAACCTTGGTACAGCAGGATGAGTAAAGCTGCTCAGGCAAAGGCACTCAAAAGCAGCGTTAAAACTTCCCTCATGGTAATGCCAAAAGAATAAATAGCAAGTCAGTGAGATGAGACATAAATATTTAGTTTTGAACTGTTGGCTTGTCTTGGTAGAATTAATTGCACAAATATTGGTGCACAATGATCCACATAAAGCATTAAGATTGTGTCCTTTATCAGGAACAAATAAAGTGAGATCTGACACAACAGAGGTTTGAATGGGTAATCATGAGTGTCATTCATGTATCTGTTCATTTTATCTTGGCCTTAGCAACAATATTCCCTACAATTCAACCCAAGGATGTGGTTGAACTGCCGATGTGTCTGATACTTTATATTCTAAGAGTGTGGCTTATAATCAGGGTGTTAAGGAAAGGGACATAGCAGAGCAGTGTTAGCCAGAGCTACTCCGAGCTTTGGCCCAATACCCCCAAAGCAGCCCGTGTGCACTCTGGTCTGCAGGCCTTGTTCAGCCTGGTTTAAACTGGGTGATCCAAACTGTCTATAGGGTTAGGTTTTTTTCTTTTGACTGCTTAGGCTATAAGCCAATGTATTTCCCTTCATGACACAATACTAGGTTTTCTTACAATATTTTCTCATTCTGTTTATGAAGGTTTATGAAAGAAAATTCAGCCTGGAGTCATATATGTGTTCTTGTTTTCAAAAATAAAAAGGGCTGTTTCTGCAAACTCAAATTATTTTGTCAGAGTTTTCCCTATTTTTTCCAGGGTAGATACTTCCATTAAGACCATTTAACTAAATATTTATTAGTCTTAACTTCCATTAAGAGCAATTAACGAACTACTGTTTCATGTAGTAGTTGCTCTAATCCATCTTGTGTTAACTGAGATTGGTGAAATAGCTTGAGGGGTTGATCAGTGATAATTATTTCAAATATTTGTGCACATAGTGTTATTGTATATGCTACAATTCTTAGGGAAGTGATTTAATGATATTTCATTGTTAATAGATTATTTGGTTTTTGCTAGGGTGAAGGATTATGAGTATTTTTCATGATTTATACCTTTTAATGATGATCAGATGAAATACTGATTTCATGAAAATATTTTCTTTCTAGCGAAAGGATAAAATTATAAGGAAATGGCTGCAGGGCATTCAAAATATATGTAAGAAAAATGTATTAGTAAGTTCAAAACAGAACAGAGATGTGAATGTCTGAATGAAGCTGTAGCTAGAATCTCTAGACCTGTTGGGTGGAATCTCGAACCAAGGCACTGAGCTCTGCCAGGACTGCTTGCTGCCTCACAGCTTTCAGCTCTTTATTCCAAGTCTCGGGATACTCTGGTTGTTTTTACTAGCCCAACTTCAGTGTATGAGAATCCTATGATTTTCTCAAAGTTTCTGGTAAACACAACTATATAGAAAAATGGGGAATGTAGATGCTAAAGACTCAAAACCTCAGAAGGCAAACAAAACCTGTTATTTTTATATACATCACTATTTAGATGGATGTGAATTTGAGCTGCTGACTTTTGACTTCAAAACTTTATGGTGACGTGGCTGATGAGATCACACAGTCAACTAACCTGAGCAGGATTGTTCAGCAGTGAGAAAAAGATATTTATAGTCTGACTTGTAATAATTTTATTCATTTACTCAGAACTCTCTATAACCAGATGCACATTTTGAAACAGGGAGACCTATGTGGCAAAATTAACCTCTTATCTTTGCAAGCGACTCTGTGGAAGATGCTACTAACAAGACACCTATTTAGAATATTTCTGGGTAGCAACCAAATCTGATTTATTTTTTAAAATCCTAAAATCCTAAAAATTCTAAAACAGCACCTATTTTTGTATCATATGCTAGATGAAGCCTAACAGTATCCTTTATTTTCCTTTCACTTAACTGAAGAGGAAAACACGAAGGTATATGTATCATAGAATTCTCCTGCAGAGAAAACTATCATATTTTGTAAAAGTGTTAAGCTGCTCTGAGGTTTGCAGAGTATCTTGGGGGTAGGAGTTGTGCTGACCACCAGGATAAGAAGGCTGATAAAACCATACTGTCCTTATAGTGGCTGGACATAGTGTGTTCTGGTTATGTTGTATAGCATTTCTTTATTTTGGTTGCTGTTCCTCCTACAGAAGAGTACTTTGAAGCTTATTTGGTCATATATTTATTAACCTTTAATTTTGGTGGGTTTGTTTTCGTGGGTTTTTTTTAAAGAATAATAAAGAAGGCAGGATTCTGTGTCCTTGCTGCACTGATAGCAGAGCAGCGTAGCTAAAGGTCTGCCAAAGGAATCAATTATGATTTGGAAAATGGCAAGCTCTGGGTCCCTGCCAATCTGCAAATAGACTGGGCAGTTTGCTATTTCTGACAACATGTGTGCAATTTTAAATGACAAAAAATACACTTTTTTTCTCAGCTTCTTTTACAACAGCAGGTGACATGTTGACATTAGAAATAGCAGGCGCTGCGATGCCTTATGATTGTACTCTAGAGTACTAGCCAAATTCTTGATTGCCAGTGATAAAAAGATCCATTATGTAAGACTTGTTTATTTACAGCAGTGCTTCCACATTATTCTACTTTTCAATAGACTTTTCTGGCAAAGTGGTATTTTGATATAAATATTGCATGTGCATATTTTTCTCCTGTCAGTTTTAGAAACCGCTTATGACATGTATATCAATAGTGAGACAGTATTTTCAATTAGTGCAACAATTTATGCAAAACAAAATTTCTACCTCTGTACAACTGGGTAACTCTGCATTTCTCTATGCAAGAGCTCAAAAAACTTCTGTCTTAATCCTCCTTTAAAAAAAAATTCCTCACTAGGGAAGATAATTGGTCAAGGGTTTCTCTGCTTGGGATGTAAAGACAGTGCAAGAATCAGAGGCTGAGTGGTGCGTTGAGCCTAAAGGCTCACTTAACTTGTTTAGTGCAGCAGCTGACCCCTGTGAAAGAAAGGAAGAAAGAGGCACGTGTGTGTGCTCTGTACTTAAGGTCAAGAAGTGGTGGGTCCCAGTCTCAAATTTTCCTCGAGGAATGATTGTGTTGGGCTTGTATGTGGTGCTCCTTTGGGTAGCTTTCAGGAGTAATAATCTGAAGCAGTGTCAGGGTTCCTGGCAGGTTTCCATTGCTCATGCTGGGAGTTGGGGCTATGCACTACAAAGGCCTGGGGTGCTGGTGAACCTACCAGTAACCTACACATTAGCAACCAGCTGAATCTTCCAAGTGAAAGGATGCTATGCTGAAAAGAATATAAACCTGATAACATGAACACCTGGACTTCAGAAGTCTGGGAGCAAGTTGCAACAGATAATTTATGCCTGGGGATACTGCATGTTGCTCTTTAGCACAGGCAGAGATATCGCCACCTGCAGTTTCACTCATGCTTGCCAGGAGTGTTATGTACAGTACACAGAGTGACTGCTCCTCTTGTGTTTCAACCTTGTAGACAGTTTGTAAATAAACTAAGGGAAAAGCATTGTACTGTGGAATGCTAATCTTTTTTGAGACTAGTAAAGACAATTTAGCTAAACAATTGCTACTTGAGTTCTGAGCAAGTGTTTTTTAAAGAAGACAATTTTTATCCTTTTAATTATGGTAAGATTGCATTAAGCAATGGCGTCTAAGAGCCTGACAAGTTAAAAAACAACAGAATGATCCTAAGACTCAGCAAATACTCCTTGATATTAGACAGCTTTCCAATTGGCACAGTTTGTCTTTTATAACAATTATATTAATGACAGAAATTCTGTTTTAAAAAGTGTCTTGTATGAGCAGTGATTTCTACGTTTATGGTCTATTAAGTATTCTTCCGCCCTTACCACTTCCTTTAAAGGAAATAGGTTCTTAACATGCTACAAATTTACGGATTGAAAAAGGTAATAAAACTGCTGATAAAATGTTTGTTTTATAAACAGAAGCTTATAAAACAATGTAGTGAGGCTTGTTTGCTTTTGGAGAACTTAATTATTAATTCCATTAATACAGTTTTGATGACTATGAACTTTGAGCTTGTAATGTTAATTAAATGACTTTTGCTATGGCCACCCTGAATGCTCTAAGATTTTCTTTTTAAGTATAAAATGATGCATGAAAGATCCTCAAGAGGTCATACTCCTACTTAGCAACCGATCAGTTATTCCTCATAGATATTTGCCCTGTCCTTTATCTGGGAAGGCTTTTTTAGTTGCACTGCAAAAAATACGGTCTTCTAATATCTAACCTGGATTCCAAATTGCCCCATTGATACTCTCAGCCTATGATGAACATATGTTGCTTTATGTGCCTCATTTTGTTGCATGCAAACATGATCCAATGTAGTGATGTTTTTATTTTTGATTACTAGAATCAGAGCACAATACCTGTAGGTATTGTAGCTTGTAGATAGACACATTCTTCTATACTGTTCATTATCTTGGTGGTGAATGATTTCATGCATTTTTTTTTTTTAACTTGTGAAGTCTTGAATATCTAAAGAAAAAATAAATGTATGAATGAAAAATAAATGTATGTTGAAAAGAACATGAATGATGTTTCTAACCATATTAGGAAGCACAGAGGTGTATCTTGCAGTCTGTTGGTCTGAGTTGATGGCATCCTGGCTTGTATCAAAACCAGCGTGGCCAGTAGGTCTAGGGAACTAATAGTGCCCCTGTACTCAGCATTGGTGAGGCCACATATCGAGTACTGTGTCCAGTTCTGGGCTCCTCACCATGAGAAGGACATTGAGATCCTCAAGCGAGTCCAGAGAAGGGCAACCAGGCTGGGGAAGGGGCTGGAGGGCAAATCCTATGAGGAACGGCTGAGGGAGCTGGGGCTGTTTAGCTTGGAGAAGAGGAGGCTGAGGGGAGAGCTTATCACCACCTACAACTACCTGAAGGGAGGTTGTGGAGAGGCGGGCGGTGGTCTCTTCAGCCAGGTGACAGGAGATGGGACAAGGGGAAATGGCAAGAAGCTGTGCCAGGGCAGGTTTAGATTAGACATTAGAAAAAAAAAAATGCTGAAAGAGTTGTCAGGGCCTGGAACAGGCTGCCCAGGGAGGGGGTTGAGTCACCTTCCCTGGATGTGTTCAAAAAAAGGGGAGAGGGGGTACTTAGGGATATGGTTTAGCTTAGGATGGGATTGGGTGGACTTGATGATCTTCAAAGGTCTTTTCCACCCTTGTGATTCTGTGGGTCATTTGCTCCATGAGGAACTCGAAAACAATCCAGACAACATAGTTAATACAATCCTGCCATTTGACCTGAAAGTGTGTGGTTTAAAAACCTTTTTTTCCCTCCGTACATTAAAAAAGATAAAACCTTGACATTCTGTTTATAAGGGCAGTATTTAAAAAACATCCAGATTATTTGTGTGCATAAATTTCACTGCCCTAAATTTTAAATTCTGAAATTCATAGCTTTTTTTTTTCAGTTAGCTTACCTTACATGTTCTTTTTCACACTGCAACACAAGAAGTGTCCAGCTCATAAGTGTGCTGCAGAGTGAAAAGAAATGGGAATCATTTCCTTGCAATGAATTTTTTGAAAGATGCCAACAACATACTCAGAAACCAGCAAAGAGAGTTGATAACAGCAAAATCTTCTTTTCTAGTCTTAATTCTGAATAACCAATCAGCTCCAGGAAGGTCAATTTATTTCCATATTTCTTATGTCTTGGTGCTGTCACACAAGTGTGTTTCTGTTCTTGAAGGAAGACTTCTGCTCCCAAAGTACCTAATATTTCTTGAAATAAGTGTCATTAATGGTGAAAACAGCTATAACACTGTTGTTAATAACCATTACATGTGACACAGAGAATATTTGGCAGACTCCAGGCATCTTTAAGTGTGGAAGCCTATGGCCCCTGGAACTGCCTTTACTTAGAAGTTGTCATAGGGCAGAATTCTGTCATCAGACTCCGATCAAGGTTCTCATTGTCTTAAGTGAAGCATGGCATAATTGTGAATAAGTCTTTCATTCTTTTTCTGTCTTCCCTCAGTACATAGACATGCTCTGTGCCCGTCTCCTCTGTATTTCTATCAAGTGATAGAAAATGGACTGTGTTAGAAAACAAGTGGAGGCTGACAGATAGCAGATGAATGCCAGACTAGTATTCTATGTATACATTATATGGCTAAGCTTCAAAGCTGCTAAAGATTGTGCTAGGCTTCTCTGGGAATGAAACATCAACTAGTTTAGAAAAGCTCAGATATGCATTATCTTAGATAAAAGCTTAGATATAGCATAATACGCACACCCACGCACACGAAGGCTGAAAAAACGTTAGGGGATTGTAAATCTTCAAAGTTAGGATATGCATGTGAAATATTATTTAAGATGCCTTGTGTGTAACTACAGTGTAGTTAGAAACTTATGATGATTTTTTTTCAAACCCATTTCTGGTATTAAACTGCTGTGTATTGACAATGATTCTTATCAGTGTGATACTGGCCTCAAGTATTGCAACAGTGGAATGGTGAAGAAAGTAAGGTCGGGAGTAGTAGAGAGCAAGAAAATAGTTTCCTGGTTCAGAGCTAAATACAGAGTTCCCGTGTGTATTGTTATTTCACTTAAAATCAAATTATCCCAAACTGTCCATTACTTTCCTTTTCACATTGCTTTTTTTGGTCTGACTGGCTTGAAATGCTTAGATCTGATTTGCAGAGGTGTTTTGAAAGACCAAATCTGTCCAGTAGAAGCTGTGGTTTGAAAGCACAGGAGACTGAGTATTCTGTTAAATGGCTGTCTTAAGCCAAGCAGAGAGCTTCTCTGAATGGAGAAGGTCTGAAAATCCAGGAGATGAGTCACGTGGTACAAATGGAAACATGAGATGAGTGGAGGTATCTTGGAAAAACAGACTAGGTAAGTTCAGTCAGGGCTTCATAGTGTTTCAACACCAGATTGAGAAAGCAGTGAGCACAGGTGTACAGGCAGCGTTGATGTCTTTATGAACTTGCAGAGGCATCAAGGCTGTGAGGCAACTCCCTGCGTAGTATGCTGAAGTAATATTTTCAGAAGATCTGTAATGTGGCCAAATCTGATGTGATTTTCAACCTGAATTCAAATGACCATTTCTTTACACACATCTTTGCTGTTCCCTTCACTAGAACAGAGAGCATGTTTTATTGATATAACAGGTCAAAAGTATTGCTTCCTTATCTAGAAATGTCTGTTTTGCTGAGATTCACTTTTAAGTAGTTTATTGGAGGGGGTTTCTCCTTTTTTCTTCCATCTAGCCTGGAACAAACCCTACTCTTTCAAACCGTGCTATCCTAAAGATACATCTTCTAATGTCTTCCCTATATTGCAGTCAGTTTACAAAGGCAAAGGATGCTGATATTCCTTCCTAGCTCACTCTTAGTTTTTCAAAAACTGTAAAACACAGGCTCACATAAGCCATGCACCTTCTCATTTGATTTGCATTGAATGCGAAGTTCTAACAATAACTGCTGCTTCTTTAAAGGTATTCTGACCTTTTAAAACTTAATTCTGAAATAAGAATCTTAAAAATTCAACTCTGAAGGACTGTAAAAGGAAAGTACAATTCGCAGCTTACTTTTAATTTGCACTGTAGTGAAAAATGTCATTATCACTCACCTGCTGGGGCTTGCATGCCACCACTGCTGAGGGGCTGGGTACACATTCCTTCCAAAGAAAAACAGCAATTTGGTTTGCTCTTGTCACCGGCTGAGGCGTCATCACTTCCAGTTGTCTGCAGCATTCAGGATCAAACGAGCAATATTCCAACTCAGTGTGGGATTAGGTGTAGTGATGGGTTTTATGGAGAGAGAAAAAAAATGCAAGATGGTGGCATTTGCTATTGCTGAAGAAACAAAATGAGACAATATAGAAATTAGGAGAATAATTATTACATGTGGTATAAGTAGTAATTGGAACAAAGAAAACAAATAAACACTGTCAAGAAGCCAACTTTTGCTGCAGATCGTGCCTGCTCTGACAGTAATAGTGATGATTTGTGTACATAAAGTTGAGGATAAGTAACTAAACTAAAACAGAAATCTTGATGAATGGCTTTTGACACTGATTTTGAAATTATTACGGAGAGACTTCCTCTCCAAAATGGCTAATGGAATAGCATCTTAATTAGATAGAGTACCTGCAAGGGTTCTCTGCAAGGGTCTGGATCTCTGTTAGATGTCATTTCTCTTCTCTTCCTTAGGTCACTGCTAAGGACATTAGGACTAACGTAATATTATTTTATTGGTGTGTTTTTTTCATTAAAATAACGCATGTTTATAGACGTAAGACATGTAGCAGTGATTTGAACACTAACATAATACAGTTAACATCTGCAGTTTAAGTGGACCAAAAACCAGAGCTATTTGGGTGGTGTTTTTTTTTTTCTTGGTATTTAATTACACAGATTCCAATCAAAAACCAATGTTACAATAATTGTAAAATTTAATTCACAGCTGAAGTCCTAGAAATCATTCAATTCTATCACATGTTTTTCCCTCAATGTTGTTAAAAAAGGACATGAAGAGACCTGAAATAGCAATCCACATATTCCTAAAAGATCTAAACAGAAAATTTCTACTTTCCAAAATGCATTTTTTTTCTGAGTTGTTTTTCCCTATGCAGGTTTGTCAGACTCATCCTTTTCATGGGCATTTGCTTTAGACAAATAGGTATTTTCCAAGAGAAGAATTTCTGTTGCTGCACAGTATCTATATCAGTTTAAGTGCTTTTTCTTGTTTTGAAAATGTTTGAGTTCAGTGCCCACTGGAAGACCGGGGTGGGTTTCTCTATGCTCTGCTTACCATGTTGAGCATTTTCTTTTTCTCAGCCACTAGCACAGCTCATTGCAAAAGTCAGAATATTGGCCTGCACAGAAAGCTGGGTGCTTGTGTGACACTAAGCTTCATGCAGCTGTTTTTAAAGGATGAATTTTTCTTGGGAAGACTTAAGTCCTGTGGTGTTTGTACTGGATACTGCATATCTTTTAAGCCAAATTCAATGTATTCTGTATGTTTCTGCATTACAGCTGTCTTCCACAGTCTATATTAATGGCATGCCTTGTACTAAAGTGTATGCAACTCTACAATTTTTATCTCTTAGAAATCAAATCTCACAAGTGGGGATTGATAATCGGGTAGTAGTAAGAGTGTTTGCATTGTAGGGTATCATGGCAGAAAGGATTTCACAAAGAGGAGGGTTTTGCACTGTTTGCAGAAGGCAGACTTATTTTCTAGAAAATCATTCTCTAACTACATTCTCTGGGTGAAAAATCCCTTCCCGCAGTTCTCGGCCTTTTTGGATCTTCATTGTCACAGAATCTTTATCATAATAAAACACAACTGAAAAGTTGTTATGATGAATCAGTTTGATTTATGAGCTGATTTCAGTGTTCAGATCAGGCCTTTGACTGATGTCAAGAAAGTCAAACTCTTGGGGAAGAATGTAAATATGTTCTTACTGCTGCCTAATCCATGGAGAAGGAAAAGAGATACATTCTTCATTAACAGGTGCTGTGCCTTGTGTATGTATTAAGCAAAGAACCTAAGCCTAGAGATAGGACCATTCTTGTATAAAGAAAGCAAATAAAAGTGAGCATAAAACTAGAGCAATTTTATTTATTTTTTTAAAGTGGATGGTTAGTACTTAATCAGACTTTTTCATTTATAATACCTATTTAAAATGTGCATTTATATTGTATTTAATTTATCTCCTGCTTGCATGCATATAATGATCTAGTACTTAGTAACAGTGTGACCTAGTAGTTGGTAGCAGGAGGCAAAAGAAAAGAAGAGCAAACAAACCATGATGTTTCAAAAGAGATTAATAAGAACAAGAACCACGACTCTGCAATTGATTGTAAATTAACATGGGATGAAATTGGAAAAAGTTTAGAGAAGTATGTACTTATAGCTTACGTAGCTGTCTCTGATTCATTCTTTAATCCTGTCAGAATTTTGAGACAAGCTGTACAAAGAGTTAAGTCAAGTACACCAGGCTTTCCAAAGCAATGCTGTTACTTTGTGAAAGTAGTCTTGTGCACAACATAAGGACAGCGAACGCTACTGAGAGGCATCGTCTTGGAAAGGGTAAGGAAAGAAATTGGTTAAAAATTTTAACTGGTGTTTTCTTTGTGCCTGATCTCTAGAAGGTCCAGTATGGTATTGACAAGTATGAGGATTTCTGTTGTGTGAATCACCATAAGAATGGCAGCATTGCAGCCTTAGGACCTGGAAAAGCTTTTTGAAGAACTGACTGGAAGTGATATTCTAGAAGTCCCACAAGCTAGGCTTTAGCTTGTTCTGTACAATGTGTGGCAGCCATGGCTAGTCTTAGCCTTTCAATTGTCAGTGAGCTGGATTGCTCTGAGTGTTCAGACATCAGCTGAGAGTAATCTGAGTGCTCTCAAGGTCTTTCATAATTTTCATGTCACCTAGACAGGATTGCTGTCCTGGACCTGTTAATCACAGCAAACTAGCAATATTATTATTTAGAACTAGGAAATAGAAATTTATGATTGCTTTTACTCCTTTCTGACATTTTTAGTATATTTCAGTGCAAAAGAAACCCAGAATTCTACAGGTGTTTTAAAGCTCCTTTCATCTTTTTCTTTTTTTTTTTTTTGAAGATGAGAAATAGTACTGGCTATAAGACTCCAAAAAGCTTTAAAATTCAATCATTGAAGTTTGATGTCATACAGATCTAATAATTGTGAAATAGATCTTCTGTTGTGTTCTCTGTACAAATCATATTCATTCAATGGCAAATGCTATTGAACTGAGGTTGAAAGAAAGGAATAAAGAAAGTAAGAATCTCAGTATCTTCTATTTTGAAGAATCTTTGCTGCAGCAAGATGATGTGCTTAGGGGCACATCACTGCAGCATGAGGTATCATCACTGTAGTAATTACTCATCAGATATGAATATAGACATTCAAGAATCTATTCTTAGTTATGTCACTGCATTGCTGTGCATTAATACATCATCTCTTTGTGTTTCTGTATCTACACCTTTTCAAATATCATTACTTTCTATAACAAAATATTCTGAAAACCTTTAAAAAAAGAGATGTGTAAGGTGCAAAGTCCTACTACAGCGCTCAGTAAACTGGATCTGCAGCAAACAGTATGAAATGTGCCTTAGAGAATCCTAATTAATTTAGAACCACAGTAAACAAATGGCTTGTCACTTTCAGTTTATATAAGTATAAAAAAAAGTGGAGGTTGGGGTTAGAAACACTCTGAAGAACATATGCTTAACAAACCACAGTAAGCAGAACAAACCAGAGAAAGTCTAAGCAGAAGCCGAGATAACCCTGGCACCATCAGCAGATTGTATGGCTACGATCCAGAATGCAAACAGAAGATTGTTCAAACAAGTCATTCATATATTTAATTAACTATGGCAAAGTGTTCCAATTGTGCGAGGTTATTTTAATACTGTGCAAATGCCACACTAACCGCATGCTCACCCCTGTTCTTCTGGAGATAACAGCAAAACTCCCACTGACTTAAACAGGAGCAAGACAGGACATTGAATATTGAAAATCAGATATTATATTGGGTGCCATTGAATCTTCAAATCTGTGAAAACAGCAGACTGAAGAGAACAGAATACATGCAATTTTAATAGAAATCTTGGCAGAATGTTATCTTTCTGTACCCTGAAAAAATTCTGAAAAAAAAAATTAGTAACTAGTTAAATTTGTGTATTTTCCATCTTTAGATGTGTGTGTATACATTTCTATACAATATAATTGTTTATTTACCTATGTGTACGCAGACACAGACAAACATATGTATGAGTTGTGGGAAAGGTTGTCATGCATTTCATCCCTGTTCTGGTCATCAGGCTGTGGCTGAGCAGTCTGGGCTAGGAATGGTATAATCTTCACAACTGTGCACAGGAGCTCTGCTGCTTCTTGTGCCCTTGGAGAGGAATCAAGAGGTGGCTTTGGTTCATTTGTTGGCTTGAATGTGAAACGGAGGTGGGACTGTTAAGAGGGCCACCCCTCTGTGGTGGCTCAGTGGAAGGCATGGATGTCCAGCAAACTCAGACAGACCCGAGCCGAATCTTGGTTTAGGGAGGTTGGCACTGGGTGCGTGGGGAGGCTAAGATGGCACAAGCAACCCAAACCTACATAGTCCAGGGTGCAGTTTTGCAACCCGTCAGAACCAGTCTGTACACACCCACTGCAAGTATACTTGCCCAGCCAGTCTCTCCTGTCATTTGCCCTGCGCTGCTAGACTTGCTCATGTGGCTGCTCAGATGGACCAGCACACTGACAAGACTGAAAGCTAACCAACCCCAAAACCCCTTAGTTTTGAGCCCTCGGTTCATGCACCCAGCTGGTTGCAGAGCCGGTTGGAGCACTAGTACAGGAAAGGAGGGAACACGAGACATCTGGACCAATGCTTTTGAAGGCTGTGTGGCTTAAATCTGAGACAGAGCTATGCTGACATTCCCGTACCACTGCTAGATCCAGCCTGGGAGCCAACAGGAGGAGCTGAAGAGATAGAGGAAAAGGAGTTGGGCAGGGAAAGTCAAGTGCTGAACCCACTGATTTGGGAAACACTGCTGATTTTCTAACATAAAGGTATAATGCCAAAATGTTGGAAGAAGTTGATCTATACATTTCCCTTGAATCAGCAGGCTAGATGTCAACTATATTGCTTTGTCCAGTAGACAAGAAAGTCTGACGTAGATTTGAAAGTCATAGCCCTGCTTAGGTATTGTATGCCATATCTTCCTCTGCAAGTAAGGGTTCAGTTGTCTAAGTTACTGAAAATTGTCAACTTTGGTAAATACTTATTTAAATGAGGAAGATGTCATACTTCCTTTTTCAGCTGAAAAATATTACTGTCAGACTTTTTTTTTCCTCAATGAGAAACAGGTAGATTTTTGAGAAGTGTTTTAAATTTCTTGTTTTCTTGGTTTGAGTGCCTATGTGAATCAGTCACTAATTTGAAATAATTGCATTAAGCTACCTTTCAAGCTGTATGTGTGCTCACGACAATCACCTACCAGAGGCAAGAATAAAAATGTATAGATGCAGGTATATATGTGTCCAAATTAATTATTAGTGCTAGTTTTTAAATGATTGGACAAGACTCATGTCTAAATTTGCTGAAGAAAAACTGTGATATTTATCTTTCAAAGGCAACATTCACAGTCTCTGGCTCAGCCAGGGAATGAATCTAAACATTCATCTAAGCCTGATGAAATTTTAGGAGACAGGCTCCCTCCTTCCTCTTGGTGCAGTGGAAGTGTATTCCCCATCAGGTAGAACAGCTCTGTCAGGAATGAATGGGAGGCAACCCAAGGTACAAAGGCTAATTTAGATGGGAAGGAGGACACCTGAGTAGTGAACATCATCACACATCCCTAAAAGAAGTCATAACTGATAAACCACAAAGCTCTCCTGAGTGTATCTCTTAGATGGAGATAATTTTCACCCCTTTCAGAAATGTGGTAATCAGAACGCTATCTTGGGGTGCAGGACATAGGTGTTAAAGTGAGTAAGGGAATTACACCCAGATCATGTCAGTAAACATTAGTTTGCCAGGCGGAAAGGCATGGAGCACTTCCTTGTACTGTTTTGGAAGGAAACAAATTATCCCATGCTTTAGCAATGAAGTTGGACAAGAAGTATTTCTGCTTGCATTTCCTTATGTTTCAGTTTAGCAACTGAACCAAAAAGGCAGCTACATGTACCCATCGGTCATCATCACTACAGGCACAGGTATATCACGTTTTCTAAGAAACAGGTAATATTTTCTATCTGGCTCTTCAAAGAAAGAGAGGCAGAAAGAAAGCAGTTACTTGAAGGTGCTTAGAGGTCTGGAATACTGCAACAATTACAGGCAGCAAGCAACTGGCAGGCAGAGTGCAGAGGGACTGCCAAATACGCAAGGTGGGTTGTTAGAGTGACCTGAGGAGCAGGAAGCTTATAGTACTGCAGCAAGGTGGAGGAACTGGGCTTATTTAATGTAAAGTAAGGGAGGGCTGAGATGGAGAGCGATTTCCAATCTGTAGGCATATCGAGGGAATAAACACAGAGGATGGGAAAGAACTCTTTAAGCAGAAGGATGATGATGATGCAGTCAGTTATAGCCAGACTTGAAGAAAATCAGAGCAGAAATTAGAAGATTTCTGCCATATGAAAGGTATTTTCTGGAACACACTTTAAGCTGGAGTAGTGGGGATAAGCAGAGTGGTTTTGTGATGAACTTTGAAAAATTTCATGATCTTCTGTAGTGTGAATGCCTGTAATAGCCTGGGGTTGGACTTGACGATGAAGATGCCTCCTTTATTTTTGTATCAGATCTTTGAATTGATGCAAAATAAATGTAAATGTAATGAGAAGTTTACTAGCTCACCTTGTGACTTATCCCCAGCTTTGATGGATTCATGTGTAAAATAGTCAATGAGCCAATATTAATCAACAGATTCAATAGCCTCCAAATATTATTTATTTTCATTCCAGTGGTTAAATTTTAATCTTATTGCTGCTTTTAATCTTATTGCTGCTTTATTTGAATGTGTGCATATATCTGGAATTTTACATTACTATATTCTTAAACCCTAAATTCATCAGTATTTTCTGTAAAATATTCACTTTAAGCTATTTTCCTAGAGCAAATACTGTCACCTCATCAACTTTGCAGACTTTTTTTAGCTGCAACTATTTAAAATACTGTATTTTTTCTCCAACTTTGGTATCCCCAGCCTCATGTAGCTCTTCCAAATGATTGTGCTAGAAATGAATACACACTGTAATCTTCCCCAGGCATAACAAATGATTGATGGGAGTCAGAAGGACTCATCCTACAGAAGGCACTAGTATGTTATCTGAAGATACAAAACTGTAGGTTTTTCTCAAAATTTGTGTCTATATGCATGTAAGGCTAAAAATAATAATCAGATATCCCAAATTAGTCACAGCTAAGTGATAAGCACAAAAGATTTTCATGGTCATTAGTAGGGGATTACTACATACACAGGTTCTGTTACAGCTCCTTTATAAGTGATCATGAATATTCCAGATACAGATAACAGTTTCTAACCCCAGGCAAAGTTTCAGGGCCAAATCTAGAATGTTTCCCTGGAAATTTTTCTCACTCATTAACCTTGTAAATCAATTAGAGATTGGTTTTGCTCTGTTAAGGGGGGAGGCTGTGCTCTGTCACCTGTTGATGTGTACATGTTATAATTTCCTTCTGTAAGTTGAAATCATTGTTGATTTAGACTGGAATTATATTTATCTGGTGCTCAGACCACACAATCATAATTCTGACTGTCTCCCCTTGCCATTATAACTAACATGATCTTTAGAAAGCTTTATTTCTATGTTTGAAAAAATCATTAGCTTTCAATGGGCAGGCATACTCCTTTCTGTAGCATATGTAGAACTGTCGGACAATACCTTTCTGAAGAAAACAGCAAAGCACAGTATGTGAGGACACATTGTTTATATGTATTTAAAGGTTATCACATCCTATTCACTATATGAATAGCCCCAGCTGACATTTTCTGTCTCTTCTCAAGCGATGCATGTCTTGTTCATTGTGCTATGCCGAGTCAGCTGTCAGGCACTGCAACAGGGGACCAAAAGCTATTTTCTTTCACTGTTTTGTTTGCACTTCAACTAAAAAGCTTTGAATCTTATGATTTCTTTGCAATACAAAAACTAATATACAACAAGGGATAGCAACTTTTAGCAAAAGAAGAAATTCTACAACACTTTATTTCTCATTTCAGCTGCGCTGTACAGAATAATAAATATTAAAGGAAAGCTGAATTTGGAAAAAGGTGCTTATTTTAAATAGTCAGTTGCTAGCAAACAATGGCTAAGTTATCCAACTCTTGATGAGCTTAATTAAAGCTACAAAAGACTGTAGAAAGGAAGGTTATGTTTGGTTTTATACTGACAATGTTGCTAGAAAATACCTACCTAACTCACTCTCGCTGGACCAAGTGGTCTGAGGACCAAGTGGACCAAGGCATGCTGAGGGCATATTGCTTGCTTGGGAGTGGCAATGGCACCTAACAGACTCCCTGACAGTTTGGAACCGCAATGAAGCAATGTTTCAAGACAAATGGCAACAGGAACAAGAGTTGCACCTTAAATATGCATTATAAGAACTCCTTTCCAGAACAGAAACTGCACTTTTTAATTCAAAAATCTGCACTAGGAAGAAATGAAGGGTTGTACTTATCCATTAAATATCTGTTCAACAGCCGATGTATACTAACCAAAAAAAAAAAAAAAAAAAGCTTAGCGTTTCTAGTGATGTACAAGTACTGGATATTCCATTAGGTAAAGCTAATGAATAGGGGATAGAAAGCTTTAGTAAAAAAAAAACAGTTCCATCATTTTTCACAATTACATGGATTTTTATAATTAGTATTCATTTTGTGTAAGCAAAACACATATTATGTATATTTCGTTATGTTCTTTCCCAAATGTGTTTGTTTTGCCTAGAAAAGCAATGTCAACATTTTTATTAATATAAGAACATTGTAGTACTAACAAAACTTTTCCTAGTTGAGGCTAAAACTGGACAGCAGCTTTTCTAAAGGTGTTTTGCTTTTCTTATACCTGGAACTAAATGAAAAATCTATTTTTTTCCTTTTCTTTCCACAGCCGGAGTTGAGCTCTGCATGTGTAGTTGTGAACACACAGAATATTCTGTTTCAGATAGAGATCCTAATGTAGTGGCTGAATTCTTAATGCCTTTCCTCGTTTCAGTAGCTTTAGTCAAAAAATCCTGCAGAATTTGATCTATCCACCAGCTTGGCAGCTTTTAACCGTTTGTCTAATGAGTACATCAAGACTAGGCACTGTATATCAGATTGAGCAGCTATAAAATAACTGCCTTGTTCAAAAGGTGAATTTTATCTGCCTATTTTTATAGCATTTCTGTTCTAACAAAAAGGGAGCGATAGGAATCTCCAGTTTTAATGAATAGGAAGGAGATGTGAGGTGACTTAAAAAAAAAAAAAGGCACTGCAAAGGAACTTTGGCAAAAGTCCCCTAAACCTTTTATCATAATAAGCCATGTTGCATTCAATGCCATTAAAAGGGATATATGCATTTTCAGCTGATTTTTTTTTTTAAGTTCTGTTTGGGAAAATATACAGTAAGCAAGAGGAAAAATCAAAGGTATTTCCTGCAAGTTGGATAAACCCAAACTCCAGAGGGAGTCTCATTAATACAGAAATTATCTTGTTTATATTTAATCTGCTAAGAAGAAAAAACAGCTCAGTAGATTTTAAATGTTTTTTCAGAGATGTTTCTTTCAAACGTTTCATTAAATGAACACTGAGGAATTTTAAGCATATCTAAACTTAATCACTTGAGATAGCAGGGTCACCTCAGGCCATGTTGGATTAGCAGGGTCACCTCAGGCCATGTTGGATTTTCCAGGGAATAGTCTTGAAATCATTGTTTTCTCTGAGGGATGCAGAATCTTCCTAAAACATTTACAAGAGCATTATTAGAAGAAGTTATAGAACTGCAGCATGTTGCTTTTATTGTGTTGGATTTTTAGAACACAAAGTAATATGAATCATGTGATTCAGTTTAAATTCTGAAAAGGTGCCTGCTCGTTTCTACTTCTGAAATTATTTTAAACAAAGCAAGTTCTTTAGGCTGTGATATAGGTGCAAGATACACACGCATACCCAGAGTTAAAAATACAAATCTTTAGACAGTCTCATTCCTTGAGATATGAAGCTGAAATGCAGAATAAGGACGGTTGTTCCAGAGTATGAAAGGAAGAGGCAACTGATGGGTCTGATTAAGCAGTCCTTTGAATTCTCTTTTTCTAATGGGCATGATGAAAGCACATTTTGCGTAGAGTTTTGTTTTGACTCAGTCTGCCATGAAGTTGTTTGAATCTAGGATTATGCCCACATTATTCATATTGCCAAAAACATCAAAACAGGAACAAAGGGAAAGCTAACCTTGAATTTTCAGCATGTATTTCAGTCCTTGTAAACAAGTTACCATGGAGATAGAACCCATGTGAACTGCTGCCTTCCTCATAACTGCTGTAGACTTTGGACCAGCAAGAAAATGTGACATGGCAGTGGTGCCATTTGTGACACCCCCCCACTAGCCCCCCCTTCCACCCCCCAGATTTCAAATGCTGCACTTAAGCATTTCCCTGCAACACTACCAAGTGAAAGCTTAGAAATTGCTTAAAAGCATTGAATTGCTTAAAAAATAGGCGAGAGAAGTGAGAAGCAAAGCTTTACCTGTTTCACTTTTCCAAATTAAATAATATTCTAGCAGGAAAGAAGATGCAAGGTCACTCTGCCTGTCTTGCTAGCAAGATGAAAGTCTGCAAAGACAGCCTGATTGCAGTTCTGAATAGTTTTCACTAGGAAATGGTTTCAAAGAAGCTGAAGTTGTGACACAAAAAGAGTTCTTAAAACAAAAAGGAACAAAAATATCCTTGTCATTGATTTTGTTGTTGTTGTTCTTGTATTTTGAATAGAGCTGCAATTGTCATGTCAGAAATAAAAATCAGCCATCATACTTACTAGCCTACTTATCTTCCATGGAACAGAAAAGGATAAATGCAAAGGTATTTGTAGTTTTTCCCCATCCTTCAGATTTCCAGGGTAACTCTTTTCTTGTTCGAGAAAGTCTTTTGTTTGCTAGCTCAGTAGATTTATTGTTAAAGCCATGAGTTCTGATTATCATCATCAATAATCCTCTATCTACACAGCTACTAATTGCTTAAATCACATTACTCCTTTATATCCTGTAGATAAAAAAGGAAAAACATATCCAGCCTCCGGAACAATGGCTATGACACGAGGTGGTTGTGAACAAAACCATATTGCAGGTGTCAAAATTGGGATGGATTCTAATATTGTAGTCATTAGTGCAAATAAATAGTAATAACATAAAAGCTGTGCTCTAGCCTCTAATTTTCCTTTTGTTACTCCTGTTTGAAGACATTATTTCCTTTCACAGTATTGAAGGCTAGAAATTAAAACTTCTGTGATATGTCCTGGGATTTTGGTGTTTAGCCCAGTAACATATATGCTTGAGGAGGGGAATTTTCTTAGGTTTTTTTCTTTTTTTTCTTAGTTTTCTTTCCTTTTACAAATATTATTTTCTAACCAAATGCAATTATTATCTGGTTTTTTTCCTCCTGTTACTTTTTATTCTCTTTTTCTTGTTTTAAGTCTTTTAATTCTTACTTTTTCCCTTTAGATCCTTTTTGCTGCCTGTCTTTTATTATTTTTTTTCATAGATGTCATCTGTTTTAATTAGCTTGGTTCTTATCTCCTGCCGTAAGTCCTGATACTAAAGCCACTGAAATCCATGGCAACACTCCCTGCTTACAGTAATTTCTTTATTGATGGCACTTTCAGAAGTCATCAGTTCTGCTTGAATAGTTTAGGCAGTGTAACCAAGTTGTTACTATAAGATAAACCAGTAGGAAAATACTGTTACAGACACACAGATTTTATGGTTTTGTAGAACAGTAGACATGCAGCAAAACAATCATCTGGGTCAAAGTAGTTTCTTACAGAATAAAAATATACTTCATTAAAATCAAATGTCTTCATAAAGACAATTCAATGAAAAACCCCCCATATTTTTATAAAAACTCAAATCTGACATTGCATGAGATACTGTTGATAATTCTAGGTAATCTGCTGTTACCACTCTGAGAACCTCACTGCCAAAGAAACTGTCTGGCCATGTATACTGACAGCTCCCCTGTGCTACAATGCAAGCAATATTTTTCCTACCCAAAACAAAGCGGTTAAAATTATATTCTCCCAAGCTGTATGGAAATATACTAATTTGTAACTTTTTAAAGCTAACACATTTATGCTTCAGAGATACATAATTTAGTAACAAACAGCAGACTGAATTTTGATCAGGTTTAAAAAAATGGGTACAATAGCCTTCAGACTTCAAATGAGCTGAAAAGGCTCCCTTGGTATTTTCTTCAATCTGAAACTTAAGGGGTAACTTTTTTCTTGAATATTCCTTTAAAAGGTAATGAACAATTCAAAAAAGCCTGTTTATTAATGCTGCTACCCAGGTGTCTTGTTAATGAAGCTTTCTATGTCAGCCCGAGCGCTGTCTTCCATAATGCTTTCTTGCATAAGTGATACAAACCGTTCCACTTGTCTTACACTGCTCTTGTTAATGTAATGGAGAAGTGGAATAAATTAGAAACATACTTCTATCGAGTCTTCTATAAAATCCTATCAACTTCATGGTTAAGAAATCACTGTAGAATTTTTAAGCCTTGGAGGGCTGAGGAAGGTACCGATCAAAATATTACGAAGTTTTCCCATCAATGGATTAGAAGCTAAACAAAGCAGGCAATTGCATAAATGTCAGCCTGATGTCTAGATTTCACTAAATATGTTTTAGATATCAAAAACATCCATATTATGATGTACATGTAGAGTGAATGGTGAATCCCACACCTTACAAACATTAACCTGAGAAAAGAGAATGGTATGTATCATGTGCTAGAGAAGGCGTGGGGTGGAAACTACTCTTCAGACAAGAAATTTTTACCCAAGTGAGTCTGGGGTCAAATCGTAATTTCAGAAGATCTAAACCTCATTTTCGCTTGTTGGCAAATCTGACGTATGCTTTTATATCTAATGCTTTCAGAGGTGCTGTGGCTGTTACAGATGTCTCCCCACAAGAATCCATAACCTGCATTCTGCTCACATCACACCTCAGGCTTGACCCCCCACTTCCCAACCTCCCCAGGCTCTGCTGTGGAATTCTGGTCTGTCTTCTCTCCTGCATAGGTCAGCTATTTGTCCAAATGAAAATACTAATAATAACTTTGTACACACTTTTATTGTTTGCATGCCTGATTACTTCAGGTGAATCAGGAATTTGCAGTGCTAGTATGTAGGCATTGCCAGGACTTAGGGAAACGATATCATATCAGATCCTTTTCAAATTGCTGTCTTACTCTGCCTCTGTGATTTCAGTAGCTGTCTAGGTATTTCTTTTATAAAGAAATTTACTTTATCAAGAAGGTAGTTTCTAAGTGATTCCTCTGCAGTTTCTTAATTTATTATATTTTTTTAAGAATGATGTTGACTCATCCCTTAGCACTAAGCAGCTACACTGATGCTGAAAGTGGCTCTCAGTCACCATGACCGTACTGGAGAACTGTGAATCAGAGGTGATTATTTCTCAGCATATGAAGGTAGCAGGGCAGTTAAATACACATGTGAAGTGGTCGGAATTCAGGCAATATTGATTTTGTATGAAGTACGTGGTCTTATTCCAACTTTAGGCTGTTGGCTGTAGTTGTTCTTCTCACAGATAAAACCTGCAAGCTTAAGAGGAATCAGGGAACATACCTATACATGTATGGATGGTCAGGATGTGGCCTGAAGATCACACACGAGACATATATTTGGTTGCCTGTACAGCATCCCCCAATAACTTTCAGACCTTTTGTAGTTCACTTTTCTTTTGTCTTTCTAATGTCCCTTAATGATGGCAAGAACAAAAGAAAGGGCAAATATTCTGTAGACTGATTCCTCCAGAAAGAGACTGTTATCAAGCAAGGAGCCTAAAGGTGAACCCTAATTATCAGCCTAGACACAGCCATGCTGCTGAAGTCAAACAACAACTTTCTAACTACCTATGGTCATTGAGTCATCTGTCTGTCTGTCTGTTAGAAGCAGCACTTTCAGGTACAGACATCTATGACTTGCCATCTGACAGACCAGCTATTGAAAACAAAAGGAGAAACTGCAGATTTGTGTTAGGAAAGTGGTGTTTTGTGAAGACTTTATCAGGTATGCTTTCAATAATGCTTTTCGAAAGAGTGTGACAGAATTGAAGACTTTTGGATTATTAGAGATGTTGAATTTGATGTGCTGGACAGATTATCTCTTTTAGGTATTGTAAGGCAAGGTATTGGGTTTATAATGTTATGCTAAAAAGGGCAGGGACTGATCCTATAGATTGTTCTTACAAGAGTTTGGTGCTCTTTCCTTAATTCTGTGAAAATCTCCTTTATTGCAATGTCTTTATACAGTTGATACTAAAAATACTATTGGGAACGTAGTAGCTTAAAATGGTAGAGTTGGCTTTTTTGGTTTTTTTTTAAATTTTTAAGTACTTTTTTCATAGTATTCAAGTTCTCATGCTGCATTATTGTCTTATCTTCCTCATAGAAGTTACAAATCTAGATTAAGAAGCACAACTAGGGTTCAGTATTTGAAATCTGGGTAATTATACAAGCAGTGCGATTTTTCATTCTTTCTAGCCATGCTGTGTGAATGAGCCTTTATTTCTTAGTAATTCAAGTTTTAATACAATAACAAATAGAATTCAAAGAAAACACTTCACTTCCATACTTGCACTAAGAATGGCAATCACCTGATCCATGCTCACATAGCAAATGCAGCGCAATTACAGGGTAGATTTCCTTTCACTCGTTTTTCCTATGAACTGTAGTGGAAAGGACAAAATTGTTTTTCTAGTGCCATGTTCCTGTGTTTCTGAGAAGAAGGAGTATCAGTGGAGTAAGAAACCTGCTTAAGAAAGAAACTAATCTCTGCTTATGATAAATTTGAATCTTCTTGCATTTTTCTTTTCCTTGAATTTAAATGAGGGTGGAGGTTTAGATATTACTCAGAGTTCATGTTGGCTCAGAAGTTTCTATATAAACAGAGCTTCTACCCAAATAATTTCTTATGTACGTTCACTGTGAGGCAGTGCAATGCTGACGCTGTTGCACTCTATGTGTTGGCAACCTTTGCTGTGCAACAATAAGGACATCCATATGAGGTATGGCAAGAGATCCATGTTGAAATTCCCTCTGAACAGTGACTTGTTGAAACTGTGGTGTGTGTTGCACAGGTGCTTTGTTGGGATGAGGACAAGTCATGGGCACAGTCCAACTGAATATTCATGTACATGCCTGTCTTTTGGTCGGGATGCCAGGAAGGTCTCACTCTGCCAGGCTCACCTCACTCGCTAGTTGGAAAGGGTACCAGGACCAAGGAGCACATAAGCCTAGCAGGTCCCTTCTATGCTGTCATACAGTCCTTTTGCAACTGCAGAAGCGCACACTCTGAGCACTAACAGCTAGGCTGCTGCACTTTTAATTGCATTTGTTTCCAGCTAAAAACTATAGAAAGAATAAATTTGGAATTTACTGCATGGATGATTCCCTCTTCTACACATTTCTTGACTTTCTAACACTATTATTCAATTTCTCTGCACTATAAGGAGGAGAAAACTGCATGTTTTAAATCTGAATGTGGAAATTTCACATGCTTTCAGCCTCCATCTTTTATCAAGGGGCAGGTTGAAAATTACAGATCTAAAATTCTTTTATAAGTAATTCTATTAGAATATTGCAGATCTCCCTTTTACCGTTAATGAAGGTTGAAGTGCTACTTTTTCAAAAACTTTAGAAATAATAGGATAAAACCTTTTTTTTTTTTTCTTTTACTAACATAACGTTGTGGTACCTGTGTACAACAAGAGGGCTAATATAATTCAGTCACTGAATCTGGAATATTGTCTGTCTTCTAGCAGTAAATACTAAAGTATGGTGTGTTTTATGGGCAGATATGTGTGAATATATCTGACCATAAATCAATGCCTCAAGCTTCCCTCAAGAAAAGTTGAAAGAGTGCATCTCACAAGAGAGGAAAATGCATTTAAAATTACTGCAGCTATAAAACAAACTGTCATAACCCAAAGCAACAAATATGGGGAAGGAAATCTTCTGGGGCCACATCAGTGCTCTGAGAAGATTTCCACTGTTTGGTTTTATTTCCTATCAGTGATCCAGTGTGGTTTACAAATGGAATAAAATCTATTCGTTATGTCCCCTAATATTCAAACAGCCACATCCCTTCTTTGGAGTCATTCTTTTATATAAACACTGTAAAACAGAGCTCAGAGAAACTGGTGCTTCATCTCTGTTCGTGAAGAGTTCTGTTTCATAGTCAGGTGTGTCCAATTCAGTTTACTGTATATGCATTCTCATTTTGCAAGTGTTTCACCAATTTGGGGGTCATGAGAGAAGAAGAAGGAAAAGTTAGAAGTTTCACTATATTAAAATGGGCTTGTAAATCCTCATTTCAGATAAAAGAACTGAGAGAGTTTCATCTGGTTTCTGCTAGAAATCTCTCCCAGCACCATTTTCTTATTTGAGGCTTCATCCTCAAAGGTTTGTACTGCTCAGATTGCATTATGATACAGCTTATTTCATTGTAACTGCATCTAATTGATGGTACTCACTTAAGATTTTATCACTTATACTGATTCTCAGTGGCATTTAGAGAGAAAACTGGGCAATTTGGATGGAATTCAATTTTTGAATACATGTTTTAGGCCCATTTATCATTTATTGCTGTTATCAAGATGGTGGTGTATGTAACTAAAGAAGGCTAAATCATGAACGAAGGACGACTGTTCTGAATTTATGCTGAAATTAAAAAAGATTCTAAAGTCATTTGATGCTAACTCATGGCCATACTTGATAGTTTAATGTGATTTTTTTAATCATCACTGGTGTTTTGAACCCTGGCAATTAACTTTGTCTTGAAGATACTGCTTCATATTAGGACCAATATTGAGCTAATGCATTCTAGTAGGAGTTAAAAAAAGAAACAGTTTTGTAAAGAAGTTTTCTTTGAAGCCAAAGATTTGGTAGCACTCACAAAAAGTTAGGTAAATATTAAACAGAATTTATGAACAATGCCTCAAATAATTAAAATCTTATCACATTATGGTGCTGGTGATTGAATAAGATTGTGACAAAACTGTATACCCTGTCTGACATTGATACTGTGTTTTAAACCCCCTCTCTGGTAGATGGTAAATGTTTAATAAGCCTTTGTTACAAAGGTGTCTGTATTTATACATACAAAGAAGGAAGGATGTCTGAGTAAAGTAACAGCATTGTATAGCTTGTAGCTGAATTACAGGAGCATTTTTGTTGTTTTGGTTGGGTTTTTTTGAAAGGTATTCTGATTACTTCTACATGACAGCTCACTCACTCTTCTACCTGAAATCCAAAGTTAGAATTTCTCCTTTGTATTCTAAATTGAAGATTTCCCTCTCCTACTGCACATCTTCTCACCTGGCTGGGTTTAATTTAAGAAAATATTTCTTGCTTTACTTTTTCATAATTTAAATATATTGGAAGATCAGGTTATGGAACATAAATTAATTCTAACATTTTTTATCTTTCCTTCCCATTTTAAACATGCTTTTTTGAAACAGAGTCCAGTAGTGAAAAGAATTCATTCAGATCTGTGGTCATGTTTAATGTCTACTGAGAGAAGCATACCTATTCATTAGATATTCTTCTTCTACCATGTAATAAAGTATGTATTAATGTCTTCGATACATTGCATTTCCTGAAAAGACAGATAGGAAACAAGTTTTGACTTTTCTAACTTTCTTTTTTCATACTTTGTGAACTTTCATGAGCTCAGACTTCTCTTGATGTGAAGTGATATCGTGTGCCCAGACGGTGGCACGGAAAGAGAAAAAAACCCACCCTGGAGCTTTACTCTTACATCATTCCTCTCTGTACCTTCCCACTGTGGGCTGCTGCAATCTGACCCTTGTGCAAGTTCAACAGAGCAGTTGGCCACAAGATTTCTGGCATCCAGACAACTTCAGAGCTGCTGAACGAATCTATCCATCATCCATCATCTCCCGAAAATATCAATGGGTTGACTCAGACTAGGCTTGATGAAGACTATAGAGTTCAATAATGTGTTTTCATTCCCATGACATGCTAGTTTATATAAGATTAATTTCATCTTTTTTTGTAAAAATTCTACCCAAAAATGGGGAGGCATTCATTGAATTTTCTATTCAGGCATTACTGTTGTTGCTAACTTCTTTCCATCCTAATTGTAATTTTAAAAAATTGGTAATGACTTCAGACAGTACTGAGTCTTCATGAGATACCTTGTTGCTACACTTAATAGCAGGTCGTTAAGAGTATAATGGCTTTGGATTGTGACTGAGTTATTCAGCAATGAATGGATATAAAATATGCAGTGAAATAGCAAGCATTACCAGCTGCTGTAAAAGCTGGCCTTCGAGTGTTCCTTTCTCTTTCCAAACTGTGATGAATCACTTCAACGCTTAGAAAAGTGAGTGAATGGCACTGACCTGTATCAGGCAGAGCATAAGCAAACTGAAAACCTACTGAAAATCTGCTGAAACCTGTACAGTCCTCTGAGAGTTGCATTATGCTTTCAGGTCATCAAATAAATGCTGGAATACCATATACATTTCTGTGTAGGGTTTTAAAGATCTTTAGAAATAGAAAGCAGTTGTCTTCTGATTAATTTTTTAACTTAATCTGAAATTGGTTTTCCAAATCAAGAGTTCTATGCAGCACATACATTCCTGCTACTTAAGCGTGACCCCATGAGATTTGATAGTCCTTTTGAATGCCCACTTTCCCAAAAAGTGTTTTAAAGGTTGAGTTTACTCTCATGTACATTGACTGCCTTTGAAACTAGAGCTCCCTGAAGGCAGGGAAAATATTTTCTTACTTCCACTGTAGCTTTACTTTTTTTGGCTGGCGCCAGGCTTCAAGTCCTTGGCGAGAGGAGTGAAACTTGACAAAAGAGATAATGGGGTATGAAAAGGACTCGTTCTGAGCAGACAGTAAAGATAAGAAGGATAATAAAATTGGTTCAGGCTTGAAGAGAAAATTAGTTAGGAGTTATGAGGAAAAGAAGGGTCTGGTTGAGAAAGAGACTTGAAGGAAATGAGGTCTGAATGCACCTCCGGTGTTGCAAAGTTTTAAAGATTTAACCTAAATAACGATGTTCCTTAAACCTAGGAACATATCTTAGCAGCTTGGTCTTCAAGATTTCACAATTTGAAATCATTGTACACAGAAATCACTGACCAGAGGATAATATGTTCAGTCAGGGTTGTAATAATAGCAGTGATCCTTAAGGCAGAAAAGAAATAATTTTCAAAGTTAGTTTAGAGCCTAAGAAAATGTAACATCTTCAGATCAAGATATATGTAACCTGAGCTGGACCAGTGTAGGAGAAGACTGAAAAATATTTATCTATTTCTTTAACTGGTTACATGATTTTTATTTTTTTTGGTGGGACTTGTCAGTTACTGAAATGTGTGAGTTCTCAGAAAGACGTATTTGTTCCTTTTCCATTGAGACAGATATTTTAGGTCCAAACACAATCTGTGACCAAACTCCCTCATTGCTTTGTGCAGCTCCATTACTGGGATGTTCCGATACAAATATGTGTCTTTACATTGTACGAATCTTTTTTGTTGTGGTTTTTTTAAAAAAATAAAGTTAATTGATCAGTCTTTCCCTTGGACTGTTGCTAGATGACAACTTTACTTTGTTTTTCCTCATAATACAAGGAATATATGCCAAATACAGCAAAGTGTAATTGGCAATATTAGCATAAGTAGAAGTGATGTTATTTTAGTTGGAGTTGCAACTGTGGAGAAAAAGTCCTAATAATAGTGAAGCTATAACCCTTTGAAGTCAAGAGTTTCTTGTGTACTACACACTATTGCTATGGTTGTCTGGACCCTGTGCATTTTTCTCTCTACTAAATATCTCTAAAAACACATCTCCTATTTTGACCCACTGTTGGAATATTGGCCACATAAAAGAGAATAAAATGTATTTGATTCTTTTTTTTTTTTTTTCACTTGAGGGTCAATCTCAGTGTTTTGTTTTGCCAGACAACTCTGAACAACAGCATAACGTGTAGGTATTGTAGAAAATGCTTTTATCGGCACTCACTCATGCTGTTGAACTCTTCAGCTCTTTCTTTCTGCTCATGCAGATTTGTATATCTATGAATAGATATTTTTGAGAGGTGTGGAAGTGCTTTTTTTACTAATTTAACATTCACAATTGGAGAGCAAGCTTCTTCCTGTACTAAAGAAGGAAGAAGATTCACAAGTTCAATAAGAATCCTAGCAAAGAAAATGGACATTTCATGAATGGAAAACAAAAAACCACCACCACAACTCCCTTGAGTGCATAGGGGTTGGTATGTCGTCTGATCACCTCTGAATCATTATGCCTAGCACCCCCTTCTAAATCCGACCCTAAATACATTAGAATCACTATGGTAAAGTGAGTTTCCCACTGCTTTACAGCAAATAGGAATGTAGAATGTCTCTGATCTACTGAATACAGTGATCAGTTTATGAGTTCAAATATTTGAAAATATTTTCATTAGCCTTTAAAGTTTATGTGCATGTAAAGACACAAAGTTAATTTAATATGGTCCCATCAAAAATTGCAAAGAATAGAAACTTTCCTAGCACAAAGTTAGGGTGTTGTGTCAAATACCATGTCAGATTGGTAATGAGATGAATGCTACTGACATTTTCCTCTGAAGATTATTGTAATTTTAGAACACAGAATCATAGAATATACTGTGTTGGAAGAGACCCATAAGGATCATTGAGTCCAGCTCTCGTAGTTTGAGATACCTTATTGCTTCCATGTGTTTTTCCTTGCAAAGATGAGTTAATATGTCAGAACAAAACCAGAAATAACAGTGCAAGTGTTGAGTGAGATGAATTTTCCAGCAGGTTCCTAGAAATGAGCTACAGCCTGTTTCAGTCACAGATTCTTTGGATGAATTCTTCAGTATGGTGTGGTGTAGTTGTGCAGTATATAACCTGTTGGATTTACAGAATCAATACAAGAAGCTATGAATTACAGGATCCTATCACCAAAGTCTTTGGTGATATTTTCAATGACAGAGTAAATGACAAGATGGTTATTTAGTTACCAGGAAACTGCAAGACTAGTGGACCCCTGTAATTTAATGATTGTGCTCTTCCTTATTTATTCTTAAATAGATTTCTCAATCTGTTTTGTTAAAAATTATTTTATGAGAAATTTTTGTTGTTGCTGAAGTGATGGTATCATGAAGTTCCTTAACACAACAGCAGAGGCGGCCAATAATTTAAGACTCCAAACTTCTTCCTATATGTCATACAATGGCATATACAATGGCAGATAGATGTTTGAAAAACTTATAGAAATGCTGGACTTAGGGCATCTAAACAAGCTTCTGGCAGAAGTAGATTTGTATCTAAGGTTATCAATTCCTGTCCTGATTTTCAGGGTAGCTGTTAAAGTGAACCTACAGAAGACTCAGATCTCCCTAAGGGACTTTCTATTCTAGATTTTGCTTAGAGCTGTTTGACTTGCTAAAGAGAAGTAAACATGGACCTTCTATGCAAAGGAGAGTAAATTGGACTGAGAGTTAAGCCAGCGTCTACACTTGTGAAGCACAGTGGTAGAGCATTGTGGTCACCTCTGCCATCCCAGTATTCTAAAGAAAGCCCAGCGGTTATGGCTTGGCTTATGTATTTGATACAATGGGATCTCTCTGACCTCTTTGTTTCTTCAGGGTGTTGAATCCCTGATTTTGGTCAGGAACACCAAATAGTCAAAGGCAGCTACAGTGGAGCAAGTGAAATAACATCTCCTACACGTGGCTGCCATATGAGCTCCCCAGCTGGATTCCTTCAGCAGAGCGGGTAGGAAAAGACAAAACCTGCAAGCTCCAAAGCTATGTTAGCTGTTGCCTCATCTCAGCAAGAGGCAAACTGTCTCCACACAGCACTTTTTAATTCCAATGTCCAAAAACTTAGCACTGCAAAGAGACTTGATAACACTGAGATTTGGAATTAGCCCCACTGCAATGAGTTAAGAAGGGAAGAGGAAGGGGTGTGAGCAAGACTGGGGGAAGGCGTTTTGGTCCTCTCTCTCAGCAAGTTACAATGCACTATTAAAGTTCTAAAGGTGTTAGCCTAAATTCAGGTTCAGCCCAGGGCTACTCAGGAACATGAGCTATATGAGCAATGAGGCTTTGTTATTTCAGGAGAGGAGTCTTACATGGAGGACACAGGTGAAACTTGAAATGATGGGGAAGGCAGTAAGAACATGTCAGAGCATCGGTATTGTGGACCTGAGGAAAGCAGTCAGGGACTTAAAACTCTGAAGGAAGGTAAACAATAAATCTATTTCCTGAACAGATTTTCCCTGTCTGATTACAGGACGTCACATGTTCTTTTAAAAGAAGCTGGCTTGCATCAAGGTATTTTTATTCTTTGAGAATTTATTCTGTCCTTAGCACCTTAGTATCCCGAGTTTGGGTGTTTGAGATGACACAGGGCAACAGTATCTGCAGGGGCAAAGTGAGTGATCTTTGTCAGACCTGCAAATTCACAGCTCTGCCCTAGCTTTCCCCCAGATACTCCAACAGCGGTTTTCCTCCAACACCGCAGCACACCAACAACCAATTAATCATTTTGTCCACTAATCTATTGTATCATTGATTCTTTCTAAGCCATTGTCTGTCACCACACCTGTTTTGGATTGCCCATGAGAGCTTCTGTCTTTTTCTCGTCATCAGCTGAAAGGGGGGGGTCAGAAATGCAGTGAACCAAAACCCCAATAGCAATAAATTCAAATCAGAATTATTTAATTTTTTGGATGGTTTAATTTTTGTATTAGGGTATTTTTTGTGATGTCATCTGTCCATGTCACTAACTAAATATTGTCTTCTGTAGGATTTAAATTATTTCTGCACTATTTTACTCTTCAAATGTTTTTCTCCAGTGTACTCATGCCTTGGAAAGAGGTTGAAAACCCTTCTATGAATTGCTGCTTAATGAATGTTCATTCATTCCCACTTTGTGGTCCCTTACAAATAACAAGGTTTCTGGTGTTGCTTTCAAAGGAGTGAGTTTTCTAATGGGCACTAAAAATATATAGTCTTTGTTTAAATTTAAGCTTATGATCTACTTTAAAGTTTGAAGAACAATTTCCTTTTATGGTACTAATTTTAGGTTGTCAGTTCATGCTTCTTGTTCATATCTAATTTATTAGATCACTTTGTGCAGATCTTTTCTTTCAATCTAAGTCAGTACCTGTAATTAAAGCTGTCTGTAACTACTAATGAGTAATTTATTGGACAGAAATGTTTCCGTTTCTTTAAAAAAAAACCCCTTTAAATCTGTATGATGAAGATTTCAAGGCTTCCACACAATTTGCAGATGAATTGTGTATGGACTCATGTATAGACAGCTTGGTTACTTTAAACAAGGAATGCTTTGTCAAGAGCTGTTGATGGTGTGCTGAGGTACAGAGTTCACAGCTTTCAATGACACCAATTCAAGAAAGTAAAATTTGCTTTTGTCAGCATACAGTTAAAAAATAAATATCTCTCCGGAATTTCTCTTCACTTTCTCTTCAATAGAAATTTAGTTTCATTTCATTCACATTAATAACGTGAAAATTCCAATTGTAACAAACATGTATAAGATAACACAAAACATGAACAAAATTATGATCCAGCTATCAAGTATACTCCCCTAGGTGAGCATGTGTCAGAAATCCCACCAATTTTATAGGTCGGTGGTTGGTTTCTTTATTGTATTGGAGGGTGAAAAAGATCCTCCAACAAGTCACAAAAACTGTAGGTCCGTTTCAGTGCAACAGTTCAGAAATCACCCTGCCTTTCCTAGGTGCCTTATATTGGAAGGAGTGGTTTGAAGGAAAATAGGGCTGTGAGGAGGAGGAAGATGAAAGTTGATGCAAGACTAATTTTAAAAAGCATTAATTCGTAAAAAAATACAGAATGGGAAGTAACTAACCTGGTGAAATTAGAGATTAGAAAGTGAGAATCTACAAGAAGCAAAAGGTCTGGCAATTTTTTCTTCTATCGTTGAACTGAAGATGGCGAATTTTAGAAGTGTAATAACTGGCACAATGGAAAGGAATACCGTATGTTCTACAGAGGTTGAATTCTATTGTTCTTTAAGGCTTTATTTTTAAAGTAATTTTTTTTCTATCCTTAAACAAGTAGAATATATTCAAAACATTACTGCTTCTTTGCAAATTATATATAAATTTCCTTCTACAGGTATTTAAGATTCCAACTTCTTAGGTGATACTTCTCTTACTGTTGACTTTCCACCTCAACAAAGTGAAATATACAAACTTAGAATATGGACAAAAAATTATTAGCTAACAAAAAAAATCTATTATTTCTTTGAATTCTTGTTCTTGAATACTTGTATTCAATATTTGCTTAGTTCTGGCTATACAATCTATTTGCTTTTATTGGGGGTCTGTGTGTGTGTGTTAATGCAAGTTTTATGAGGAAGGTGAGTTTGATTTTTGTAGTAGTCAACTGAACAGAATAAATACAGCAACTGCTTGCACAGGACATAAAGCTTGTTCTATATTTATAATTTAGTAATATGTTTATGGAAAAAGGCCAACATTTTTCCTCCTTCTTAGGAAATTTAAGTTGTATTCTTGTTTAAAATACAGAACCCTCCAGCTCTTGCATGCTGTGCTACAATTTTAACTCTAAATAAGAGATAGTATCCTATTTATGAATTCTAGTCTCAAAAGCTAATTTAATTGGTGTATTCCAACTACCGTTGCTTATTTCACACTTCAATAGGTAAAGATGCATTAATAATCGAAGTTTCAAACTGTAATTAACGTTAGCTTTAGGCTCCTGACAATGAAATGATTACATTTTTATGTATGTCTTGATACACAAAGTTAATCTAACCTGTGAATGAATAATGAAAGGAACGCACATTTACTCTCTAATGCAAATCACTACATGTAATTACGTGTTCTCTGCAACTGCCGAGGAGGAAAAAACTAAGATACTAGGGGCAGTGAAATCTGTATGGATGTCCCTCATTCATCTACTTCAGCTCTGTAGGTGATTACAGTGAGCTGTGGATGATGTGTTTCATCTCATTTGTTTCCACACTGTTACTTCATATGCTGTTCAGTTACAGAACAGTGCTCGTTTCCTTCATTTACATGAGTTTGGGTAAAAGGTGATAGGGTGACTGTCTAAAGAAGAAAGGTGTGATTTTTCTATCGTGCCATGCAAGTTTGCTACACAAAGCCCTACTGCTACCCTTCCAGTGAAAGTCTTTCAGAATCCGTTTTATTACCTTTCCCTTGAAGCTACAAAGTAGTCTTCCAATTACTTTTATGATTCTGAAGTAGTTAGTCATCTCGCTCTCTTTTAATATAGGCCAGGGAACATGCAGCTATAAATCACTAGCAAGCAGGATCTAAAAACATGACAGTGAGGCAAAGAATCTGTTTCTAAATCATCGGATCAGCGATTCTGTTTTTTTTACCGTGGTCTAGCGTTGATTAAACCAAGCTAACCATTACTAACAGATTTTATTGCCCTTTATGGTCATTACAAGTAACAAGCAAGCTAAAAGCAAAATAATATCCTAATGCGCTTGGCTACACTAAGTGTTTATAATAAAATTATAATGGTGATGCTTCTAGGCAGGGCACAGGGAGGTGAAGCTGAAGGAAGAAAGTGCCTGTGAATCTCCTGGGCCTGGGGCTGGGCACCAGGCTGGGCGCTGGGCTGGGGCTGGGTACCAGACTGGGGCTGGGCACTGGGCTGGGTGCTGGATGCGGATCAGCACTGAGAAGGGCACAGAGGGCAGCTTCCGCTGCCAGCATGCCTGCCTCTCCTGGGTCTGCCTAGGGCACTCTCTTCACTGTGCACTTAAAAGTGAAAAGTGTGCTGAATAGATTTTTCAATGAGAGATGTGCTTATTACCGCATTGTAGGTAAATATGACAAAAAAAATCTTCAGATTAATCATTACTTTTGAAGGAAGTATTGATATACCTTTTAATAACAACTGGAAAGATTTGGCTCTTTCAGTGGGAAGTAGGTAAAAAATAGTCTGAGGAGATCCATATTCTATTGAGAAGATGTATAAGTATAGGAGGGCAGTTAATATTTATTCTTTCATGCATAGCCTTTGTTCTTCTCAGTTCCTGCTTGTTTTCATCTACATTCCCACTGATGCCTTTTGTTCTCCTTTTAACTCCTCACCCATTCTTTGTACTCCCACAGACTTTCTCCCTTAACATATTTTCTGTAGGGAAATGCTTTCATTTAAAAATTCCATCTGAAACCTTCTCAGTTCATGACAGGAAGAGAAGGAAAAAATAAAGGGGAAATCAGGCAGGATAATAAGCCAGGAATCAGCATATCTCCTGTGCTTCTGAAGTCTTTTCAGAAGTCAAGTGGTGCCTGCCTGAGGTACTAAAGTGAAGATCAGAAAAGGCTGAGCAGATATTCAAAATGAGATTATGCTAATATTTTGATTTTGGCTCCTTTTTAGTGAAACAGTACTGGACACACTAGTTTGGGTCACAGATATATTAGATATATACATTTTAGCCGGGTTTCACAAACCAAATAATTAGTAGCTGCTTCACCAGAAGTACATTAAGAATGGTTTCTGATCTCTGCAGTAATGCAGGCAAGTTGGGCGAAGCCAGTGTGGTCGAGGTGTCATGGATGAGGTGGTGTCTGCAGAAAGGTCCTGCAGAGCCCAGCTGCCTTACCTGCTGGCCCACGCTGGGCCTGACACAGGCTCCCTGGGGAGGTGCATTGCACCATGGGCTTTCCTCATACTTCATCGTGGTCTCCTTCTCAGGAGCCCACCAGTATTGTGTTTGGCTCATTTTCTTAAATATGCATTAGATATAGATCCAGTACATAAAAGCAGTTAGTGCCCAATGCATAAGGGGCCAAATTTCCTTGTTGAACTGTACAGATGCCAAAAGCTTCCTAAAGTAACAAAATCCACCCATCTATATGGTAAGCCAGCAAGCATGATGGGGAGTGGGGAATAGCTCTGGGAACAGATTGCTGTATGTCCTCTCTGAGCATGCACATGAGCCTGTGATGGTCATCAAAAAAATCCCTGTTATCTTGTGTCCTGTTTGCAGAGACCAGGCCTTCTGATAAAATCCACAGCCCCCACATCAGCACAGTCCTCTTGCAGATACACGATGTAGCGCTGGCATGAGAACTGTATCTGAATTTTTTGAGAGCCATAGGAAATTCTAGAGTAGGCCCTCCTGAACTATTGCATGAGCAGATCAATACCTTGACATTTGTTTAACTGGTGGGAATCGAGATAGATGGTATTTGGTAACATGCATCACTTTATCTCTCATTATTTACTTTTTCAGCTAAAACTCCATTTCACGCTGTTCTGCAAGTTTTCAATTACATTTAATTTAAAACTATGGCACTTTAAATAGGATAAATTAACTGATGTTAGTCTAAAAGAGAACCTTCTCTCTTCCTTACGCTGTCAGGGCTAGTGGAGCACTGATTCCCTGATGGGTTGTGATGATATGCAGATATGTTCTTCCATTACAGCCCAAGCACAGTGAAAGACTGGGGAAATGCACCCGTGGCACTAAAATGGATGTCACTGACAATAAATTATGTCAGTCTGTAATGTCACTTTCTCCTTTTTTCTGTGCTTTGAAGGATAAGGAAAAAATTTATACAAATATTGCCATATTTTGCCATAGAGATTCTCAGTGGATTGTGATCACACCTAGGAGAAAGACTGTTCTGTGCAAACATAAACCTGGTATCAATGCATCAATAGTTTTTTTTATTTCTTCTTGTAAAAGGATTTTATTTTTTTCATAAAACCAATGGACTAAAATCTTTTACTTCTTTAGTGAAAAGTGAAGAGCGAAAAATAATGTATATATAAAAGGAAAAATAATCAGGTTTGCTCTTCGTACTATACTAAGGTAAAATTTGGTCCTTTGCTACTTTAAGTATTGAGGAACACTCTTTACCTCTCGTTTTATTTTAAGGGGTGTGTGTGTGTATATATATATATATGGGGTTTTTAAGGTATGATATTTAAGGTTATTCCAAGTGACATTTTCCTTTTGTTAGCTTGTGATATTTACCACTTCAAAATGAAAGAGATTTCTTTATCAGGAGGGATTTGAGGAAGCACACGATACTTTTTTTTCACTGTGAGACTAGTCACATCTACCTGTGTTTGGGAGAATTCTTTTGCCTTTGGGGAATCAACGGTGTAGGAAAGTCCTCTCATTTTTCTTGAGACCATCGTGGCTAATTTTTTGCTCTCTTTGTTGAAAAATGACCTAGTTTGTGACCCAACTAACATGGTATTTTATTGAAAAAAGGAAGGGGGTGAGGCTGAGATGGACTAAAAATAAATGTTTCTATTGATATATTTTCATGAACTATCTGTATGTAGATGTTCAGAAGAAATAATGGTAATTATTATTGTCATTCTGATTTTACTTATTTGCATTTGAATAAACAAGAAAAGGTTTTTACAAATTGAATCTAGTTCTGTCAGTGTGACCTGAGCCACTTTTGACCAAAAATAGATACACACAATTAATATGTCTCCTTCATCTGCTGACCTGGTCATGGATTTTCATAATGTAAGGCCCATTTTTAGAAAAGAAGCAACTGTTTTCAATGGAAATTAAATTGATGTTAAAACATGCATTACAAAATGATTTCTGAATTACAGTAAAATTTAATGGCAAAGAAGGCATATACATCTCAAAATGATGTTGCTATTTCCAAATTGACTGATATTTAAAAGGAAAGGGAGGAGACCAAGTGAAATACAATTGCCCACCCCCAGTTTCTGCTGTTTTTTTTCCCAAAAGAAATCGAGTAATAATTGCCTGTTGGTTATTCACTGCAAATGTAAAATATTTTATTTCCTGACATTTTTATATCTCTAGATTTCAGTCCAGATCTGACAAGTGACAGATCTTTTCTAAGCATGCCATTGTCTTAAAATACAAATATGGAAATCAATATACAGATGCTTTTAACAAAGAGAGCATTGTAAAGTATCTGCTGAATTAGCTTCTGTGGAATCATCCGTCACTTTACTGACAGTCCAGCTTTTAACAATGATGGTGTACTCTAAACTGTTCAGTCTAAAGTTGTGTTAGATTTATAATGTTTTAATTGTTATCTACTTTGTAACATTTTCAGTGAGTCAGAGCAGATGGTATGAGGAATATATTAATTAAATTAGGAGAATATTATAAAGATACATGAGCCCTTTCCATCTTCAGAAAGGTTGAACATTCCTTTTTATTCTTGCATTTATGTTTAATCATTCCAAATGTCATGAATAATTGCATATTATTAATGACAGCAAAGAAAAACACTCCACACTTTTGAACAGAAGCTTCCATGGGGAGGTGCTTTTTAAATTATTGTTTTTTTGAATCAGATACTTTTCACTTGCTTTGTTTTATGAAGGTATTTGCAAAATGGGCTTCAAATGACAGATTGAGTTATTCTGTGTAGTTCTATGAAATACTAACAGTAGATTCCTACTGAAATAGTTAAAGCTTGTATCAGTGAATATTTTGTTAGTGTGAGTCTTGTATTTTAAATTTGATGTGTGATGAAAGCTCATTATGACAAAGTGTTGCTTCTGTGGCTGTAAGATCATCACAGCTGTTGGTATTAATTAGCACTGTCTGTCTGTCCTTTACTGTAAGCAGAGATTGTGGCACAGACACAGTCTAGGAGATTATGTGGCAGAATTGTTTCAGAATTTTCCTAACATTGGCGTGATTGGCTTTAGAATCCTAGTAGGAGCTCCGTGTGTGTATAAAAAATAAGCCTAACTTGATGTATAGCAACCGTCAGATCAGAGCCATCAAGGTGCTTCACATCTGTGGAATACTCACATTTTGCTCTTTATAGATCCTTCTTAAAGATTGTATCTCTATGAACCCTTGCTCTGTGGTAACTGGGTATCTCTAAAATGATTGCTGTTTTTCCAGTACTGTGATCCCAGCACATTCTGCAGATGATTCTTTCCCAGCTGTATTCTCATGGTGAGATTTTGTACCACTCCTTTGAGCCAGTAGCAGGAAGAGAGGAGATAAGCAAGAGGATAAGGGTACAAAGTTCCACAGTGAGCATTAGAGAGAAGCTCAATGTTACTATTTCCCCCTTTCTTACACTAGCTTCTCTTTTTCATTGTTAGGAGTTTGTTTCCTGTGCCCTTTCTGCATTGTTAGCACGGACATGTCTGGGCCTGTGTTGCTGCTTATATAAACAGGCATAAAAATGTATTTATAAATTGCATAATTCTGAACAAAGTTAAAAACTGGAAGGTCAAGAAGCTAAAATGGAATTGAGCAAGAGGGAATGGAGTATTTTAGTGTGGTGTTTGTTTGCATTTGGCTTGTGTTTATTAAACTAAATTAGCCCGTGTTTGGATGATATATATAGAAAGAAAGAGTTGGAATTTTTTTCCAAATCTTGTAACTATTTTGAGACTGGTAACCCCTATTATAACATTATCTCAACATTTCTGTTCCTAATGACTGAAAAAATAATCCTCTGGATTTGACACTTGTCCATGTTAAATGCCGCCCCCCCCCCCCATTGCTATATATTTATACTTGTACCATGGAGTATACATTTATTGGTTCACCTAATCAAAACTAACACATGTATGTAATTCAGAACAATACATTTCTGAGATAAACATTATGTGAACGTCATAGATTTGTCCTTGTGAAAAATAAAGGGGGGGAGGAAAATGACATAAAAGATAGCCATTTTCATTATGGCTTTTAGACGGCAATCATCTCAGCCTATTCTAAAGGCACAGTATGGATGTTGAGCAGTTGAAATCCAATTTGAATTCATAATACCACATTTAATTTACACTACCACCTGTCAATAGGAAATAGATTGAGGCATATCTCCTGAGATATCGATAGGGGATGTTCATTTATAATCAACCTTACTTTTTTATATACAAAATCATTGTCATTGCAATGGATTATTTGTGCTGTTTCCCATTTTTCTTACAGTCCCTTCCTAAAAAGTAGTTGCATTTTTCTCTAATGTTTTCTATGAAATTTAACAGATGTTTCCTGTAATCTTTTCTGTTGTTTACTGTGTATCCCTTCTTCCCTTTTGTCTGTGGCCACATTAACAGCCCACAGTAAAAGTGGAACAGCATCACCAGATTCTTGAAAGGTCTAAGTAGTATCAGTACACTTTTAGCTCAGAATATCTAGTATCAAGTGTAACTAGTGCAGCTCTGTTTTTTGAAAGAGGATGTCACAAGCAGATGAAATGATGATAAAAGTGGGCATTGGCACAGATTTAACCTAGTCATTATTCTCATTAGACTGTAATTTTGGGTTCCTCTTTAGGTGACAGCACATGATGATAGCTGACGTCTACTTTGAATTCGCATCATCATGCTTAACATGTTCAACTAATATTTTCCAACAGCTGAAAGTGCAAAAGCATGTCTTCTAAGATGTTCCTATAAACACTGTTCATGTCTATCTATCTATGCACAAATACTGTGGATAATACAGATGGCTGGTACTTAAAATCCAGGACATAAAATAACAGTTCCTCTGAATACGAACATTTGAGATTTAGGGGAAAAGAACACACAAAATCAAACCGTTTAATGATTTTTTCCCCATTCAGCTTTATACTTCTTAATTCCAGAAGCAATAAAGTTTATTTCAGTGTTGGCACATCTAAGAGGATTATACTAGTTTGACAAAGCTCCTGAGTCTTTCAAACTCTTTCTTGAAAAGACATATTCCACTGATGTTTTGTCACTTAATAACATATGGCAACAAAATAATGCAGCTTCATCAATAATTTCTTATGGGTTCTGTGATGTTTTCCCCTTAACATGAGACTCAAAAAATAATGCTAAATAAAAGACTCTCTAGGGAAAATTACTTCCCTTTTTCCGTATAAAGCTTGGAAAAGAAATTAATCCCAAACGATATGCAAACTATCTTGTCACTGGTCTCAGTTTGCAGGCTCCCTCTCAGTCTGTGCTCTGAAGCAAACTGCATTTTAGTCCTTTATGTGTTTTCATTTGGAATGCAATGTGACTTTTTAAAAGGAATATGATTTAGATACACCAGCTTCTTTTTTTTTTTTCTTGTTTCTTTCCATAATCCATAAATCCTTCCAGTTAAGATTCACTGTTAAGCTAACCACTACCACAGCTCACTAGATACTTGTGACCTGAGTTTTAGTGTTGCAGCAAAAGCTTCTCACAGTCCCGATGTTTGAGATGGTATGATTATGATGAGTGAACATGGATCAAGATTATTTTTTATTGTTCAAAGGTGACTTTTTTGTCTGTGAATCAGTATTAGTAGCTAAAAAGTGAATTTGTTGATTTCTTGTGATCTGAAGTAACTTTTCTCATTACCTTGTAATTAAACTTTATGTGTAGAATGGTGATAATATTTACTCTTCCTGGCATATAATTTTGAGAGGAAAGGGAGATATGTCTATGTTGGAATTTCTGTTATTTACTGAATATATGTTTGGGTTGATCCGATATCTGTAAACTTTTAAAAATTCAAAATGGAAGCATACATACTAGAAAGTGTTTCCAGACCAGAATCCTGCTTGTAATCAAAATACTAGAGTGACTGGTATTTTTCCCTCTGTTCTCACAAATCTGCTTAGAACTCATCAAAGCAAAAAGGGAAATGAACAGAGATAAAAACTGAAACTTTCCCTCTCTCCATACCTCATCCCAAACTCTGGAATTTCTGTTGCTTGCATTATTTAACAGGGCCATGAAAACTGTAAACTATTAGCACTACAGCCTATATAATGCAAAGCATCTAGCCAAATGCAGTATGTGGGAAAGTATCTTCCTCACAGGAAATTATCAATAATGACATCTTTTAGGACTTGAGATGTATAGGTTTTCAAATTGTATGTTGCCTTTATGAAGTATAATAGCTCATCTACACAGAGTTGTTCACCTTATATTGAGTAGTGGTNGTGCCTCCCCACCCTCACAGGGAATAATTTCTTCCTCATATCTATCCTAAATCTATCCTCCTTCAGCTTACAGCCATTTCCCCTTCTCCTATCACTCCATACCCTTCTAAACAGTTCCTCTCCAGCTTCCCTGTAGGCCCCTTTAGGTACTGACAGGCTGCTGAACAAGCCCAACTCTCTCATCCTGTCCTCATAGGAGAGGTGCTGAGCCCTCTGATCATCTTTGTGGCCTTCTCTGGACTCACTCCAACAGGACCATGCTTTTCTGGGGCTCTTACTGGGTCCCCCCAAACTGGATGCAGTGCTTCCAGGTGGGGTCTCACCAGAGCAGAGTAAAGGGTCAGAATCCCCTCCCTTAGCCTGTTGGTCATGTTGCTTTTGATGCAGCCCAGGATATGGTTGGGTTTCCGGGCTGCTAGTGCTCAGTGCTGGCTCATGTTGAGCTTCTCATCCACCAACACACCCAGGTCCTCCTCCTCAGGTTGCTCTCAATCCATTCCCTGCCCAGCCTGTAGTTGCATTGGGGATTGCCTAGACTCATGTGCGGGACCTTGCACTTGGCCTTGTTGAACTTCATGAAGTTCACAAGGGCCTGTCTCTCAAGCACATCTAGGTCCTTCTGTACATTATGTATATGCATGATTTCCTGCTGACGGAAGAAAGCACTAAGAGCTTGACTAGGTGATTAAGAAGTGCATTTTCCTCTTCCCTTTCATTATCATGGAAGAGAGGAAAGAAGCCCATCATGTGTAGAGTGAGATCAACAAGTCTGCTATGACCAAGAAGTTGATTTTCCTCAGAAACCGCTTTTACCCTGAAATATCACATTTATTATGATTAAAGAAGAGGTGAATTTTTCTCCTTGATATCAGCACTATCAAGGATGTAGTTTGCAGTAGTGAGGACAGAGATCTCTGTGAGTGTGTAATGGACCTAATGCATCAAATGTAATAGCGTGAGTGATCTCATACAATTATTTCCAAGGGGTGTTGTGTCCACACACTATAAGCATTAGTGTGCAGATGCCACAGGAAACCTGAGACTATAATTTCCGTATCCAATTCACATAATAGACATGGAAATAGAAGTAATTTCAGATAGTAGGTACATATCCTGAGCCAATAAAAAACATATATAGCTCAATTTCCTCTTCAGTGCTATAATAGAAAGCAAACAGCCGTTCAGATATAGTGTAGTACTCGCATTGCTGTGGACGCTTGCAGTGTTCTATCTTTGGACGAATTAGTGATCACGCAATGTGGAAGGTATCTTCCTCAACTGAAAAAGCTGGCTTTTATGTCCTGCTAGGATCCTAAATTTCACTTTGCACCGTAGAGGGGGGCAATCTTCATTTTGACTAAATATTTTATTTTGTCCTTTCACACTTGGTCATATCCTAACACTGTTTTCAGCAGAAGCAGAACAGAAGCATTGGAATAAAGCATCTGACTGGCACAAGCAAGAAGACCTTAATTATTTATGAAAACAAGGTTCCATGTAGATTTTGTACTTGACCAAAGAAATTCTTGTTGCATAAGAATGTAAAATATTATCTCTGATTTACTTGTTACTACTGAGTGCAGTTCTGTATCCCTTCTGGATCGAGTTTTTTGTGGGGGTGTGTGTGTAGTGAGGCAGGGAGTTAAAGCTGGGTGTCTTCTCTGTGCTGGGATATGCAGGTAATAATGAAGTTCCACAACTATGGGAAGTTCCACAACTAATAAGTTTGTACAGGGAACAGGAGAAGTTTAGCTTCTGTATACTCTATAATCATAGAATGTAAGTTTCCTGACTATATTTATCTTCTGATGATGTTTGTGTCTTGCCAAATATTTAAGACTGTAAATAGCTCAGGGCAGGCATGGCACAGGGAGGTATAATTTTTGGTCTGTCAGTATGGCCCCAATAAAAATAGTTGATGACAGCAGCACAAATGTGTTCAAAGCCTTCAAAATTTGTTTCAAATGAATATGCATAATGAACATGATTCATGTTCTTACCAAGGCTCTATGATTTTAAAATATTACATAAATGTTTATAAAATTAAGTGGCATCATTTCATAACCAGCTAGTGAGTTCTTAGTGAGATTTGAATTGTAATTGAAAATGTGACGATACTTTCCTTTGGAGAATATAATAATTTGTAATGATAATGATAGTGTTTCTTACTTTTATAATAATTGATATTTCATTTGTAAAATTATAATAATTTCAACTGTGAAATTCCTCTGTATTCACATGCATTGGGTACAGAGATAATTATTTATTTGTATTACTGGCAATTTGGAAAGAACTTTTGAATGAAAGCCCTTTGAGAACTGAATTTTTCATAGGTTTGTGAGAAAATCATAGCATGAGTTTGGTCACTGATGTCTTCAACTTTGTGTAAATGCAGAACTGGGCATGTGATAGAAGAGACTAAAGAACAGCAAGTGAACTTCATAACTTCATCTGAAATTCTGCAACCTGTTGTTTTCTTGTTGCCTGACTACCACTTGGATTTTCATAAAGACAAGAAAATAGGGGGCTTCTTAGAGTTTGTTTGTTTCTTTGAAAAACAGTAATCAAAGTGAAACTTTTAATTCCAAGTTGTTATTTTTGATAAAACTTTAAGTCCAGGATGAAATATTTATTCAAATACAAGAGAAGGAAGACAAAGAAAGTAGAGCCAGATATTTTTGAGACTTGTCATAAGATTAAGGACCTATGTTCCTGACCATCTTTTTCCTATGTAGCAATCATCTTTTAGATCCTTTTTCGTGCTCAAAAATGTTTGATTACTTCTCTGAATTGGAACTCATTCTAAAAGAGCAAATCAGATTTCCCGCTCTGCAACTTACAAGTTTCCTAAAGCTCATATTATATAGGACATTATTTCTCTTTTTGGTTTGGTGTTTTGGGGTTTGGTTTAGGGTTTGGTTTGGTTTTTTTTCTTTTAATTCTTTCCTTGCAAAGAGTTAGCAATGTTGAAATACTGGCATTATTTTTGGAGGGAAAAGATACCAAATTTTCCATCTGCACATACTGATGTGTTAACCCTTAAGAAATTTGGTTTAGGGAGAGCAGAAGACTCAAAATTTTTAACACAGGTGAAATCTTAGAACAGATTATCAACAGGTTCTTCTTCCAGACAGTCTACACTATATTCTGATGATATTTCAGAAATTTGAGTTCTGGAAATCAGAAATCAAGACTTAAGGTGCGGAAGTTGAGATTAGTTAAGATGAAAGTTTGGTTTTGGTTCTGTA